>CM051241.1:29927887-30455387 GCA_027917425.1 Gastrophryne carolinensis
GTCAATCCAAGCCATGGCCCCACCCCCACCCCGGGGGAAAGACAGGCAAACAATGCAGGAGGAGACGGGATATTGGCTGATATTATCAACACCTGTGCTGCACACCCCCCCCCCCAACTAGCACCTGTCAGATGGAATAGAAAGTATAGCCCAGAGGGGGCACACCAGCCCCACCTTGCTCTATATGATGAAGAGCAACAATAGCCTCCTCTACATATCTCAGCCCGACCGTGCACCGCATCCCCTCCTACATGTAGATATGCTGGCATAGGCCAGGTCGGTTTCAATGAATTGCACCAGAGGGAACAACACTATAATAAAAAGGTACATAACAAACCATGATTACAGTATTATGGTATATCACATATTTCTAATTTGTCTGGGTCAGTCACCACTTCATAGAAGAGAAATTACCAACTTAAAGTGGACCAACACCCAGGGGGGATCGGCACGGTAATCTATAAGATTCCCAGGCCGATCAGGCATCTCGATTTCGGATGCCCCGCGGGGTGAAACCCCCCAGGACGCCCAGAAACCTTACCTTATCCCCATTCCAACGGCGCATGCGCGGGCCGCGGCCGCATCTCGCGCTTCGTTCTAGCAGGGCGCGCTCCCGTGCCGGCCGCTTGCGAATGGCCGGCGCAGGCACTCTCCCTGTCAGAAGGAAGCACGAGACGCGGCCTCCAGCGCGCTCAGAGCCGCTGTGGT
This sequence comes from Gastrophryne carolinensis, assembly GCA_027917425.1. Classification (NCBI taxonomy): domain Eukaryota; kingdom Metazoa; phylum Chordata; class Amphibia; order Anura; family Microhylidae; genus Gastrophryne; species Gastrophryne carolinensis. The sequence goes on from CM051241.1 coordinate 29,928,596, forward strand.
TGTCCGTCGCTTGTCCCTACATACCACAGCGGCTCTGAGCGCTCTGATTGGACGAGCGCTCGCGTAGGAGTGGGGTGAGGTGAGTTATTTAGGACGATCAGGGTTGTTTCACGATCAGGGTGCCCCGCGGAAGTGGACCAAAACCCAGGATAGTGAAAATCCTGGGTGTTGGTCCACTTTAAAGAGACAATTAACCCCTCTGTCATGCACATATACATATTGTCTTGTCACGCTCTGATCAAACAGTTGACTAGTAAGAAAACCAAGAGATATCACAATCACAGAAAAGAGTCTGCAATCTAATTCTAAATGGTAATAAACCCAATATCCAAATTTCAAATAGATCCATATTTACAGAGGGATATAACAAGACACAGACAATCGTACTAAAATCAATGAATCGTACTTAAATCAATGAAAAGGGCAACATCCCATCTCTGGTTCAATCCTTTTGGGATATGGGATTCTAAAAGACAGATTCATCTGCATTCTCTAGAAAGCAGTTTTTTAATCTATCACTTCCTCGTGGCATTTTAGTTGATGGAATAAAGAAAGGAAGTTTTAGCAGCAATCTCTTCAGCTAGATCTTTGCATCCCTCTTAAGTAGTTTTCCTTTAATTTGGCTCACCTGTTTTGTGTTTTTTTGATCTGTCATGGCGAGCCAGAGGTGGAGATCTGATTGCCAGGAAACTGGGATCAAGCTGTTGTAGTGGAACCAACACAGGAGACAACTGTCCAGATTCCCACCCCCAGAGTCAAGGGCAACCCTGTAGCCCATTGTGCCCAGTGCTTAATCCAGCTGTCGGTATACACCTAGCTAATAGTCAAATCTCCACACTACAAAAGGGTGCAGACTCCCAAACCATGGGGAAAGGGGTTAAATAAATCTAAATCTTTTTTAAACATTGGAAAACAAAATAAGATATGTAAATTAGAACATGTGAGATCGAAATGACTCATCCACTTGAAAGAGGCACATTGACAAAGGAACATAAACTAAGCTTTCTTTTTGGGAAAGTTTATTTTGGTACAACGGGTCTTCTGTAAATGTTCATTATGGAGATAAATTGCACTGCAGGAAGACTGGCTTATCGCGTCTCTTGCAATGTTGCGACGCAAGAACATGAGTCACCAAGCAAAGATTAAATCTTACGAATAAGTAATGCACACAGCTGGATCATGTAGCAATTCCAATGTGTAGAACATTGTACAAGTTGACACAATCAAAGTTGGATCGGGAATTCTTCTAAAAGCCAACTTGCAATAATGGTTGATGCCATGGACTGAATCTTATGCAGAATTTCTTGTGGGACCACGGCTTTTAAGCTGGCACCTCAAGGCACCCTTGCAGGATCATTAAGTACTGTACAAGTCAATTTCTAAGCAGGGATAATTGGCAGGGTAGGCATCAGGATTCGTAGTCAGTATCCAAAGCAAAGGTCAAAGACAAGCAGCAAGGTCGAACAAGATCCACCAGGAACACTGGGAACTCGGAAAAACAGAGGTGTGTCAGGAGGGATCCAAAGAGTATCATCTTTGGTGACTGGTGCATATGCCCAAAAGGGTCCATTGTGAACAATTCTGCACATGTGAACTCGCACACATTGGAACTAAAGCCCAAAAGGGCCCGTACTGCTTTCTGCACATGCACAGATTTACATTTTATAGCAACCCATGACAATATCATGCCTGCAATCACTTTTGATCCCTGCTTGCACCCTTTAAGTTGGTAGGAGCTTATTTGCATTATTCTGCATGGTGACAAATGTAACAGGAATGCAGAGATGAAAGTACATCCAAAGCAACAATAGCTATTAGGGATGAGCGAACCGGTTCGGACGAACCGGAATTCGCTCCGAATTTCATGGAAAATTCGATTCGGCACTAACCCGAATTTTTTTGGGTTCGTGCCGATCGAATTTTCCCTGAAATAAAAAAAAAAAAATGCCGGCATGGTGGGAGCGGGCAGGCCGGCTACGCTGTCAGCGGGCGGCGGAAGCCGGCCCGCTGACAGCGCAGCCGGCCTACCCGCTCCCACCATGCCGGCATTTGTTTAAAAAGCAAACACTTACCTGCATGGTCGGAGCGTGGAGGCCGGCGCCGCTGTCAGGCGCCCTCTGATCACGCGTCTTCTGATGACGCGTCCTCTGATGACAGCTGAGAGGCCGGCGCCGCTCTCGGCTGTCATCAGAGGACGCGTCATCAGATGAGCGATTCGTAAAAGTTCGTTTCGGGCGAACCCGAATTTCTTGGGGAAATTCGGCGAATCGCCCGAATCGAACTTTCAAGAAGTTCGCTCATCTCTAATAGCTATCACGGACGCAGAAGCATTCCCACCATGCCTACCTCTTTTTTCAGTTGAATTTTAGTGATAGGGATCTAATTTTGTAAGAGTGTTTAGATGTTTAGCATATATTGTATATATATATATATATATATATATATATATATATATATATATATGTCAGTGCTGCCGGTGCTCCCCCAATGTCTCCCTGGTCCAATGTTGTCCCTTTTAGGGAGTCCATTGATTTTTTCATTTGTATATACATTATTTGCTATTGATTATGTTTTTTCTTAGGGATATGTATTGTGATTATATATAGATATATATTTCTTTAGAGACACATTTTTTAGAATTTCATGCTTGAATAGAGAGTAATGATTGATTCATAATGCATTTTTGTCGCAGCATTAAATTATAGGGTGATTTTGAGGAAAGAAGAATATTAGGGTCAGCATGGGGATTTTTATGTTGGTTTTAAATGTTTGTTGTATTTAATGTTTGAATAAATATTTGTGGATTTGTTCTGTTGGTTGTGCTTCCTTTTTTTGGATCCCTGGGGAAATAGTATTCCCGAGGTTTCATTCAATTATTTAGTTTGGTTTGTTGGTGAGCACGCCGGTATTGATTATCATTAGTGGTGCACCACATATGTGTAATTTGCTCCGGCATATAATGCTTACTGCCAGATTCCGCCTGTTGGCCATTGACACACAGGTTCCAGCAACAAAATGAAAAATTATATATCTTATATAAAAAATACAATGGAGAAGGTCCCACTCCTTCCTAGACCCCACCAAAGAACGGCACTACTGCTATCTAAAATTGATTATTTATTGATAGAAAAGTCACATAAATCACATACTAGACGTGGTTAAAAAACACTAAAGACACAATTAATGTTCAATAAGGAAGGGAACAACACTTCTGGGGGCAATGGGAATGGCAGTAACAATTACAATAATGGTCACAATTCATAATAATCTAAAGCTCCTGGCCATACTAAAGTGCATCAGTGCAAAAGTGCTAAATATCCAATAAAACTAATTCTAAACACATAAACTATAATCCAATAGGTGAAAAGATCATCCTAAACCAGATAAATGTGTCAGCATCTAGGCTGAACCAGATATGAATCTATACAATCTAAAAAACACAGTGAAGACCAAGCCAGGGGGGACCAAAGAAAAGCAATCCCCAATGATAAGAGAGAGTAAACTCACATAACTGTACGACCACCAGCCCACTGCTCTTTGTGGGGGAGGGGGGCACAATCATATTTGCTATGGGCCCTGTGAAACCCATATATGCAGCTGCATGAGAAAGGATCAAAAACAAAAGGCCATGGTTCTTAAAGGTCACTTGATGTCCTTATACAGTTTCCCAGAAAACATACAGTAGATGATGAGACCAATTGACCATTGACCTATTTGGGCTTCAGAATAATCCTCTTTATAGGTAGGATAAAGGTAGGATTAAGGGACTTTTAACCCCGAAACACGTAACCTTGGTGAGGGGGGAGCGGCTTGGAGTTGCACCACCGCACAGGATACGTATGTTTTTAGAGATTACATTAAATGTTATGTTTTAAGGGACTTGGTGAGCTGGAATCAGCTATTATAATCCTCTTTATAGACACACCATTCCTACCGTAAAAGTTTGGATGTGGCAGCATCATTATCCAATGAGGAGGCTTCTATGCACATATCTTATCATGTAAGAGAAAAATGTGTGAAAATTGCGAAACAATTAAAATTACAAACTATATGTGTGATTCAGCACTATTTTTACTCCCTCACTAACTTTTTTTTACAGAGAAACTATGGTGATCTTCCAGTGATGCAGATAATCAGGTGGGGGTATCATAGCCCCCTACCTTTGGACTAGTATATAAGTCCATTGGACCATTGTCCACCTAAACTCCAGATACCAGCAGGGTGACTGCTAAAGTGGCTGCTGCTAATATGAGGTGCTGCTGGGCTTGGGGGGGGGGGGGGGGTCCCTGACCCAAAAACCCTGCAGTGGATTCTGTCTGGTGGGGGGCAGAGGAAAGAACATTTGGAGGTGTGAGTACTGTTTTTTTAATATGCGTGGTGTTTTGTTTACTTTTTTTGCTTGACTTCTTGTCAAGACTGTCCCTCTTTTGAGTCCATGTCCCCCTTTCCCTCATTGTTCTCATTTGTCCCTCTTTGCGGTGTAACATGCATCAATAAATGATGCATTTGCCCAATCAGATTTTTGTAGGGAGTAGAAGCGGGCCCGGCTGCTGATCAACAATAGTTGATTTAAAAACATGACAGCTATAAAAAAAAGTTAATTTTTAAAAATTACATTTTTTTAAAAAAGCAAGTCAGTTGCTGCCCCCTTTGTAGTTCCGCCTCACATGGCCTCATTATAGGTGCACCCCTGGTTGGGGCTTCATTAATTTAAAGATTCTGGCTTTTTAAATCAACCCTTTTTTTGGTTTATCTCCAGGTCACCCCTAGTCCTATCAATTGATCACTGCATATGCCCTGCAACACAGGCTCAATGTTCTTTTAGGTGCTACTATGGAATAATGGATGGCGAATGAATGGCAATGGAAGAACACTAGGCCCATGTCGATAGGCATTAGGCTCTTCTGTATGAGTGTACCCAGGAAGGGGGTGCTTAATTTGGGTAGGGTAGGATAGGGACAATTGTTAAATTAAGCCTGTTCCCTCATTGAGTGATGGATAAGGAATAGGTTGTAACAATTGCAACTAAATAAAATCTGAATCCCGATTTGGGATGCCCCAGGGGAAAGTCAGCAGCCAGCCCTGGAATCTCAGACTTGTTACACTTTTACACATCCCTGTTTGGGATTCCCTGGGGAGAGGGAATAAGTCTAGTTTTGGTCCACTTTAATCATATTATCCACAACGGCACATGTGACGGGGAGGCCGATTCATTAATAGCGCCAGGTAGCGACAGATGAGCGGCAGTAGCGTTATTTTCACAGCGCCCGCTAGTATTCGGTGTGCTTGGCCGTTGTTCGGCTGTTGACAGCGACTCAGTCGGTGTCCGGTAATGTTGAATACGGGGTTAGGAGTCGCTGTTTGACAGGTTCCGCGCTGTATGGGAGCGCATGACAGCGAACGGCTCCCAGCATATTCATTAACAAATCACGCTCCAAAAATTCTCGCACTGTGAAATGCATGTTTAAACCCCAGAGCGCTGGCGGCGATGAGTTAAAAGTAGTTTTTTAACCCCCAAACAACCATATTTTTTGAAGAAAAAAAAAAACATGTTTTTCAAAACATTTTGTAATATGAATACATTAATATCAGACCTGTAATATCAATTCTGCACAAATTTTTTTTTTTTTAACTTAAAAAAAATATCTAACATTGCAGAAGTGGTCACAGAATTTTTGACATTTAAAAAAAAAAAAATTAATAGCAATTAATTATGAATATTTTAAGATTGCTCCATTGAAATGCATTGGAGAGCGCCAGGTAGCGAGAGGTCATACCTGTCGCTGTTCAAGGTCGCTCGCTGGCGCTGTGGGGTGAGGCTGGAATAATGATGAATGATTCGCTATCTGGCGCTCTGTCAGTCGCTAAGCAGGATCGGCTTGATAAATGTGTGATTGGGGAGGGGAGCCGGCGTACTCGTGGCGGTGAGCGTCATTACCGTTCGCTCACCATTCGCTACCTGGCGCTATCTTTGTTAAATAAGGGCCTATGACATTCAGCAGGCTGCTCTCGTTGCTCCTGGGAGGACGGGTGATGCGGCAGCACTTGCTCCCCATTGTAGCCCATGATAGCCATTTCACGAATGACATAGTCACAGCAGATGGGCCCATGTGCCACTGGAACAAGGAAGAGGTGAGTTATTAGCGGCTCTCTGGGGGATTTCACACAGCGGGGCATCCCAATTTTAAATGCCCCGGGGAGAGAATCTATCACTGTGGGTTTTGGTCCACTTTAAAGAAAAAACAGGCGTTGGCCTTGTTTAATATTGAAAGAAATGTTGTTTTCCAGCAAGTCAATTATTCCAAAGCTGGATTTTCTGCTGAAGGTACAAGTACTAGAAATATATTTAGTCCTTTATTAAGTGTTTTTGTGTTTATCAATTTGAGACCTGTAATTACATAAAAGAATCTATTAACATTGATCAGTGTCAGTATATCCTGCCCTTATAAACATAGAAGCGTCTGTTTGGAGGATGAAAAGAATGAAAACATCAAAGCACAACGCGGTCAACACATCACCTGAACATTGCATTCGTATTAGTGTCGTTGTGATTATAGATAATTGGATCATTACATCAAATTATATTGTCTCCTCTTTCGAGGGAATTAATTAACAGTTTAAAAAAAAAATGACAAATTCTAAAAAAGCATCACAAGGCAGCACTTTGGCATCACTTCAAACTTTCTTACTCTACATTTTAAAATCCTTTAGCAAAACTATGAAAAAATACAATTTTGTGATTCTCACCTGTAGAACTGATTTCTCTCATATTCCACTCCAGGGCGTCACGAATGGGTTAACTCTCATCCGAAGGGTGGGACTGCAAGATAAAAAGGTGAGGTTCATCCTGGCCTATATATACTTTCAGCTGCCCTTCGCAATCCAGTAATTAAAAAGCAATCGGAACAGCCACATGGGAGGAGGAAGGCATCCTAAGAGATCCCATGTATAGTTGGCAAACAAGGTGACACGTTAAAACTTCTCTCTATTTTCATAGAAACATAGAAGGTTGACGGCAGAAGGAGACCATACGGTCCATCTAGTCTGCCCTTATGTGTATACTTTTCCCCTCTTTACTCTCCTTTTTTTGTTTTTTTTAAATGATAATACACAAACTATTTATATATATGCAAGGCTTCACTAGGATTATGGAATCCAAGGAATGGATATAGCAGCCTAGGAGTGAAATCACGCGCTGGAGTGAAAGAAGAGAGAAATCAATACTACAGGTGAGAATCAGAGAATTGTATTTTGTCTCATCTTCCACTCCAGGGTGTCACTGAATCAGCTACAAATGGGACCTCCGAAAGCAGTGCCCTTGATCCAGGGTGGTAAGCCTCAGCTGAAGAGCTCACTACCGCTTGTAATACCTTTCGACCAAAAGCGGCGTCCGCTGAGGTTCTGCCATCTATCTTATACAATTTGGTAAATGTATGAACTGAAGACCAGGTAGCAGTCTTGCAGACCTGCTCCACTGAAGCCTGGTGCTGAAAAGCCAAGGAAGCTCCAATACCCCGGATAGAATGGGCTGTAACACGAAAAGGTGGATCCCTCCCTTTGGAGCCTTAAAGCGGACCTTCACTCTGAATAAGAGTCTATCTTATATGTTACCCCCAACCTGTACATACAGATTGCTCACATTAAAAATCATCCTACCTGCATGTTATGGGCCTTTAAAAATCCAAGATGGCGGCTTATGGAACATCAGGCAGCCTGCAAACAGGAAGTGCCTTCTGACTGTGCTGCTCTGCTCTTCATGCTGAAGGTCCAGTTTAATCACTGCTTGTCTAATCCATTGGCTGATGGTAGACTTAGCTGGCGCTAGATCAAACTCATAGACAGCTTCAACCCCCCCCCCCCCCAGGGCTACACACCTGGGAGCAAAGACAAACCTCTGTAGATTCAAACAAAGTCTCTGTACAAACATCCAGCTTCCCAGGTCCCATAAAACATAACTTTTACTGTGCAATTTAAAAAACATGCGAATCCTGTGCTGAAAACTGTGCAAAATCAAGCCCCGCTCTGTTGGTTACGCGTTTCGGGGTGCAATTACACCCCAAGACGAGTAACCTACTGAGGGGGGGTCTAGCTGGCGCTAGACGTTTCCTTGGCCCCCAAAATAAAATAAACAAGGAATCAGTCTTGTGGATGGTCTGAGTAGTGGAGAGATAATATTTAAGAGCTCTGAATATGTCCAAAGAGTGGAGGACACTCTCCTTATGGCTAGCCGGAGCGGGGCACAAGGAAGGCTAAACCACCGCTTCATTAAGATGGAAGGGAGAAACCATCTTAGAAAGAAAGTTCTGTTTAAAATGGAAGACCACCTTATCCTTGTGTAGGACTAAAAAAGGAGGCCTAACCAAAACCGATAAGGCTGCTAATTCAGAAACCCACCACACAGAGGTAATTGCCACTAGCAAGATGACTGTAAGTGTCATCAACCCTAGTGAAACTTCTACCATCAGTTCAAAAGGAGGACAAAGGCCAATAAGACTAAATTCGGGTCCCAAACAGGCAGAAGGGTCCTTCGGGGAGGTCACATATGGGCTGCCCCCTGCAAAAACGTTTTTATAGGTTTATTTACAGCAACGGGCTTCTGAAAAAGGATGGATAAGGCAGAGATCTGTCCCCTGATGGTACTCAACTGAAGTCCCTCATTGAGACCCCTCTGCAAAAATTCTAGGATTCTGGAGACAGAAAATCCTACAAGCGAAATCCCTGAATTCACACCAAGCGATAGACTTGCCAGATAAAGTCTGCTTCCAGGCTTGATTCATGGTCCGGATGACCCTGGCAGATAAGCCTCTTTCTACAGCCAGACCTCATAAATTGGGGTGTCGTAGAGGCCCCTGTGTGAGCAGATCTGAATCTTCGGGCAGCCGCCAGTGGTTGGCTTCCGACATTCTTACTATGTCTGAAAACCAATTTCTCCTTGGCCAATGGAACACTACTAGGATGGTTGGGATCCCCTTGTGAGCTACCTTCTTTAGTACTTGACCCAAGAGTGGAAATGGAGGGAATGCATAGAGAAGCCTGAATGCTGATCAAGGAAGAGTCGGGGTATCCACAGCTATAGCCAGAGGGTCCCCAGACCAGAAGACAAACCCCAGAACCTTCCGATTGTGGCCTACGTCTGGGAGCCCCCAGCATATGCATAGGCCACAAAAGATCCCCTTACCATTTTCCCTGATCCAAGGTCGCCCTGCTTAGATGATCGGCTTGCACATTGTCCACTCCTGATATGTGAATCGCCAAGATGCACAGAACATTCTTCTCGGCCCAGAGTAAGATCTGGCACACCTCTTTGAGAGCTCATCTGCTTCTGGTGCCCCCTGGGTGGTTGATATAGGCCACCACCATCATATTACCTGCTTAAAACTTGATGGGATGACCCCTTAGAATAGAGGTCCAATGTGAGAGACAGTAAAATCGCTCTTAGCTCCAGAATATTTATAGGAAGTGTGCTCTCCCCTGGGCCCCACTGTCCCTGGATCGTTTGTGACCCTATGACGCCAAACCAACCCGTTAGGCTGGCAATTATGGTAACAATCTTCCACCGTCCCGGAAGAAATGATCTGCCCACCTGAAGAGGTTGGGGATTCAGCCACCAGGCTACAGACTGGCTTGCTGAGTGTGTCATGCAAAAGTGTCTCCATTGTTCGATCCCAAAACGACAATAATTTCGACTGCAGTGGTCTTGTGTGGAACTGTGCAAATGGCACTGCCTTGAAGCAAAAGACCATCAAGCCCAACACATGCATTCCATGATGGACCGTTGCATGAGGGCAGGCCAAGAGAGCCTCTACTCTGGCCTGAAGCAAGAGTTTCTTCTGCTCTGGGAGAAAGCTCTGGCCCGAATTGTGTATTCCCAGGAGAAAGGAGATAACACTTGAGGGAATGATATGTGACTTTAGATATCTAAGTTATATAACTATCCAAAGTTATCTAACTAGTCAAAGTCCTCTGTTGTCGATAGGATGTTCTGTGTATCTCTCAAGGCCTCCTGAAAAGATCAGAAGATCGTCTAAGTATGAGGTAATTCGTATCTATTGGTGACTTAGAAAAGTCATGTGGCCTGACAGAATTTTGGTAAAAACCCTTGTAGCCAAGGACAAGCCAAAGGGCAGAGCCACAAACTGAAAATGTAGGCGATCTACTGCGAAACGCAAAAACCTCTGATGGCCCGGAAAGATAGGGATATGTAATTACGTGTCTTTTATATTCACTGCAGTCATATAATCCCCCAGCTGTAAGGCATTTGTTGTGGATCTTAATGACTCAAAATGCAAAATCTGCAAAGCCGGACAAATCTGTTAAGGCTCTTGAGGTCCAGAATTGGGAGTAATGAACCGTCCTTCTTGGGGATTATGAACAAATTGGGGTAAAATCCGTAACCTCTCTCTGAAAGAGAAACAGGACGATTGCTCCTAGCTGTAATAGGTGAGCTACCCTGGATCTCAATGCTTCTGCTTTTTTTCAGATTCCGCAACACTGTTGCCTGAAGAAACAATTTCTTGGATCTATGCATCCGCTACATGAAGCCTCCAAAGATGAGCAAAAAGCAGAAGGCATTCCACCCACCGAAAGGTTGAGGGCATCCGTTCATGTCTGGGAGGGCCTAGAAGGGGGTTTAGCCTTGTTACGCCAGAAAAATCTGGCCTTGTTCGAGGATTTAGGTTTATTCCAGAACTCCTCTCGGCATCTAGAAGTAAAGGAACCTCTGCCATCATGAAATGGCCTAGCATTGGAAGATCTATGATAAGGATTAGATTTCCTTCTTTGCGGAAGTCTGGTAGCTCTCTTCACAGTATCATACAAACGTTCCCCAAAAAGACGACCTTCCATAATAAGAAGTCCCCTCAGAGTCTTCATGGAAGTTGTGTTGGCCGACCATTGCTTAAGCCATAGAGAACACCTCTGAGCCACCAACAGCGCCAATCCCTTGGCTTTTAGTCAAACACTATCATCCATAGCAGAAATGACATATTTGTAGACTTCCATGCTGGACTTAATCAACTGAAAGCATCAATTACAGAAGTGACCATCCTGGAACTGAGAACTCAGTTGTTTTAACCACTTGCCATGGCTGCCATGGACGCAGCGCAGGCTAGCCGTAAGGCCGATAGAAAAATCATGCCTGGATACCTGATCCAGGTGCTTATCCACCAGGTTTCTTAGGAAAGCACTGTCTGAAGTAGGAATAACAGTGTTCCTAGAGAGTCCTGAAACAGCTTTTAGCAGGGTACCATTAGCCCTTGGTGGTCCCCTTCACAAAAATTGAAGTCACATCCCGTATAGCCCACAGGACCCTGGCACATACCTTTAATTGTACCCCTGATCCAATGCTATCGGCCTAACTGACTCCAAGAGGCATAGTGGGTCCACCAGATCAGCGGGACCATAAGCTGATTTGTGCGATACCGATAGTTTGAAATTTACCTGCATTGGCAATCTTGTTCCCAGCATCCGGGCAGGCCAGAACTGAGCGGCTGTCCTCTTGCATTAGTCACAGTGACTGGCTGTGCCCACACCATTTACTAAAATGAAGAGGGCATGCCAGCCCTTGGCATGCCTCCTCCATTGAAACTGATTAAGCAGATATGGCCAGTCAGCGTGAATGACGTGAGGAGTCAGCAAGAAGCCAGCATGGCGACCACACGCAGTGGTCATGAGTGAGAATGGTTTTGTCTGGATCTCTGGTGGAGTTCAAACTCCTGAAATAGGGACGATTAGGACACAATGGGTTAAATACAGGCTGTGAGTAGATTTCTGGCTCAGTCACAGAAGAGCGCTTAATGTCAACCAAAGCCAGAGCTAGAGTTTAAAGGACTCTAAGACCAGTAATTAACAACCCACCTTGTGAAATACCATTTTACATACTCCAATGGGGATCCCTCTATGCATGTGCATCTGTCAACTGCATCACCTGCAGCTACAACCATAAAGGGATGCAGAGGATGCCGTTGCTGAAGGCAAAAAGTTGCTATGCTCCCATTCAACTTTTTTTGCCGCTCATTTATGTACATGGCCAAAAAGCTGATGCACCATCGGATGAGGTATGTATGATGGGCCACTGCTGGGGTTTCACACAGCGTGGCATGCCACAGGGGTACAGGCTAAATTACAGGTTGGTGAAAATCCTGGGTTTTAAAGCACATGAAAACCCAGAAATGTAACTGGCTGTGTAAAACCTCAGAGAAAGCCCAGAACAACTCAACTCTTCCTCAGTCTTATGACGCAAGGCTGTAGCACCAACGAAAGGTTAGTGATTCTCAGCGTCCTGGAGGGTTTCACACAGCGGTGCATCCCGATTCAGGATTCGGGGGAAAGACAGTCGCCGGCCGGGTAAGTTTTGTTCGCTTTAACACCTTGTTCCCTTTGCCCACCTCTCTTAGAAGCAGTTATACTACTATAGCTTTCATAAGGATGATATGGGAACTTAGGTGACAGTATGGGTTAAATAGTAATCTCTTTGTAAATTGGTGACAGACTACCCAGTAAGTTTCACTTGCCCTCACTTGTTTTATATACATATTTTCTTAAAAATAGAAAAAAAGAAATGTAAGCACCATTTTATTGTTTTGCACACATTGCAAGATATATTCAACACAATTCTTTACTGGTTTTTTCAGAAGAAAAAAAAATCAATTGTCTGATTCCTCCAACGCATTTCGCAAGTCCTTGGTAGTGAACAGTAAAACAGTGTTTTTAGAAACTCTGTATTCCAGATCAGTGATATCTATAGTAATAGTATTGTGTTTATCTTCATAACAATGGCCTTGATTCACAGCCTCCTTTACCTGCACTTTCACATGTTTGTGTATTTTTTGTGAGTTTTTGCTGCCATTATCGGGATTTTTGTGCCTTTTTTCATGCGTATGTGCATTTACGTTAGCGCGAATAAGCATTTTTGATGATCATATTTTTTTGCGTAAATATGTTACGTTATTGGTATGGGCCTGCGCATGACTCAGAGCCTTGATTGTTGATTCGAACACGGCCAATAAAACAAGGGTGTTTACGCCCAACTTACGGGGTCTATTTCCTGGTGAAAGTTTGCCGTCGTGGTGTGAGTTGCAGTGTGATGGAGGCGGATTACGTGGAGGAATATGAGCATCTGCAGCTACGCGGCATTCTATGCATCTGTATGTCGGATTTCAGGTTGCATCGCGCACGTTTGCATATTGGTCGCATGCATGACGTTTAGCTATTCAAGCTCACCCGACTGAACCGTGTTTCCCTCGAGAAACTGTATAGTGAGCTGCGGCCATGGTTGGCCCCCACCACAAGCAAGGGGCATGCAATTGCAGGCATGACCAAATTGGTTGGCTTGTTCCAGAGGCTGGGTGCCCTCTCCGTGGGCATGTCCCAGCCTACGCTGAGCCGCACACTAGTTTCTGGATGGCATGGCTACCATGTTTCAAAAATACATCTGTTTCCCTGACAACTTGGTAGCCTGGAATGCGTTGAATTTGGGCTTTTATGATATAGCCGATATGCCTAACGTGCGATCGACTGTACGCACGTAGCTTCCTGCTGCTGATGAACATCTATACAGGTATGTGGTTTTTCTGGCCAACCTTCCTTATATGTAACATAATGTTGCCTTGTAGTGTATATTTTAATGTAGACCTAAATCTATAAATAAACCTACTTTGTATTTTTACTGTTATATATGAGGTCTTCCCACCCAATTTAAAATAATAAGGACCCCTTAACAATTAGAAATTAAAATGTACAATATTGTATTTATTTTTAATTTTTATTTTGCAATTGCAGGAACCGTAAGATGGGTCATTCAATCAACGTGCAAAGTGTTGTTGGTCCTGACCGGTTTCTCAGCTTCATGGCTGGTTTTCCTGGTTCTACCCACGATGCCTATATTCTTAGGAACTTCATTCTCTATGGGCGTTTTGAGTCTGGCAGCTTGTCTGGTGGTTGGCTACTGGGTAAGTGTTTATAATTAGCTTACTTAGGTTTTCAATGTGTAACTATTTCAATGAGTGCACTGCCTCAACATATAATGGTCTTCCCCTCTGATTAAATGATATACAATGTAAGTATGATCTGGGTGATTTGGGATGCCCCCTGCTTCCGTGGCTAATGACCCCCATCCTGCGCCCTCAGACGCAGCCACATGAAGTCTACAATCAGGCCCATCGGAAAACCCGGGCTGTTGTTGAAAGGGCATTTGTCTTGCTGAAGACTCGTTTCCGGTGTTCTGGATCATACAGGGAGGCTCTGCAGTACGAGCCTGCAAAAGTTATCAAAATAATAGTTGCCTGCATGATTTTGCATAACTTTGCCATCATGCAGAAGGTGCCCCAATATCTGGATTCTGTTTGCCCCTCTCCAGCACTTCTTGACATACCAGAAGAGTTGTATCTTGGCACCCAGAGTTCCTCTGGTCAGTATGTTAGGGATCACCTGATTTCGAGTCATTTCAATTAAGCTTTATGTAATGTGTTTGTTATAAATCTGTGTTTTTTGTGTAAGTAAAAAAATTGTTTTTGACAAGTTAATTTTTTGTTACACAAACTTCATTTATCACAAATAATTTCAAAGTTAAAATATTTTTTTATGGTTGAAAGAAAAGCTAATTAACTATTAAAGCATAGTTAATTTTAATTGGACATGATTGTCACTCATGATCAGTTGCCTTTAAATAGGAAAACGGAAATGACAAAATAAATTTATTGGTACGGTGGCTTCCCAAAGTATGGTTGTTGGGCGGCCTGTTGAATGGCCACCATCTGGGCAAGGGTAGAATTCAGCATCTGCCACTGCTCCAGCATTGCCTCCCTCTGTCTATTGCTGGTCCACATTTCCTCCAGCATGGCTTGAAGAGTATTATTTATTTGAGTCATGTGTGTAGCCATATTTTGTTGAAATATGGCTACACACATGTTTTGCCTGAAGGTGCGGCTATCACTTCTCCAAGCTGACTCCATTAGCTGCACACGCCTGTCCGAGTGAGTCCGTCATCCTCTTACCTGGGTTTGGACGCGTGCAGCTGCTGGTGGGCCAGGGCTAGAGACATTTCCAGATGGTGATGCCAAATCCTCTGCAGTAGAGCTCGGCCATGTAACTGTTTGTTGGTTATCCAGCTGCTGGCCATGCTGGTGCTGGTGATTGAGCTGTGCCAGCAGAGGGCGTGATTGAGTCTGCTGCAGAGGATTTGTTGGAGGCTGGAGCTGGTGCAGTGGCAGCTGCTGTTACTGTGTTTCCTGTTGGGGGGGCAGCAACATGTTGGCATCCTCCTCAAGGTCATGGATGTCTGCCATAATGGGGGTGTCTGTAGGGACATAAATTAAAGTATTTATCTAGTGGTTCAAATCTATCCTGTGGAAAATCATCATCTTTACACACATTACACATTACACTTACCAGATCTAATTCTACAGTAATAGGACTCCTTGCTGAAGCCTGGCGCGAAGAACTGGCACCTGAACCTCCAACTGTTTTTTGTTGTTGGTCAGTTTGTGGAACTGTTTGTTATTCTGGAATGTAATTGTAACCTAAGGTTAACACACACACATACCTTGTGTTCATAAGCAATTAACGAACGGCATCTTTCAAGTCAGAAAATTTCCTTTGCATTTGCTCCACATCTTTGCGCTCTGTGCCAGAGCAATACACCTGCCTGGTGATCTCCTCCCAAATTTGCAATTTAAGGTTTTTACTGGTCGCTTTGGATTTGCTCCCATACAATTCATGGAAATGGTAGCCAGTAGCCAAAGCCATACATTGGGGCTCACTAAACCACCCACTCAAAGTGCCACGCCGCAGGTTTTGGCCAACTGATGTCCTGTCTGCATCATCCTGGGTAGTTGGCAAAATGGGTGACATTTGAGGTTGACTGGCTGGACTTGCTTGGGAGCTGGGTGTGTTTTGTTGGCTGGCCCAGGAAGATGCAGCCGTTGAGGCACATGGTGAGACGGGGCTCTCTAAATTAGATTCTGCCAAGTTGGCTCGAGCAGGAGAGGGTGTTGTTGGGGGCTATGGTGTGTTGCCCTACTTTTCCCCTTGGCCTTACTACACTTGCTTGTTAATGATCTTGATGTGTGAGTAAGGGGAGCATTATGGCTGGAGGAGGATTGCTTTGTCTTCCGGGTTGTGCCAATTTTAGATTGAGCTGCAGTCTGCCTCAAAGTATGCTGTTTTTGTCTTTTGGAAGCCCTGGTAGCTTCAACATTCTTGCATGGCTGAGAATGGCCTCTTCCACCAGTATTTTTAGGAGTGGCTTAGCTGGACCTGGTAGCTGGCCTGCCACTGTGTTGCCTGGAAGTTGCTCTTGCTGGCGTAGGCCATGACGATCCTGCCGTTTATGCTGTTTCTGGCTCTTTTGGGTTCGTCTCTTCCCTGTCATATTGATGTGTTGGCGGCTACCCTTTAAGTAGTTATCACTGTCTATGACGTCGCCGATAGAAACTCCTCAAGATGGCCCCCACGCTCTTCACCCGCGAGCAGCAGGAAACAATTATGCAAGTGAGTGTATTTGCAGGCAAAATGCATGCATAGGCGTTTAGGCAGCACGGCCAAAACAAGTGGGCACAAAATTTGGTTTTAAACGCAGCTACAAGCGAAAGTTTTTGCCCACATGTGTGCAACACTAAAATGTACTATACAAGGATAGGTACAGCCATTAACAATTATTTAAAATGTTTGGGGGAGTGATAATAATAATAACCTGCTATCATAATTTATGTGATGTGTATGATGCTTTATTTAATTACATCTGTTTTTCTTCCACCTTTTAGATGATAATGACCCATCGTTACGATTTCCTGCCTAACAGCTTTGCCAAAAGGTCATTGGCACTGGAGGAGCAATCTGACACCACCTTCACGTTCACCCAGATCATCTAGCACTGGTTGGACCTTAAACGGAGGAAGAAGACCTGAGATCTTAGGAATACACTGACCTTAGGCAGGCCTGTGTTTATTACTATGCTATCCCTACAGAATAAGGGCCACCCGGAGGCGAGGAGTACGGCCAAGGCTGGATCGATCTGGGAGACGGGAGGTGGTGGCAGACCAGTGCCAATGGCCTCAACCTCCTCTGCAAGCCCACAAGGACAACCCCTGGACCAACCTGCAGAGGAGGAGCAACAGCTGTTGGGCAGGGAATATGAGGATGAGGAGGAACAGAAGCACACACAGGTACATGCACTGTAAACACACACTCATTTCTTACATCTATACTTTTAGATGGTGAGGTCGCGGGTGAGGAGCTACCACAGGAGAGCCCTGAACAAGCACCTGAGGTGCAAAGAGAAGGTGGGTGATGTGACACACACATTCTAAATTAAATTTCTAAATTAAAAAATATGAAAAAAAAAAATAACAATATTTTTGCTTTCTCTACAGACTCAGACCAAGAGGAGTGGCAGGCCCCAGTGCGGAGGGTGGTCCCCCAGCAACAGCTAGCCCACTAGCCTAGTAAGTTTGTAGGCAACTTAGTTGTTGTAA
Source organism: Gastrophryne carolinensis (assembly GCA_027917425.1). Lineage (NCBI taxonomy): Eukaryota > Metazoa > Chordata > Amphibia > Anura > Microhylidae > Gastrophryne > Gastrophryne carolinensis. The sequence goes on from CM051241.1 coordinate 29,946,067, forward strand.
TTTAAGTTAACATGCCTTCCTCAACAGGTATTCACAATGCATAGGCTAGAAAATAATCGTATTTTTCATTTAACAGGCCTCATACAGGATGCACAGCAGCGGCTGCAACATTTGACTGCTGCTGCTCATAGGCTGGTGGGAGAAATCGAGGAGCTGGCAGCTTCGATGGGGACCACTAATGAATAAAAAACTGGGAGCCTGCCACTTATTGTATATTGTTTATTTTAATAAAGTTTTTACATTTGTGATAAAAAAAATATTTTACATAACAAATAAAACAAATATAAAAACAAAAAAAATAAACCTAAACTTAAAATTTTAAATAACATTTTTAAAACTTAACAATGTTTATTATGTCAATCATTTATTGTTATTTACAATCAAATTAATGTGTTTAAAAATACACTTCTGCACATAAATCCGAGAGAAGGCACAAGGAATTAAAAAAGATTTAAAGACTAAAGGAATTTAAGGTAAGCATGAAAACATTGGGACATAAGAAAAATACACTGACAAGGGAGATAAGGTAAGCATGAAAACATTGGGACATAGGAAAAAATACACTGACAAGGGAGATAAGGTAAGCTTGAAAACATTGGGACATAGGGAAAAATACACTGACAAGGGAGATAAGGTAAGCATGAAAACATTGGGACATAGGAAAAAATACACTGACAAGGGAGTTAAGGTAAGCATTGGAGCAGAAGTGAGTGATGGAATAGCTGAAACCGGGGACATAAATCAGTTAATAAGCTGTGCGCATGAGTACATGCCTGCAGACATAGCAGCTTCTACATCAAAATTACGTTACTACGTATATTTTGAAAAACATGCAAGCTGAATACTGGGGGACACTGAAATTCTACGCTTGAAGGTGCGTTGAAAAACACTCAAAAATGGTAGTATACGAGAATTACAATTCAACGTAAACGAAAACCTCGTCCTCTCGCTTCCGCTGCGAGAGCCGTACACAGAAATTTACGATTGCTTAGGCAGCTACGAAAAATAAACGGAACGCTCCTGATGGAGGCTGTGCATCATGCGGACACACGTAGACCTGCGAAAAATATGTGAAAATTACACATTTAGAGACAAAAACTAGATGGATTTCAGAACCCTAATGTGTGAGTAGTTGTACAAATGAAGTTTGGGTTGAAGGTGACAAGTGAGACTTACTGGGTGGTCTTTCAACAATTTGAGAAAAAGTTCAAACTTAAAAAAAAATAGAAAAACAGGCGGGTGGCTCCCCCCGACGCGCCCAGCGGTACGTGCCCGACCGGACGTGGGGCGCTTCTCTTGATAGCGACCCATGCCTTACCATAAATGACGATTGGAGTACCTGCTCCCTGGAAACACTGACCCCCACCTTCGGCAGTACGAGATGCAAGCACCAGATGCTGTCGGGTTGTAAACTGTCTTGTGGGGGTGGCTCGTCGGTGGCCAGGGGGGCGGGGGGTCGGGCGATGCCCCAGCTGCGCCTGGAGGCGGGAGGGGTATGCGGGCCCGGATTGACCCTTTGTCTGCATTGCCTACTCTTATGTACCTGTACTGTTTCTTGTCTATAAATTTTTTGTTTCTCTTTTGAAAACTGAATAAACAAGAGATTAAACTAAAAAATAGAAAAACAGAATTTAGTCTTTGGAACTTTCAAAGAAAAAAATTTTCATCAGCAAAGTTTTTGCAGTGCAGAGTGTAAATAGCCAGGATAGTAAAATGCTGTCGGCGGGAGAGCTCTTTGTTTTTCTGTCTCAATACGATGTGGACAATCCGATGTTCCCTGATTTCAAGCTCGGCACAATGTGGTGTCTGAGGAATTCTTGCATTACAAGAAACACATTAAAGCTAAAACTTAAAAACACATTGCAGTGAAGGTATTTTAGACAGTTGCCATGGTTATCACATTTATTTCACATACTGAAAATATCATCTTGGAACAAGCTTTTCAGGAAGTAGCAAGAACACGAAAGGTTAGGCCTTATAAACCAGACCATGCCTGTTACATACTGTTAAAGAGGATAGGATGTGTAACATATTACACTGTAGGTTTATTTATTATATTCCTATGATTACAGACATATGTCCTCAAAGCTCTAATTTCTTAATTAAACCAAAATAGGTCTGGAGTCTGACATCTTTAGCTACATCCTGCCAAATGTATCTATTCAACAGGAAACACGGGTACCTGCCCCTGATAACATTAACGTGGGGTGGTTAGTAATTAGTGCTAGTAGGTGCAACCAGGGGCGTACATACCATATAGGTAGTGCAGACATGTGCCCCCAACCCATGGAACAAGGTGGCCAAGCTCAAGCTGCCTCCTTCGCCTCTGTAGTATGTTCTCTACACATAATTACCCAGCCATGACGTTCCTTCCTCCATGCTGCAGGATGTACAACTTCCATGCCACTGTACATCCCTTGGCGCCACATGCGCACCTCACGTCTCCAACACCTCACGTCGCCCATTCCTCCCAAGCCTCTGTCAGTCCATTCGGAGAGTCTGCCGTGGGACGCGGGGGAAGGCTTATGTGAGCCTGTGATGGGACCCCACTATAGAGCCCTATCAGGGCTACGTACGTCCCTGGGTGCAAGTCAGAGCTGCTGAAAAGAACTAAAGAATAAACATTAGCATCCCCTTGACCAAGCTACATACTAGGATAGAGAACATCCTGGCAATAATAAAGGTAATATTTCCATAAAGTGGTCCAAATTCTGAAATATGAAGGTTAATACGATATAGGTGAGCCTTATAGAGCAAAACCTTTTATATAATACAAACATAGCCAATGTGTATTGTCCAAAACTGATATTCTGTTTAAAGTGGACCAAAAGCAGCCCTGGAGTCTATGATAATCCAGTGCCCACTGATTCACTCTCCCCCCACTTTTTGAACCCCCCATTCACCTGATACGTGTACCTCGCCAACGAGCCCATGGCCCAAGCTTGGTCAGCCACAATGGCATCACTCACATCCTACTCAGGCTGTTCCACGCCTGCCATATCTGAGCGGCTGGTATGGTCGCGCACAACCGAAGGAGGCGATTAATGCCACTGCTAATTGTCTGTGCGGCTAAAATTCCATTCTGCTTCTCCAGCCGCACACTAATCAGCTGACTGGAGGAGTCCTGCAACTGTGCCATGGGTTGGTGGAAAGGTAAGGATGAGGGGAGTGGAGCGTCCCAAATCAGTATGCCCCAGGAGGATGGATCAAAACATGGGATAGTGAAAATCCTGGGTTTTGGTCCATTTTAGCATTATAATTTGAAAGAGATACAGCGAGTGTTTGGGATTATAATAACTAGAAATTACTATTTATCACAGTTACAAAGTAATAACAGGTATTTTGAAGGAATTATAGCACTTTACTAAGTAACTAAGAACAGCTATTTAAAGTGCACAACATGCACATATATAAATAATATATATATATATATTATATATACTTATTGAGCAAAACAGGCTTCAGTAAAGTATATATGGCAGCTCAGTCTGAATCTTCGCTGAGTACCATCCGAAAGGATTTTGAGTACCACTAGTGGCACTCCTACTACTGTTTGGGAATAAAGGTAAGAAAGGAGTATTGAACCTTTCTTACCTTGAGAGCCACTGCCAATACTGAGAGATGGTTAGTTTGCGTGCTGATTCCCCCTCATCCTGTCGAATCAATAAGTTCAATGTGTATGGTTTTACCACCCCATTATCCCTGACTTAGAGCAATAGTGGAGGCTGTCCCAATCAGTCCCCGAAGTGTTGTTGCAAGGGTTAACCCAGGTCAATAGTCTTCTTGGACATTACTGCTCCTTGCTCACGAAGCCATGCCTCAGACAACAATTGCTGCATGTACAGACTTTCCAGACTTAGGCTAGTAACTTCAGATTTGCCTCTCACAGAGAATGATTGTCCGTGAGCCTCAAGCCCACACCCCTCAACCACTGAGACCCAGAATTTACAGGGACATCCTGATAGTAGAGATAAACTGGCCTGCAGGTAACCCTGGGTTGCCTGCTCAGGGCATAAGGTCTTGGAGTATCCAAGGTCAATGAGGAAGAAGACTGGATATAAACTGGTCTATGGGTAACACTGGGTTGCCCTCTTATGGGACAAAAGCTCTTCTTGGGGGAGTAGCCAAGGTCAACTGCATAGAAAGCAAAACAAGAATAGAATTTAGAGTCACTCACCACTTGGGAAAAGGTAAGTAGTCCAGAGTATGGAGCTGCTGGAGGAAGATGATTGCATGTCATCAGAGGAAAGCACATGTAAAAACAAAAGCTGATCCCCATGCTTCAAAGTCAATGAAGAGTTAAAACTTAGCTTTTAATATCGTCCATTAAAATCCATTGATGCAGCCCATGTGACAGGAGAAGAGAGGTAGTGTCAGCGTAGAACGCTGCATCTTCAGCCACAAGCGCACAACCCCAACCATTGAGACACAGAATCTATTGGGAGAGTCTGATGGTGGTGATAGATTGGTCTGCAGGGAAACCTGAGTTATCCACTCTGGGCGAGCAGCTGGTGTAATGTTCGCTTCCATAACGTGCTTACATTTTATTTAATCCATTCTCCCTTCTTCACGTAAAATGTTCCCCATGCCACTGGCTGCATCACAACCCCATAGCATGATTAACCCCCCCCCCCCCCCCGTGCTGTTTGCTGCATGTGGCTGCTATTTACAATGTAACAAGAGCAGCGCATTGCTTAGTGTCACGGATAATGAGAACACCCATTGAAGAGACATTGTGATTCCCACTGCTTACTAGGTGGGCACAGGAGACTGCTATCAAGTCCCACCTTGATGATGGAATCTAGCAGCAACCCAGTCTTCACAAGGGGGGATAGGCTGGGCTTCTTGGGAACCCCCAACTTATGCCAAGGGGAGTCAAGGGAGAGGAGTAGGAAGCAGTGTACACCCCACAAGGTGTCAGGTGTATATATAGAATCTAGGCCAAGGTCAAGGGTCATAGTCAGTGGAGTGGAACCAAGAAGTAGACAAGGTTAAGGGTCACAGGTTACAGGGAACCAGATGGGAAGCCAAGTCCATACACAGGCAGGAAATCCAAGGGGTTTATCAAAATAGAAAGTGGTCCAAAGTCATACACAAAAAAACAAGTTAAAAAAGTAATCTGGTAGCAAGGTTAAAGGCAATCCAAGGTCTTACACAGATAAAGCTGGTTTCAATGGTTTATTGTATCAGGAGCAGCACAGAATAGCCAAGGAATCATTTTCTGACATCACACTAAAGCCAGGCAGTTCCTTATAAAGGGCCCAGAACAGCAGGATTGTTTCCCTCCTAGTCAGCTGACAAACACACGCGTGTTACATAATTAGCCTGCTCTCCCCTAGTCATACCTGATTAGCCAGATCTTCCTAGTCAGGTGACAAGTCCACATGACTAGTCTGCCTTCCTCAATCAGTTGACAATTAGCACATGAATAATAGTTAAACTTGTGCATGCACACCATTAGTTGTATTAAAGTGTTTAGCAAAGGTAAAAATAAATATCAGTAGCTTACGTTTCATTGAGGGCATCCAGAGCTGTCCTTCCTCTTCCGCCGGCCTACTTAGTCTGGAAAATCCCTGCCTCGTTCAGCTTTCAGTCCCCACCCCGCTAATCTGTTCCATCAATCAACCTTCTATGAACCAAGAACAGAAACACCCCCACTCCCTGCTCCCTACTCCCCAGATGTCCTGATTGGCAGCCTCTCTCTGCAGCTCAGAAACCCCGCCCTCCTCTCTCCTGTCACACTCATCACAGTGTGCTTACATCACATCGCTTTTGCCACACCCACTGTTTCTCCTCAATATTTCTCTGCATCTCCAATGCTCTAATACTTTTACAAATAACTACAGGGTATTTTTGACGGATTGAAGTTTGAGACAATGGGACAACAATTATGCTTGCCTTTAGTATAACTTTAGTTAACCCCACCCATGCATCATTCATTAGCTGTATTTAGTCCTTGCACACAACTGGCAATATTTCAGGAATTCGCAACAGCAGTCTTTAGCTCACATGAAACCTGAGCATGGGGATAAGACAAATCCAGGCATACCTGTGCAGACATGAGCGCTGGACTATGACACTGACTTACATTGTACAGCAGCCATTTGTCTGCTAGTACAGTGTTAGCAGGTCAGAGATGGCTCACAGCTTTCTGTGACATGTGAATAATCTCACAATCATCTTGGATCTTTTGCTTAAAATCTCCCTCCTTTCTATGCAATTTGACCTTCAGATTTATACACTGTAAGATACAATTAGACATATATACTAAAACAAAAGTCCCTATCTGAAATCTAACAGTTGCCTTCTACTAGATATCCTGGAAGCCACCATGACTGCCTCAGAGAAAATCACAAGACCTTAACCACAGTTTCTGATAAGATGTTAATAATATTTCCAAAAATGATCCATACCAAACATCCAACTGTTATCTTCTCCTGGATTTTGTTCTGGAAATGTGCATTCCTCCTTTCTAATGCATTCGCCCTTTTGGCTTCCTAAGGGAAAGTCACAAGGCCTAAGCCAAAGTTTCTATTGAAGAGCATATATTACAGAGTCTTCCAAAAAACAAAAGTCCATATTTGACATTCAACTACTTTCTCCAGAATCTTTTCTGGAAATCTGGTTTTCCTCCCTCTAACGCGTTTTGCTCTTACAGCTTCTTCAGAGAAAGTCTTCAGTCAAAGACCTTGTTGAGGAGCACACTATATACCCCGATATATATATCAGACACAGGCACACAAGGGAGGTTTGGGGATTTCCTGGTTTAAGTGTCGGGGAACAAGATGAGGAGATGGCTTTCCTAATAGAGGCAATAACTTTGTCCAATAAAATATGTCAAATTCAAAACATGGTCCAAGAACAGGTCCAAAGACCAGGATTGGACAGTCAGAGATATCATACAACTAGAGAGGTAAGCCAACAACCACACAGCGTATGAGAGGTCCAGTACACAACAGAGAGCCCATAATTAGCTTGCTTTTTAGCCAAAGCTCCAGATAGAAGAGGTAGCTCAAGGCCCTGGCCAGCCTTGTGGTGGTCACAAACATGGAGAAGGGGAAACAGAGAGCAGACAGATGACAGGTGAAGGCCTAAGCCCAATACCAATACAATAAGGCCTTAGGCCCAAGACAGAAGATGGAGGGCCTTTGATACAATAGCAGGTAAGGGGCTACACAGAAGCATGGGTTGATGTGTGGGCTTGGATCCAGCAATCAGGTAAGATATTGATGGCTGGACCAGCACTGATCAGCTGCGGGGAACAAAAAGTAAGTACCCTTTTGTTTTTTAAGGTTGGCTGTTGAATTACTTTAAAGCAGAAGTCCAGTCAAAAATTGACTTAAAGTGGACCAACACCCAGGGTTTTTGACTATCCTGGGTTTTGGTCCACTTCCCCGATCGGGTGTGCCCCGCTATGTGAAACCCCCCAGATTTCTGTAAAAAAACTCACCTCACCCCGCTCCTACAGCGCATTCGCGGCCACTCGTCCGATCAGCGCGCTCAGAGCCACTGTGGTATGCGCGTCAAAGCGCCGTCAAACCCCAGTGGCTCAAAGCCCGCTGGCGTCCGCATCTGGCGCTCCCCTCTAACAGGGAGCGCACCCGCACCGGCCATTCACAAATGGCTGGCGCGGGCACGCGCCCTGCTAGAGAGAAGCGCGAGATGCGGCCGCGCCCGGGCATGCGCTGTTGGACCGGGAGTCAGGTAAGGTTAGCGGGGTTCTGGTGGGGTTTCACACAGTGGGGCATCCCGATTTTGGATTCTTTGGAAACTTATAAATTCCCGGGCCCATCCAGGAGGGTGTTGGTCCACTTTAAAGACAATTATCAGCCACTTAACAAAAGACACTATACTTACCATTTCTCTCACAGAGCACATCACTCTCAGAATGGAGCTGCAGCTCTTACCTGCAGGCTGGATCGCGTGTCTCTTCCTTTCTCTCTGCCCCCCCCCCCCCCATTCACTGCAATGGAAAGGGATATGTGAAGACCTAACACGCCCCTTCCCATTGCAGTGCATAGAGGGGGGCATGCCAGCTCAAGCTCACAGTGATAAGGCTGGGGGGCATCTCCATGTTGGAGAGACAGGAAGAGACGCCTGATCGACCGGGCGGCGATAGACCTGGATCCAGCCTGCAGATAAGAGCAGCAGGTCCGGTTTAGGAGCGATGGGATGTGTGGGAGAAAAGGTGAGTATAACTTTTTTTTGTTATGTGGCAGAAAATTGTCTGTAAAGGAGACCCACATCCTTCAGGTGGGGGGGGGACCGCTGATCGAGTACATTTTGAACTGACTTCTGCTTTAAGCCCCTCTAGTCTAACCTGTAGGTATTCTCTGACAGAATTATTATACCAGGCACAGATCGTCTCGTCTTTGCTTTGTCTTCTAAGCTCTACAGGTTCTCTGTGATGGATCTGAGCTGTCGGAGAAGGCTTTGTGTATCTTCAGTCTTTTGTCCTGAGCAGATGACTGGAGAATTCAGAGAAGCTGGATGGCGCTACAGGTTACAGCCTGAAATGCAGTATGCGAGGCCACTTTTCTGAAACACATTGTGTTCTTTCTCTCCTCCGTCTAGCTGTGGCCTGACTTTGGAATATGCAGGAGGGGTTACGCCACCCCCTGGGAACCTTATTGTTGTTCCAACTTTTATCCAGTGGCTTTGAAGATGCACGCTTTCAGGGAATTTGGAAATTGCCTTCAGCAAACATCCTTTTTATGTTTTTTCCGAGACCATGAAGTTGTATTGTAATCATGAAAAGCGGAGGTCAAAGAAAAGTTTTTATCTGTTGCAGGGTGACCTCAAGCTGAGCCCCGGATTTCTTGCAGGGCTCGAGTGTCCCCATGATGGTCAGGCTTTGGGACTGTGCAAGCACCCCATCTTTTCATAATGAGAAATCATTCAGACAGCTCTCTTTTCCATATTGCCTGTTATTCTCTTTCGTTGTCCCGAGCACAGGGCACCATTATGATAAAATCATTTTTTATTCATTCACAGGGAGCAGCTCACATTGGGTCCTACAGAACGCCGGGTGAAACTATGGCCTCATTTGGAGGTTCTACTTGTTATTTAGGGCTCTGATTTGCAGAGAGGGACTGTTTGGGAGTCATTTGATTTGTTTGGTTGGGTGGGAAGTGGCCGCCATTTTTACACATTTGGGGCAACGTCTGCTTGCTTTCCGCTTGCTCACCTTGCCCCGCCACAAGAATTTTCCAAAGATTACTGGGTCTATTGAAGGGGAGAAGGCAGACAATCCTGGTCCCAGCGGGCGCCATCCTGCAGTCCTGCACATGGCACCTTTCAAACTAAGGGCGGCCCTGTCTTCAGCATTTCTTTTCCTTGCCTCATGCTTTCTCTTATTCATGTGATTCCTGCATTCCTCTCTTTTCTTATTGCTTATTTTATCTTATCTTTCTTCCCTATCCCATCTCCTTCTCCCTTTTGTTAACACCTTCCCACTATCTCTCCTCCACATTCTCTCCATCTCTCATCAGCTTGCATCTCTCTCACTTTCTCTGCATCTTTCTCTGTTTTTCCTCCTTCTCTCATTTTCAGATTACATCCTTCTCTTGCTTTTTTACACCATTCTTTCATCTCCCTTTTTCACATTCCCTATCACCTTCGTTCCATCTCTCTTACTTTCTCTACCTCTTTCTCTCTTTTTCCTCCATCTCTCCCTCTTTTTCCTCCATCTCTCCCTCTTTTCCACATTCCATCCTTTCCTTCTCTTTTTCATATTATCCTCATCTCTTTTTTACATTCTCTATGTCTCTCCCTGCCATTATCTTGCTTCCATCTCTCTTTCTTTTGCTACATCTTCCCCTCTTTTCCCTTCTTCTCTTTCCACATTCCCTCTATCTCTCTCTCATCATCTTTCTTTCACTTCCCTCTTTTTCACTTTCTCTACATCTTTGTCTAATTTTTTCTCTTTCTATGTCTTTTCCACACCCTTCTGTTTTACAATCTTTATCTCTCTTTTCCACATTCCCTCCATCCCTTACACCTCATTTTTCCTCTTTTTCCTACTTTTCTCTTTGTTTTTACATTCACTTATTCCTCATATCCTTTCTCTTTTCCATCTTGCTTCAGTCTATACAAGTAAAACTGTAATATATATATATATATATATGGAGAATGGTCAGCAGCTCAGAGCTTAAACTCTCAGTGGCCAAGCTGAACAATGACAATTATCAGCTATGAAAGTTTAAAGTGGAAATGCTATTATCCAGAGACTAATTGTGGGAGGTTATTACTACAGAGAGGCCACAGGATAATTATCAGGATTGGGACAGGTAAAACAGGCAAGCACAGGCTACCATAAGCTTACTAGTAGAAGACAGTCAGCTTATTCACATATACAGCGAGAGTACAGCTAAAGCCATGTGAAATGTACTGAAATGATTGCATGAGAGATCCAGTTTAAACAGCAAGTTGTTTCTACTGAGCAAACTTTACAAAATAGGCTTAGCAGAAAGCTGGACATACAAGACCATATAAATGCCATGCTGGAAGTGATCGCACAACTCAGATCAGTCAGTGAGAATATATCAGTCACGCAGCTGCCGAGACATACACTGCATTGATTAATGCACTGGAGACACGGCCTGAGGCAGATTTGACACTAGCATTTGTAAAGACCAGGCTCATAGATGAGTATCAGCAAAGAAAGGATTTTGCATATGACTCAGAAACCGACACCAGAACCGCTCTTAAAGCTACAGACACAAAGATACACAAGAATGAAACCAAAGTGTGTTTTAGGTGCCGTAAACAGGGACACATAAAGAGAGACTGTACTATATGGAAAGCAGAGCACATGAAACAGCTTCCCTCTCACACAATCTCTAATCCATGTGAATGGAACTGCAATGCCACATTTAAAGTGGCAGGCAATCATACATTTCAAGGCTGGTGTATTGACTCGAGAGCAACCAGTCACATGACATTTTTCACACTATTTAACATAAATAACAAAGAGATTGTTTACCTTGCAGATTGAAGTAAAATATATGCAGAGGGATATGGGCATGGAACCCTTGTATGCCCCAAAGATGCGGGACACAATTTAGCCACATCAGTGAAGGATGTGCTTTACGTTCCTGAACTAGAAGGGGGACTCTTATCTGTGAAGAGTCTGACAACCAAGGAACTTACTGTAAAATTCCAAGGTGACAAGTGTCCTGGACGGCAAGCAGACAATAGCAAGTGCCAAGCTGGATGACCATCTATATCACCTCAACACAGTGAAGGCAAAGGTGAGACTATGCACTCATGAACACAATGACTGTATACACATATGGCACAGGCGTTTAGGTCACAGACACCCAGAATGCATACAAGAACTGCAAAAGAGGAACAGTATCACCTTGTCCAGTGCTAAGTGTGAATGTTGCATCAAATCCAAAGCCACAAGAGTAACACTTCCTAAAGCCAGTCAGAATAGAGCTTTAAGATCATTTTACCTAGTTCACAGTGATGTATGTAGTCCCCTAAACCCACCCACAAATGGGATAGCTGAAAGAAAGAACAGAACTCTAACAGAAATTGCCAAGTGTATGCTGACACACTCTGGACTACCACAAAAATACTGGGGTGAAGCAGCAATGACAGTCACTTATTTGCAAAACAGACTCTTTTTTAGAACAGTGGTGAATACTCCATTTGGACTGTGGCATAATGAGAAACCAAGTGTAAAACACCTAAGAGTTATTGGATGCAAAGCTTTCATCTACGTTCCAGAGAAAAAACGCACCAAACTCCAAAACAGAGCATTTGAAGGAATATTTGTTGGACAAAGTGACAGTGTTAAAGGTTACAGAATCCTAAATACCAAAACAGACAAGGTTACCATTAGTAACAGCATAACTTTTGTCAAAGATCTAGGAGACAATGTGATGACAACTGGGCCGGAGACACCAGTGACAGAAAAGCTACCAGTGGTTACTTGTTTCTTCTGTCAGGAGGTGCTATCAATTGGACTAGTAGAAAGCAGCTCTCTGTTACATCTACCAAAGCACAGTATGTCGCAGCAGTGCAGGCAAGCCAAGAAGTTATATGGTTGAGACAACTGTTTACAGACTTCGGTCAACCACAGATGGAACCAACGAGACTCTTTGAGGACACCTTCATTACGGGTCAGAAACGTTGGGTACCAGTTCTGCCTGCTGTCTGTAATATATCTGTTAATTTAGTTCTGCCTTTTTCATATTTACTGTTTTTGCATGCATGCATGCATTCACATGATTGCTTATAATGGGCTTCTATGCAGTTCTTGACAATTGCTACCACAGTGGTAGAATTTCTGTATTACTTCACATGTATATCAAATAGGAACTGAGAAACTCTTTATTCTTTTTACTGTCAAGTCTGCATAGGCTATAGCCTTTGTTGTATCTTATTTCTGGTTATCTGTTTTGAAGACGATACTCTGGACATTGAAACTCTCAAAGGAGGTAGTATGTATATATGTATAATTCTTTTCTGCGCTTAAGAATACACTTTTTTTTTGCTTTTGAGGACCTTGGTTGTGGTGTGCATTTACTCCAAAGATTTTTTCTAGTGACTTAAAGGGACCTTAGGGAGAAGGGCTCACAAAGCGTTAATGTACCTATTCTTGAGATACTGTCTATTGAGATTTATGGTGTGCACAGATGCAAATCTGATTGTTTTAAGGACAACCAATGATGCCTTGCACTTGCGAAGATGGAAAGAATTAGCTCGAGAGCCAAGCACATTGATTTCACTTTCTGAGGGATCTTCAAGAACAGGGACTTCTTGCGTTACTTTATTGCCCTACTGAGGATATGACAGCAGATATCCTTACTAAGCCCCTGACTGCTGAAAGACACCCAAGACTTACAAATAAGATGGGTTTCATAGACTAAGCCTAAGCTTTTGAGAAGGGGTGTTGGAGATATAATACTTTTGCAACAGCTTACAGTTTGTCTCTGAAAGTGATTATTGACTTTTTTTAGATTTATTGCAGTTTGCAGATATTACAGGTTATGACACTAGATGGTGCTGTGACCAATGCGCAACTGTAGAGTTTTCTATGTAATTTACTGCTGTGTTGTTACTTCCTGTATCACAAGCTGTGAGCTCTATGACTGCTGCTGTTCTCTTCCTGTTTGTGTTCTAGCCACCATGTAAGATGACATTCTCTTACTGCATTCATGTTCCAGTAAATACAAGTTCCTGTTATACCACTAATGTCTGCCTGGATTTGACCCCGCTGCACCCAGCACTCACACTTTGCAACACTCCTATTTTTTGGCACCTTCGCTCCATCTCTTTTCAGGCAGGCCAAAAAAGAGGAACAAGTATGGCAGGATCATTGAGGTGAAACTTGAGGTGATCTTTTGCAACCAAATCAATAGTGCAGAAGAGGTTGAGCCTTTTAACCCTTTCAGTGTCAAGCACGTAGATTCTACGTGCTCACTTCTACTCCACTTAAGTGGCAAGCACGTAGAATCTACGTCCCTGACTTTCCCCCCTGCTACAGCAAAACTAAAGTAAAAAAACACTCACCTGACCCCTCGTTCGATCCCTCCGGGTCTCCTCTTCACCCTGGGGGGCTTCGATCCCCTGTCGGGGCCCCTCCGGCTGCAGGGGAGTGCCGGGAATAGGGCACCCCCCCTTTCAGCCGTAGCCAGCTTTTCCTGTAAAAAAAAATGGCATTTACTCACCTCCATGTGCGCTCGCTGCTACCAGCCCTCCTCTTCACCCAATTCCCCCCGGGGCCCTTCTGTCTTCAGGATTCCTCTTCTGTCTTCAGGTCTTCTGTCCCGACGGGCGCCGCCATCTTGCCGCTAAGATGACTTATGACGTTACTTGCCGGATGTCATCCTGGCTCCCGGCTGTTGTTTTTTCAGATGCGATCATCGCTGGCCACAGGAGAAGAGGGACAGGCGATGAGCTGACGGAGGTGAGTAAAGTAAAAAAAAAGTTTTTATTTTTTAATAAAGTCATTTTTAATTATGTGTGTGGTGTCTTTTTATAGTGATCCATGAGACCCCTATACCAGTTCACAAGGCTGGGGGCTGGCAAGTCACCTGCGGCTAGTGAGTGACTTGCTGTTAACCTCCTCCCCAAAGACCGGGGGCAGAAGGGCCCAGGCCTCACAGAGGCTATGTTGGCTTGTAGCCTGCGGGGCCAGGGACCACCAAAGCTGGCCCCTGTGCCCTGTTCTACAAGCCCTTCATAGCTGGACCTGGGCCGGTTATGCTGGGTAGGGGGGACCTTGTGCCATTTTTGGGGGGATTTTAAGGTGTTTTAACCCTTAAAATTCCCCAAAAAATGGGGTCCCCCACTCTGGTAGGAGGGACCCTATGTCATTTTTAAAAAAAAATTAACCCTATGTTACCTGTCACCCAGCAGGTAAAAAAGGCTTCCAGCAGCAGCAGGAGCGCTGAAGCCAAAATAATCAGCTCTGTGTGTGTATGTTTTGTTTACATTTAACCCTTTGTGAACTGGTAAGGGATCCATGAGGCAGGATGACTCCAGAGTAATTAGCGCTGACATCTGATGAATAATAGATGAAGGCACCTGCAGAATGGATGACGCCTCCCCCGCACCCACCAGCATGTGCAGGCCCCTCCACGGTGCTCCCTGAGCACCGACGATTTCTTCTTCCCCCGACATTCTACACCGCAGGAATCGTAGTCTTGATTGTGATTATAGTTACATTTATATTACTGGGATATTAAAATGTGAAACCTATTTACATTATGCGAGGTGAAGAATTATGAGGAAGGTGACAGACTCCCAAACCTAAAGGGGAGTGCCAGACATTTTTTATTCCAAAAATGTAGAAAGAAAAAGTACATATTCTAAATATGGGTAACTATTAAACCTATGTCTGTAATTGTGATATGAAGATTTCCCTTCAGTTTATGTTGTAGAGGACCAAATGCCATCCTATTCGTCCCTAAGGTCTAAAAGATTTCAGGGTCTGATGAAAGCCATTCCCAGGGGCATTCTGATTTGTGAAACCCTGGTATGGCTGTAATCTCAATCATTTCTCAAACTTCACAAAAAGGCAAATTTGCGGGCCTATGGTGGAATTCATTGCTGGGTGAGGTCAGCAGGTAGGAGAGCATTCACTAGGGCTTATCAGGAATTGTAAAGGAGAAGAGAGGATGGAAAGTAAATCTGAAATAAAGAGATGCAGGATCCCCATTTCGGAAGGGTGGTAATAGGAATAGGACAGACAGAAAGGAAGACAGGACAAACATGAAGAGAAAGAATTATCCGTAGATTAAAGGTGGTAAATGAAAAAAAGAGAGAAAGGGACAAAAAGAAAGTTGAAAATGCCGAGGTAGAAGTGATGAAAGGGAGAAATTAGACCCCTTCATACCTTCCCAACTCGACAAAATCACGAAGAGCATCCTGATCATTGAAATCAATGGGCTTCTTCACATCCATGCTTTGTATTGCGTGCAGCGTTTTTCCTGCACTGCAATCACAATGCAGCTTATATGTGCAGCACAATAAAGCATATGTATTGTGTTGTGGTGAGTCGTGGTGCAGGATGATAATCACCGCTGCCTCCCAAACAATAGCTGGTCCTGCCACTGCCTACTATTTCTCCTGAGAACCCCTGGACCTTACCGTATTAACCTCAATCCGGCCATCCTATAACATATACACGTCCCTGGCTAGCATCCCCTCCACGCCTCCATCTGTTGCATGCACATACCTGAATATCTGGTGGCAGGACCACAAAGCTGGTAAGGTTGGTATGGGGGAGGTAAGCATGTGCAGTGGGAGCATAGATTATGGTGAGTTACTTGGCAAACTGGGGCGGGGAGGCACATACTGGAACATACCAAATTGAGATGCTCCTGTAAAGTGGACCAAAAACTGGAAGAGTGAAATGGTGTAAGAATCATATCTGGTTCGGGAGGCCCACGGCGAGTGTCCTCGGGTCCCCTCGGACAGTGCATTCCCCGGAGGGCTGGTACAAGGTACTCGGCTCCACTGCACTGCTCACGAAGGTCCGCCACCCTGGCCACCTACCTCGCTCCTCTTCGGCTGTGCGGGCATGCACACGTGCACACGTCGCAGAAAGCGACTTTGCTCTGAGGAGACTTTGCGCTGCCAGTGGCAGATGGCGCAGCCTCCAGGACAGCTGAAAGTAATCAGGGGCTGGTCAGCCCTACTGGCCAGAGCTGACCAGTCCCCGGGAATAGTATGGCCAATCCAGCCAAGGATCCTGGGATGGCCATTCACTCCCCACCAGCAGTCTGACCACCCACAGCTCCCTATTCGCCAGTTTCCCCCTTAAATAGGAATCAGGCCTGAGCCACAATGCCTGTGATAGCTTTCTGTGCTAAGGGTGTGCTGTGTCTTTTGTGAACTCATACTTGTTACTGACTACATCTGACCATCCCTTTCTGCTGGATGAACCAACCTCTGGTCTATCTGACTACAATTCTGCTTAACCTCTTGGACACCTCGTGATCTCTGACCCTATCTTTACCTCTATCCCTGACCATCCATCTGATATCCTGTGTACGACCCTGGCTTCCTGGCCATCCTCCTGTGTGCCCTAGGTTCACCTGCCTTCACTCATAAGCTGGCATGCTTTGTGCTACCTAAGTCCTGGGGGCAACCGTGTCCGGAGAGGTGTATCCAGCGTCCAGGCAAACGGGTGTCTATCTATAGGGAGAAGCAATCACTAGCCTACTGACCTGGTCCTTCAATTAACCTTCAGTGGACAGAGAATGGAAACACATCACACTCCCTCCCCAGATGTCCTGATTGGCTTCCTCTCTCTGCTCTCAGCATTCAGACATCTGGCCCCAGTCTTTGATCAAGCTGCCAGCAATCAACAGCCTGTCTACCCTGTATTCCAGTGTTTTCCTCTGTTTGCCAGCCTTGCCACAGGACACTCAGCAACCCCCCCCCCTTTTATGCATGCACACTAGTTGCTAACGGGGTGCAGACAATCTAATGCCTGCAGCATGTCTCCCACTCCCATAATTTTATCACACTGATCTGACAGGGTGCAGACAATCTCTCTGCCTGCAGCATCTCTCCATAATCCACCTTTATGTACAATCTGTGACTCTCAGCACACATATCCAAGCATGGCCCATTATGAATATGCTAAGCACACAGTGTGCTTACATCACATCGATGTTGCCACACCCAGTGTTTCTTTTTATTTTTTTTATTAATTTTCTGTGCTCTAATACTTTTAAAGATAACTACAGGGTCTTTTTGAAAATGGATTTAGGACAGTGCAACGTGTAGCCTGAGATAATGGGACAACAATCAGGCTTGCCTTTAGTATAGTTTTAAAGTTTACACTCTTTTCTTTTCTCCTGTTTTTTTCTCCTTTTTTATTATTTTCCATTTCTTTCCTCAACTTCTGTGGACTGTAAGTAGAAAGACCACATTTGATGACACCACAAAGCTATAATTGTAGATGAAATTAATATATGTGTAGATTTGAAGCACTGTTTATGAAGAGAGAAGGTATAAATATTAATAGGGAACCACAATAGGAACATTTGAAATCAAAGGGGTGGAATATAGATATGACTTTGTATGAAAGATCTCAGTAGCCCCACATTGGGAATTAGAGGTGGTGTCAGTAAAAGGAAAGTAATGGTTTTGTGAAATAATGTAAATGGGTTTCTTTTATCTGCGCTTTTTGAATACCAATAGAAACTTGTGTTTTGGCATGTTTTTCCTTTTCTGGTTTATTTCTCTTGTCCTAAAATTGATGCAATGTTAAAATGTGAATAAATCATTTGAAAGCCGAAAACAGGAGAGAGAATGGAATGTGTAGAAGGAAGAAATAAAAGACAACATGGTAATGGAAAAAAGGGTTTGATAAATAGAAAAGAATTGGAAAGAAAGGAAGAAAAAGAGGCACAAGGAGGAATAAATGGAAGGAAAAATATGGAAGGAAGAAGAGATTGATAAAAAAAGTTGAAGCGGAACTACAGTTATAAATGACTGTAGTTCTGCAGTACTACTTAGCAGTGGGGGAGCCTGACCCGGGCTCCCCCATTGTGTATCGCCACCATTAAAATAAGAAACGTGACGGGATACTCCCCCCTTTCAGGCCTCTTCTGTGGCGGTCGAGGAGCAGAATCACGGCCATCGCAGATAGGCTCGCCCCCTGGCTGCGCTGATAGGCTGCTCGCAGTCACGTGACTGTAGTTCCACTTTAATAGATCATTGGAGAAGAAGAAAATGAAGTACACCCAATCTGACTTTGAGTAGAGTTCTTCTTTTAACTTACACCTCCTTTGGCTATGATTTTTTTTCCTATTCTTATTAGTTTCCGCTTTGATCAGACGCTGCGATCTCCGGTCCCCAGCACCATCTTCATTCTGTGACCTCAATTTACTATTATCCGGCAGCTTATTTGAAGGTGACAGTGGAACTAATTCCCACCTAAACAACCGCCCCCGCCTCTGCCGCTTCATGGAAGGTTTTTATTTATTTTTTTTTTGCTCAGACAAGATGACTTCCATATCTCCACTTCCTGAGGAATTATATTGGGATGAAATCTATATACTGTCCTCTAACATATTACATAGGAACTCCAAAAAGCAGGCAGGATAAAGGTAGAGAAGTTCCTTACTTACCACTGCATGCTCCTTCCCTTGCTTCCATCCTGGCCCACTTCCACCCTGTGGACCCAACTAGCCTAAATTCAGGAAGAGTCTAACCTACTCTTCTTGGAGCTCTTGCTGGATTTGTTTTCAGGCTGCCCTAGGCACTTTTAGCGCTTGCGCAAACTTTTATTGAGTAATATCAGGGTCTGCGAGTATAAAAAAAATCACCACATGCCTGACTGCCCCCTCAGCGTGCACACAGACTATCCATTAGCCAGAGTATGTGCACCCAGCCCTCAAAAGCAGGGCTGGCACACTACTTAGGGGCCCATGGGCAAGAGATTCTTAGTGGGCCACTAAGTAGTGTGTTACATGATGTCATCTGAAAGCTCCCCTTCCTCAAATGGGTCATCTTCTGCTGCCCTCTAGCCCTTATTGCCTTCTCTATAGCCACCAATGGCCCTTCAGTCATTATTGCCTTCTCTATAGCCACCAATGGCCCTTCAGTCATTATTGCATTCTCTATAGCCACCAATGGCCCTTCAGTCATTATTGCCTTCTCTATAGCCACCAATGGCCCTTCAGTCATTATTGCCTTCTCTATAGCCATAGCCACCAATGGTGCTTCAGTCATTATTGCCTTCTCTATAGCCACCAATGGTGCTTCAGTCATTATTGCCTTCTCTATAGCCACCAATGGTGCTTCAGTCATTATTGCCTTCTCTATAGCCACCAAGGGCCCTTCAGTCATTATTGCCTTCTTTATAGCCACCAATGGCCCTTCAGTCATTATTGCCTTCCCTATAGCCACCAATGGCCCTTCAGTCATTATTGCCTTCTCTATAGCCATAGCCACCAATGGCCCTTCAGTCATTATTGCCTTCTCTATAGCCATAGCCACCAATGGTGCTTCAGTCATTATTGCCTTCTCTATAGCCACCAATGGTGCTTCAGTCATTATTGCCTTCTCTATAGCCACCAATGGTGCTTCAGTCATTATAGCCTTCTCTATAGCCACCAAGGGCCCTTCAGTCATTATTGCATTCTCTATAGCCACCAATGGCCCTTCAGTCATTATTGCCTTCCCTATAGCCACCAATGGCCCTTCAGTCATTATTGCCTTCTCTATAGCCACCAATGGCCCTTCAGTCATTATTGCATTCTCTATAGCCACCAAGGGCCCTTCAGTCATTATTGCCTTCTTTATAACCACCAATGGCCCTTCAGTCATTACTGCCTTCTCTATAGCCACCAATGGTGCTTCAGTCATTATTGCCTTCTCTATAGCCACCAAGGGCCCTTCAGTCATTATTGCCTTCTTTATAGCCACCAATGGCCCTTCAGTCATTATTGCCTTCTCTATAGCCACCAATGGCCCTTCAGTCATTATTGCCTTCTTTATAGCCACCAATGGCCCTTCAGTCACTATTGCCTTCCCTATAGCCACCAATGGCCCTTCAGTCATTATTGCCTTCTCTATAGCCACCAATGGCCCTTCAGTCATTATTGCCTTCTTTATAGCCACCAATGGCCCTTCAGTCATTATTGCCTTCTTTATAGCCACCAATGGCCCTTCAGTCACTATTGCCTTCCCTATAGCCACCAATGGCCCTTCAGTCATTATTGCCTTCTCTATAGCCACCAATGGCCCTTCAGTCATTATTGCCTTCTCTATAGCCACCAATGGCCCTTCAGTCATTATTGCCTTCTCTATAGCCACCAATGGCCCTTCAGTCATTATTGCCTTCTCTATAGCCACCAATGGCCCTTCAGTCATTATTGCCTTCTCTATAGCCACCAATGGCCCTTCAGTCATTATTGCCTTCTCTATAGCCACCAATGGCCCTTCAGTCATTATTGCATTCCCTATAGCCACCAATCATCCTCCAGTCCTTGTTGCATTCTCTACTGCCACCAAGCAGCCTTGAGCCCTTACTGCTTGCTCCGCTGCCACTAAAGACTTCATCATTGCTGTCAGTTGTCACCTAGTTCTCGCCACCTTCTGAGCTTCCATAAACTGCCTTCCATTCCATGCCACCTTCTCCAATGTTGCTGATCATTCCCTGTTGCTTAGGTCAGCCATGAGCAGGTCTACACACAACGCCCGGGATTTGGTGGTTCAAGCCTACTGTAAAATGTGAGCCTGAGTAGGCCCCTGAAAATGCCCAGGTTTCCCTGTGCTGGCACCGACCCTGCTCAAGAGGTGCTATGGATAAATGCAGTATGTGAGGAGGAGATAAAGGCCAAAATGAGTTGAATGCAGTGTGTGTGTGGATGGGAAAAAGGGGTTGAATGCAGTGTGTGGATAGAGGGGTGAGGGGGCACAACGTGTTAAATGCAGTGTGTGTATGCGAGGGAAGAGAGATTGCAAGGGGATCAATGTAGTGTGTGTTTATAGAGGGGAGAGAGGGCACAAGGGGTTAAATGCAGTGTGTGGGTGGAAGGTAAATAGGGTGCAGTGGATTAAATGCAGCGTTGTGTGGGGGAAAGAAGGATGCGAGGGGTTAAATGTAGTGTTGTGTGGAGGGGAGAGATGTGGCAAGGGTGTAAAGTGTGTTTGGAGGGGAGAGAGGGCGCAAGGGGTTAAATACAGAGTCACAGGCAAGCATATACTTCTTTCTGGATTTACAGCTTTGGACACACCAGAGTCACATGACCTCAGCAATGGAGGCAGCAAAATCCAGTCATTTCGACAGCCAGGAGATGCTTCGGGTGGAGAGTGGGTTTAACCCCTCGCACCAAGTAAAAAGTACCAATCCCATTCAGTGTCTACCTACGCAGGTCGATTCAGTAAGTGTAAAAAGAGGACTTGTATTTCATTTTTGTCCCTAGTGCCTAATTGACTCCTAGGTGTTATTTTACTATTATATGATTATTGTGGGTGAAAAGTGAAAATAATGAAATAGAATAGCACTTTTCATTCCAAAAACAGCATAGCACCCCTCTTCCACCTGGTGCTGAATCACCCCTATCACCAGGTGCAAAAGATGCGCTACATTGTTCAAAAATTTCTCGCGCTGTGAATTCCTTGTTTAAACCCCAGAGCGCTGGCGGCGATGTGTGTAAAGT
The DNA here is from genome assembly GCA_027917425.1 of Gastrophryne carolinensis. Lineage (NCBI taxonomy): Eukaryota > Metazoa > Chordata > Amphibia > Anura > Microhylidae > Gastrophryne > Gastrophryne carolinensis. The sequence continues at coordinate 29,967,708 of CM051241.1, forward strand.
AGTTTTTAACCCCCAAACAACCTTTTTTTTTTATGTAAAAATTATACAAGTTTTTCTAAACATTTTGTAATATGAATACATTAATATCAGACCTGTAATCTCAATTCTGCATATTTTTTTTTTTTTTTTATCTTAAAAAAAATATCTAACATTGCCGTAGTGGTCACAGAATTTTTGACAGTAAAAAAAAAAAAAAAAAAAAAAAAACATAAACTCAATTAATTATGAATATTTAAAGATTGCTCCATTGAAATGCATTGGAGAGCGCCCAGGAGCGAGAGGTCAGACCTGGCGCTGTGATGGGATTAGTAGCGGCACTGTTCGTTGCAGTCGGCTACATGATGAATCCCGCGCTAGCTGACGCTCTCGCCGGCGCTAGCCTCATTTAGCGTGATAAATGCGTCATTGTGACCGCCGCCGGGCGTACTTGATTCGGTAGCCGCGTTAGCTGGCGGTACCTGGCGCTCGTCAGACACTACCTGGCGCTAGCCCTTGATAAGTAAGGCCAATAGTGTAAAACTGTAAACATTGTATGTACTGCGCAAGACTTAGATTGCTCTTACCAGAATGTCAATTTAATCAGGCGTTGTATAAAACAATTCAGATAGATGTAGATAGTGAATGTTTCACAATCTTGTATGGTTCATTTATAAATTTTACATGGCTAATGTTTAGAGGGTTAATGGACGACATAGAACAACAGAGCCCTGTCATAGAGAATGGGGAGCGGCTGCATTTCTGATTTGCCTCCGGCTGTGCGCCCCCATGCTAGCCTATCTAAATGGCTGGGCACCAAAGCATGCATCAGCCAAGAGAAGCCAGGAAGTTGAGGATATCCCTGGGGTTAAACACAACGGAGCAACCCAAATTGGGATGACACAGGGATAGGAAATTTGCCAGTCCTGGAGTCTTTGAGAGGGTTTGGTCCATATTTAAAGCGGACCTTCACCCTAAATTCTGAGACTTTAAACATCCAAGATGGCGGCCCATGGAGGTGCAGGCAGCCTGCAAACAGGAAGTGTCTTCTGACTGTGTCGCTCTGCATTCTGGAATTGCTGAACTTTTCCTGACCCCCAGCTCTGCTCTGCCTGTGCAAAGCACAGCTATAACCCCGCCCCCTGTACTTATGACCCCCTCTCCTCAGTATGTGATGCTATTGAGCCAAGATGGCGGCGCCCCGTATCCTAGAGTGCTGAACAGAGTTGCAGGCCAGTGAAGGAAAGAATAAAAAGTGATTGAAACTTTAATTATATTAATTTTAGATGCTGGTGAAAAGTTTTTTAAGGGTTTGGGCTTTTCATTAAATTATGCTGAAGGTCCACTTTAAGCGCTTCTGTGTGTGTGGAGGAGTTCAAGGGTTGAAATGCTAAGCAGTATGCAAGCTTATCACATATTACTGGCTTCCTGGCTCTCGACACACAGGATCCTTCTGTGGCTGGGGGGACTTATTAGGGGGACTTTTTCGTCTTGTTCTTTTAACTATAGTAGTACAGATGAGCAAACTTTGCAAAAGTGAGGTTCAGCAGCATGCAGAACTTTTCCGAAAAAGTTTGGTTCAGTCCAAATTAGTTTGGGATGAACTTTCATCTAAAACACATGGAAGACAATGGCTTGCGGCCCTAAAAGTTCTTTATAACACTCTAAAGTCACCCAAGGCTGTATAAAAACATGTTTTAGTAGACTAATTAGAATTGGCTGTGGCTAATTAGCATATAAATAATAGCGCTATATAAATAAACAATAATAATAATAATAATAATAATAATACAAATCATCTGCGGCCTAATTAGCATTTCACTAGCCTGCAGTTGTCTTTGATAGTTTAAAGTACATTTAAAGAATAGGGAGATGCAGGGAGGTTTGCGTTCCAGCAAAAGAAGTAATGGCTTTTTTCAAGCGTTGAAAAATTGTAATGGGGGATTGGCACCCTTAAATTTTAGCTGAAGAAGACTTAACAATGGCTTTTTACAAGCCTTGAAATGTGCCCATCTTGGGCATCACAGGTTTAAACTGTGGTTGTGTAGACCTAGTAGTGGCAGAGGGTGGCAGGGAAGTTGCTGTTGGTGGTAGTAGGGCAGTAGCGGGCAAGCCCTCAAAAAATGAAAATTTGTAAAGGGGGGTAGCAGCAGGATTGGCACCTTGACATTTAGTTGAAGAAGACGAAACAATGGCTTTTTTTTTTTACAAGCCTTGATAAATGTACCCATTTTGTGCATTATGGCGTAGACCTGCAGTTGTGTAGGCCTACTAGTAGCAGAGGGTGGCAGCGGAGGTGCTGTTGGTGGTAGTAGGGCAGTAGCGGGCAAGCCCTCAAAAAATGAAAATTTGTAAAGGGGGGTAGCAGCAGGATTGGCACCTTGACATTTAGTTGAAGAAGACGAAACAATGGCTTTTTTTTTTTACAAGCCTTGATAAATGTACCCATTTTGTGCATTATGGCGTAGACCTGCAGTTGTGTAGGCCTACTAGTAGCAGAGGGTGGCAGCGGAGGTGCTGTTTATAGTAGTGGCATTGGTAGTAGTGAAAGACTAGGCCGAGGAACAGGAGACCTGTGGGGGTTGTGTAGTGTTGGTGTTAGTAGATGGCAGCAGGGGTGCTGGTGTTGGTAGCATTAGCAGAAGCACAGAATTTAAAAACTAGGCCAAGGGACAGGAGACCTCTGGTTGTTGTGTAGGCCTGGCACTGGCAGTAGCTGACAAGCACTTATCCCATTTTTAGAGGGGTAGCAACAGGATTGGCTTCCTGGAAATTGAAGAAGGGCATTTTACTTGTCCCACGCAGCTTTGTGATGCCACTCCAGGTGCCTATGTAGAGCCGTAGTTCCTAGTCCTAGATTTGTGTCCTGGCTACAGCTAACTTTCTGCTTGAAGATCTAGCACTGTGCTAGGTTTTGGTCTCCAGGGAAGGTACAAAAGAACTGACACACAGCAGCTTACCGCAAATAAGATGTAGAATGTCCACCACCACCACCTGACGTTACTCTTCCCTCTGGCAGGCTTTTTTTTCTGGAGTCTACAAAAGCAGCATCAGTGTCACCATCACCTGCTCCTAAGCAGACCATATCAGCAGACCTAGCCCTGTGCCGTTTTAAAGATGATCTGGCCCTACCTTGGCCCGGCTCTTTGTCTCTGCCAGTGCTGGAAGTACCCTCCTGCTCTCACAATGTCCCTTCCTTGTTGCCTGGTTCACAGGTCCTGTCCAAAACTACTTCTCCTCCTGATTCATGCCACTTCCCTGTTCTGATGTTTCATCATGGTCTACCTGCCTCCCCACACCACAACCACCATCAAAACTGCCAGTAAGTCCATGTCTACCACCACCCCCACTGCCACAGCTACGTGCCTCGAACACCGCTTCCACCTCCACAACACACCCCAAATTCTCCTCATCACTATCCATAGCACCCGGCTTGCTGAGAAAAGCTGGCGCCCCACTAGGGGGGGGGGGGGGGGGGGCGGTAAAGAGATTGATGATGGAAGAGAATGACTCCTTTTCCTGTAACGTGTAGCTGTAGGAGGAGGAAGAATCCACTGAAACCTGACTCAAAGTCATTGCGCCAGAGTCTTCCTCCTCCTGAGATGAGCAAGTCAACCAGTCCTCAATGGATGCATTGTCCGAAATAACATGCCCACTGGAGGAAATGGACAACTTTGGAAATGGAAATTTGTGCAGAATTGATATTACAGGTCTGATATTATTGTATTCATATTACTAAATTCTTTAAAATTTTTTTGTTTTTTTGGTTTCCAAAAATATGGTGGTTTGGGGGTTAAAAAACGACTTTTAACACATCGCCGGCAGCGCTCTGGGGTTTAAACATGCATTTCACAGCGCAAGAATTTTTTGAGAGTGATTTTTTGATGAATATGGTGGGAGCCGGTCGCTCTGACCAGTCGCTATCATGCGCTCCCATACATCGCGGAACCTGTCAAATAGCGACTCGTCACCCCGTATTCAACATTACTGCACACCGACTCAGTCGCTATCAACAACCGAACAATGACCAAGCACAGCGACTACTAGCGGGTGCTGTGAAAATACTGCTACAGTCGCTCCACTGTCGCTACCTGCCGCTATTAATGAATCGGCCTCTTAGTATTTAAAAAAAAATATTCAGAGCTGCGCACACACCAAAATGACACAATTACACAGCCCAACTAAAACAGACAAATGTGTCCTAAAATATCGCTTAGTATAATACCGAAGTACAAAAAATAAATTTCTTTTTAAAAATTGCCTGTAGTTAGGAACGCTGTAATTCCAGAACATTCTAGATGCATTCATTCTGATCAATGCCTGCCTCGCCATTGGCAGCTTTCAAGGTTATGGGCAGAGGTGAGTCATTGTCAGTGATTGCAATAAATGTTTTATTCTCTCACCACCTGAGCACCGTGTCCCTGATGCGTGGGTGGGGGGGGATAATGCGAGTATATTTAACACTCTGTAATACTTCTATAGCTTGTGTAATATATAGAAAGTTCCAGAACCTCAGCAAGAAGTTCAGCCCCCGAAGCTCTCTATATGCATGCATGATGTGAGCCCAGGAAATGCAGCACCCCAAGATGGGTTCATTTATTTTAGAAAGCTTGTACTTTATATCACATATAACATACAAACAAACCAAAGCCCATGTAACCTGGGTTACAGGTTGCCCCAGGGGCATCCTGATCTGGGATGTGCTGCTGTGTGATTCCACTGCACATGTGCGGCCCCCCTGTGGCATCCCCAGCACTCCTCTAACTTATGCATGCACCGCAGCGCCAACAGCAGAGGGAAGCGCCCGGAGATTGGCTCCATTCAGCCGGGCGTAATAAAGCAGGAGAGGGGCCTGTCCCCCGCTAACTACAGATGATAGTGGGGCAGCTGCTATAGCGGACCTGCAGAGAGGACACCGACCATCGGGGGACAGATGAAGCACAAATTGGGACTGGTTAGTTCTATTTTTTAAGTATTAAAAATGTATTTTCTTTTTTCCCCCCCCAAGGAACCCCTATACTAGTTTACAGGGCCCTGATGACAAGCATACCTCCATCCAGCATGAACCTGAGTTGCATGTCTACAATCTCTGCTTGTTATGAACCTGAGCTGTCTATCTGCGGCCTCAGCCTACCAACCAGCTACAAATTTGAGCTGCCTACCTATGACTGCTGCCTACCATTCAACCACAAACCTAAGCTGTCTGCCTACCGACAATGAACCTGAGCTGTCTACCTACAAACAGGTCCATATTTCCTATTAGGCAACCTTAGGCCTTTGCCTATGGTGACCATTTACAGGAGGTGCTGGAAAAAAAGAAAGCTTGACAAGCACAAGATCTTGGAAGAAGGAGTGCTGTGTGTGTGTGTGCGTTGCATATCTTTGTTAGGGACTGTGAGGGTAGTCCCATGGGCAGCCAGGCAGTGGGTTTTTTTTACCACTCATGGCCTATGACCTGACAAATAGGAGGTCAAGCACTTGAAGTGCATTGACAACCTCAGCTTAGCATCTGACACCAACTGCTTACCAACCAACTACGAACCTGAGCCACCTAACTATGTAGATAACACATGGGGGTTGTTGCATGTGCTTGGGGATGCCCAACTAAAAAGGGTTAAGGTTATTTAAATTGGGCCCAGGAAGTTGGTCAGGGATGTTCACACACAGTTCATGGAGCGATGGTCACCACGATTTTCCAGAGACATTAAAGCACAGTTTTCTTTACAGGATGCCCTTCTTTTATTAAACACTTTTCACTCTTCAGCACATTTTTGTTAGTCACGGTTCAACACAAAAACACGGTTTCTATCCTGGTACCTCTCAATAGGGTTTCCCTCTTGGGATCCCAACGAGCCTCACTCCAAGGGCACCTTCCCATGACCCATTAACTTCCAGGTCCCAAGCTGGCTTCCTCATCTCTCCTGTGAAGACTCAACAGGGGCACCAGGCACTAGGGCCTAGGTCCTCCTCCATCTCACTCCCAGGTAACCCATCGAGCATCGCTCGAGTCTCAAGCTGATGCACCTCTCAGCATGGGTTCCCGGACACTAGGGCCTACCTATCAGAGCAACTCCACAGGATCTCCAGCAGCTTCACTTCAGGAGCACATTCCACCTGCCCCTTGTCTTCTTACAGGTCCAGCTGGACCTTGGCACACCACGGATCAGAAACTTAGCTTTACATGGTGGCTTCTTGTAATAGGAGAGTTATGAAATATAATAATTAATATGAATATTAATTATCGATATTTCATAATCATAACCGGAAGTATTATTATCGGTTATAATTATCAATCTCCATCTATATCCTATTGTATCCCTTGGTATTTGTCTTCTATCTAAACACACTTTGTCCTGTAATATACGTCACATATACACAGATGTAGGCACAATCACAACAGATTTATTAGATAAAACCTTAACCCAATAATGTAGTATACAGATTGTACATACAAACAGAACCAGCTCCCAATAACAAGAAAACTATACAACTTTACTATACAAGCATTATTAAAACCTTAATAAACACATACATTTACCGCCCCACACCCACCTACTACACTAAGCTGTCCCTAGGTTCTACAGAAAGGGAGTTACACAAGTATAGAGGGAAAGAGAGATAGGGATGGTTTAGAAAGGAATTGTGGTGAGAGGCTTTGGAGAGAAAGATTGAGAGAGAGGGGAGGTAAAGGTAGCTTATTGAGAGATAGAGAGAAAGAAAGAAGGATTGGGAGAAGTAGAGAGAGATTGAGAGATCGAGAGGGAGCAATGATACTTAGCGTATAGAAGTTCTCTTGTATGTTGTTAATGGCCGTTGGTGTCTCTGGCGGTGGGGGGGAGAAGATCTTCCTCCGGTCTGTCTGCACCCTGGCTTTTTATGTCCCTTGACAGCAAGAGGTGTGAAAAGTCTACACCTCTTGTGGGAGTTGGCTAGTAATCAGAGGTCAATATTTCATCCGAATCTGATCCACATAATAACTTTTCCCAGATATGTCCCACAATTAATAAAACGTTATTTTCTAACTCAGCAAAATATTGCCCTTCATTTGATACCAAACTTCAACTGTCTATGGCTTTCCATATATGAGTATGATTTTCTAGCCATGATCGGTGTACTAGCAAATTAATGTTTGGTATCACATGACAGTGCAATACCAGCTGCAACTGTTTGTGTCATTTGTATTAATATCCCATGAATATAACTAAAGTTATCTAAGAAAGAAGTTTTGAGACATTTCAAAGTTTAACTTTCCACAGGCTGTCAGGATGTTAATGCTTTCATCCTTTGCTGTGTTAATTTCGCAGGATTTCACAGGGCAGTGTTAACTTGGGAAAGGATGTTGGTCACTGTGTAGGTGTTAGGTTTCCCGAGAACCTTCTCACAAATGGTAGCTATATATACAAAATATATACACACCCATGATGCGTATATATATATATATATATATATATATATATATATATATATATATATACACATACACCAAATGAATCTGTTCCACCCTTTAACACTTCTCTGCAGGTCTCTGTTCCCATGCCCTCTGGAACTGGAACTCTCTAGAATCTTCTTAGCGCCTTAGTAACTACAATACACTACTTATTCTATTACTTATCCTGTGGGGGCCTCTAGTGGCCTACCTAATTAACTGCATCTAAGCTATACACTTATTAATTAATAAAACCCCATTCTAGCACAATCAGCCCAATCCAGGGTATCCCATTCTCCAGGGACTCCCCTGGGTGCATCTCTAGCCAGGGGACTATACTGTTACACCTACAACTCTGCCAGCAAACTAACAATAAACCTTAGTCACCTGCGTACAACCTCTGCCACCCAATCGGCTTTAAACCTTAGCCATGTGCCTACAACTTCAGCTTAGCAACAGAATAAGAACCAGAGCCTGCCGCCTATAATGATGAAGTGGGGCATACACCCACGGAACGCGTGGCTCCTGCTGCTGTAGGCGGTGGGGAGACCCTTTACTGCTGTGATACCTTATATATTTTGGTTGGATATATTTTTGCGCTGTATTTGGTATTTAATGGTTGATTGATACGAGTATCTATATTGGTGAGGTATTTTGTGGTCATTTTTATATTTCTTATAGAGTATTTAGGTATTGGGTAATTATGTAGGTTTTATTTGTGATTATACATTGTATTTGTGTCTGTTGATTGGTTGCACTTTACAGTTGATGTAGGATCATAGGTAGGATTTGCACATTGTTATTTGCACTGATTAGATCACTTGTGTTTATGTGTTTTTATATATAGATGCTGATTGATATTTGTGCACGCCAGTGCTCTCCCCATCGCCTACACACTTCCATGTTGGTTTGTCTTATATGTATTGTCTCATTATGTGTTTTTTAAGAGATTTTAATTGTGTAGTGGTTATGTGTGGTGATTAATTTAGTGATATGGAATAAAATATATTTTTTGACACATTTTTTGAGTGCCTCCCTCTATGATTCTGTGTTTTTGAGGTGAGCTTTATGTAGCTTTAGGAGTGGCACCTTTTAATGATTATAGGGTATTGTGCAGATCCCCTTGCCTTTACCTGCCGCCTATAATGACTACACAACTGATAAAACCTTCAGTTTTTGGATTTTAGAGGAAAATGCTCCCTGCACTTAGGCCCTTATTTATGAAGGAATAGCGGCAGGTAGCGACTGGTGAGCGGCTGGTAACGAGAACACCGGCTCCCCACCACAATCACACATTTATCAAGCCAATCCTGCTTAGCGACTGAGATAGCGCCATATAGCGACTCATTCAACATTATTCCAGCCTCAGCCCACAGCGCCAGCGTCCGACCTTGAACAGCGACAGGTATGACCTCTCGCTACCTGGCACCCTCCAATGCATTTCAATGGAACAATCTTTAAATATTAATAATTAATTGTTATTAATTTTTTTTTTTTTTTTTAATGTGAAAAATTCTGTGACCACTTCTGCCATTTTTTTTAAGGGAAAAAAAAAAATTCGACAGAATTGATATTACAGGTCTGATATTATTGTATTCATATTACTAAGTTATTTTAAAACTTGTTTTTTTTGGTTTCCAAAAATATGGATGTTTTGGGGTTAAAAATATTATTTAATTGGCTGTAGTAGCTACATGAGGGACCTTATTAGCTAGGGCTCACAATATAATGAATGTTAGTGCTGGGGAAAAAATATATCTGAACCATAGTTGATGAAAATGCATTAGTATCGGGGAGGCTGATTCATTAATAGCGGCAGGTAGCGACAGTTGAGCGACTGTAGCGGCATTTTCAGAGCGCCCGCTAGTAGTCGCTGTGCTTGGCCGTTGTTCGGTAGTTGATAGCGACTCAGTCGGTTTGCTGTAATGTTGAATATTAGGTGAGGAGTCGCTATTTGACAGGTTCCGCGCTGTATGGGAGCGACTGGCCATAGCGACCGGCTCCCACCATATTCATTAACAAATCACGCTCAAAAAATTATCGCGCTGTGAAATGCATGTTTAAACCCCAGAGCGCTGGCGGCGATGGGTTAAAAGTCGTTTTTTAACCCCCAAACAACCATATTTTTGGAAACCAAAAAAAAACAAGTTTTTAATAACATTTTGTAATATTAATTTATTTTTAATATCAGACCTGTAATATCAATTTCCTTAAAAAAAAAACTAACATGGCAGAAGTGGTCACAGAATTTTTCACATTTAAAAAAAAAAAAAAAAAAAACATTAATATGAATTAATTATGAATATTTAAAGATTGTTCCATTGAAATGCATTGGAGAGCGCCAGGTAGCGAGAGGTCATACCTGTCGCTGTTCAAGGTCGGACGCTGACGCTGTGGCCTGAGGCAGGAATAATGATGAATGAGTGGCTATATGGCGCTATCTCAGTCGCTAAGCAGGATCGGCTTGATAAATGTGTGATTGTGGTGGGGAGCCGGCGTTCTCGTGGCGGTGACCGTCATTACCGGTCGCTCACCAGGCGCTACCTGTCGCTATTCCTTGTTACATAAGGGCCTAAGAAGACCAATTTCCCCAGGTACAAGGCTGCACTCCAGAACATACTGGTACTGAGAGCATCAGGAATAAGGATACATATGCCGAACTGGAGTGCTTTGAATCAATTGTCAGTACCAACGTTGCAAAACTGATTCCTATAAGAAACAGGTATAAGCGACTAAAATTAAATCCCTTTCTGGCTGACACCTGCATTTAAATGGGAAATAAAGAACAAGAGCTGGACATTTAAAAATTACAAATCTGAGCTCTCAGCAGTAACCTTTGATAATTATAAAGCTGTTAATAAAGCATGTAGAAAAGAAATAAAACAAATACAAGATTGTGAATCCGCGCTCGTAAACTTTTAAACTGCTTCTTACGATATATATACAACTTGTTATATGTCCATAGCGCAAATCAGAGCCTGTCACAAAAAAGCTCCAAACAATGAATCATATGCATACATCAATGTATATTAAGAATATTTTAAGTCTTGCGCATTACATATAGTGTCTACAGTATTACGCTATGTGTGGAAACACAATTTTATTTTGCATATAAAACCGAATAAATGAGGAACGCCTCTTTTTACAAATCTAAACGAAGGTTGAGTATTAATAAGGAGCAATATAAAGATCTGAAGAGTGGATACTTATTTGGATATAAGGATTAAACCGGACCTTCAGTGTGATTTAATGAAAAGCCCAAACTCTTAAAAAACGGTTCCCCAGCATCTAAAATTAATATATTTTACGTTTTTAGTCACTAACTTATTATTCTTTCCCCCACTGGGCTGCAACTCTGTTCAGGAATTTAGGATATGGGCGTCGCCATCTTGACTCAGAAGCATCACACTTACTGAGGAGAGGAGAGTGAGATAAGGTATAGGGGACGGGTTATAGCTGTGCTTTGCTCAGACAGAGCAGAGCTGGGGTCAGGTAATGGTCAGCAGTCCCAGAATGCAGAGCAGCACAGTCAGGAGGCACTTCCTGTTTGCAGGCTGCCTGATAAGATGGCGGCTTCCATAAGCCGCCATCTTGGATGTTTAAAGGCTCATAACATGCAGTAGAAGCAGGAAGGATGATTTTTAATGTGAGCAATCTGTATGTACAGGGTGTGGGAAACATATAAGATAGACTCTTATTCAGAGTGAAGGTCCGCTTTAAAATAATAAAGAAATCGGAGGTGTTTACAATTAAAGGCTTTCTAATAACTTTTATCTAGTACGTTCACTGTGTGGCAGGTGGTGGATACGCACATGAAAGGAATTTTGTTATCTCACTTGGTGAATAGAAAAAACTGCATATGAAATGGTCCCGCAGAGATTTATACATTTATGTATGCATATGAGAAAAGAAATAAAGCTGACAAGATTGTGGGAAAGGGGCTCTTAAGGGACTACATACACGAATATCTAACTAGCATAACATTATAAGTGACTAGTATTACAGTTTTACTAAGGAAAGAATATGCTGCCATACTAACCTGAATTGCTTCTGTGTAGAGGTGAGTAGACACCTGGACAGGGGGGGGGGGCTGTTTCTGGATTTTGCCAAGGCATTTGTCACTGTCCCTCATAGATGCTTAATGGAAATTGGGTATTCAGGGTTAGAAAATATTGTTTGTAACTGGAATGAACAGTTAGCAAAGGACCATGTGCAGAGAGTTGTGGTTAATATTACCCAATCTGATTGGTCCCTGTTTATAAGTGGTGTACCCCAGGGTTAAAGTGGAACAACACCCAGGATTTTCACTATCCTGGGTGTTGGTCCACTTCAGCGGGGCATCCAAGATCAGGCTGTCCCGCTGTGTGAAACCCCCCCCAAAAGCCCCAAAAAACGTACCTTTTCGGCGACGGACAAGCCACCGCCGCCGCCTCCCGCGCGTCACTCTTACAGGGCGCGCGCCGGCCATTCACAAACGGCTGGCGCGGGCGCGCGCACTGCTAGAGGGGCGCGCGGGAAGCGGCGGCTGATCTGTCGCCGATAAGGTAAGGTTTTTTTGGGCTTTTGGGGGGGGTTTCACCCCGCGGGACATCCCGATCTCGGATGCCCTGTGGTGAGGGAGGTGAATCTTATAGATTCCCGGGCCGATCACCCCTGGGTGTTGGTCCACTTTAAACCGGACCTTCACCATGATTTATTGAAAAGCCCAATCCCTTATAAAATGATTCACCAGCATCTAAAATTAATATATTTAAAGTTTTTAGTTACTTAATATTCTTTCCCCCACTGGGCTGCAACTCTTTTCAGGGCTTTAGGATACGGGCGCCGCCATCTTGACTCAGTAGCATCACACTTACTGAGGAGAAGAGAGCGGGATAAAGTACAGAGGGGCGGGTTATAGCTGTGCTTTGCTCAGATAGAGCAGAGCTGGGGGTCAGGAAAAGGTCAGCAATCCCAGAATGCAGAGCAGCATAGTCAGAAGACACTTCCTGTTTGCAGGCTGCCTGATGTCCCATGAGCCGCCATCTTGGATGTTTAAAGGCTCATAACATACAGTAGATGCAGGTAGGATGATATTTAATGTGAGCAATCTGTATGTACAAGGTGTGGGAACATATAAGATAGACTCTTATTCAGGGTGAAGGTCCGCTTTAAGTGCTGGGCCCACTATTATTATTTAAAGAATTGGAGTCAATAAACAAGTTGGAGGTGGAGGTGGGCAAAAGTGCAGACCAAGAGTGTGAGACCCAGGCGGGGGGGGGAGGCAGCAGGTGAAATGCAGAGGAGCAGGTAATCTTCCCGGCTCCCAACACAGTCACATGGCCACAGCAGTAGAGGGTAAGTTCTACAGCTGCAGACGTTCTCGTAACCCATTGTGCGCGCTTTTCTTACACACACTCTGCATCCTTCTGTGGCTGGCGCTGTTACGGGGAATTAGCCCAAAGTGGGACTTGTTTTCTTCTGTATTTTTACAGTAGGTGGCCGCCCCGGACACAGGGCCGCATTTTCCATTAGGTAAACCCAGGCTGTGAGGTGAACTGTGGCTGCTACAGAAAAAAATAAATAATTAAAGGTCTTGTTGCCTAAATTTTATTAGCCACTCGGGAGTTTTTTAATCCTTCATAACCAAAGAAAGTCCCTGTATCTATGTGAAGGGGTTACGGGTTCCCACCCACAGTCACAGCATCTCCCACCTATCAACAGGACCCGATTTTCCTACCTCCATTGTTGTGGTCATGTGACTCCTGTGTTTTAGAAAGTGGGTTAGAAGTAAATTATTGCCTGCGTTTAACCCATTGCACTAGCTCTCCTGCTCCACACACTTACACTGTCTACATTATAAAATTCACTTTTCGCAGTTACGAAAAAGTAACGCTTTAGGAGAAAAGACAGAAACTTCTCACCACACTCGTACACCTCTCTGCTCACACGCTACATTAAAGTGGACCAACACCCAGGATTTTGACTATCCTGGGTTTTGGTGCACTTCGGGGGGGACACCCCGCCCCGCTGTGTGAAACCCCCCAGAAAGCCCCAAAAACTCACCTCACCACGCTCCCACGTGACCGCGCCGTCCAATCCCCGCCAACGGACAAGCGGGTGACAGCGACGGACAAGACAGCGCGTCCACCACCGCCTCCCACACGTCACTCTTACAGGGCGCGCGCCCGCGCTGGCCACTCACAAACGGCCGGCGCGGGCGTGTGCACGTCTAGAGGGGCACGTGGGAGGCGGCGGCGGTGGCAAGGTTTTTTGGGGGTTTTGGGGGGGGTTTCACCCCGCGGGACATCCCGATCTCAGATGTCCCGCGGTGAGGGAGGTGATCGGCCCAGGAATCTTATAGATTCCCAGGTCGATCACCCCTGAGTGTTGGTCCACTTTAAACTCTCCCAGCATCTGCATTTAAAGCGCAACAAAATCCAGCAGCGGCCAGCCAGGAAGCCAAGATACTAGTAATTGAGAGCCATCTGCCGATTGACGTAGCCATACCAGACATCTCTGTGCCCGTGTACACACAGGTGAGTTTTTTCTGGCTTCCTGGGGGTTTGCCCCACTGTGTGAAACCCCCCCCAGGTCACCCGAACGAACTCACCTTTCCCCAGTCCTATGGCGCATGCACAGCCTCTTGTCCAATCAGCGTGCTTGGATTTGTCCCCGCCCACTACTCATACAGTCTCATAGACTCCAGGGTGGATTTGGGTCCACTTTAAGAACATGAGCTTAAGAGCTCATTGTCCCAGCAAGAGCAGCTCCAGAATACCACAACATGGCTGCCATCAATGCAATAGGGGCCCCACTCCACTATGTGGGACCAGTGACATTTATATTCAGTAATATTCAGAGCCCACGTGACAAATTAATTGGAGGAGTGTATTGGGGTCCTGCCATTAGGAATGTCTGGGCCCCTCCTCTATCTTACATGCTATGGGCCCCAAGGTAACCAGGCTGGCCATAGGGAGAGCAGAGAGTGTTCCTAGTGGACCACTCTCCCTTGGAGTCAGCTGGACTCCAATCCCAGACTTCTTCATGCCCCCTGTCTACCCCCAAGTCCCAAAACTTCAGCTGATGTTCTGCCCCCGCCTATGTCCTAGCTTCAGCATTATGAGGAAGCCATACCCACCCCTGCTCCATTATGTGCTCACACTTAAAGCGGACCAACAGTCAAAAATGACTTAAATCAGACCAACACAACAAACAGCGCTCACATGCCTCCCTCCCCAGGGCGATTTAGATTGCTGCACATAAAAAAATAATTTACCTTTTTCCAACTCCGGCTGGGGTAAATTTTAAAAACAAGATGGCGGTTCATGCATTTGCAGGCCACCTGCAAACAGGAAGTGCTGCTCGGCTTCCTGTTACCGTGCATTGTCAGTTATGTCAGTTGGTAGAGAAAGCTCCAAAATGGCCGCTGTCTTGCTTTCCAACTGTGTCAGGCTGTTGGTCTGGTTTAAGTTTTAGAACCATTCATTTAGGAGTGGCCGTATCCACTGTGTACATGGTCTGTCCGTAAAATAGCCTCAGCCATAGAACGCGTTGGCTGACTGTTTGGGACGCTGCAAGATGCTGATGTTCTGGAGGCTGATTATTGGTCCCAGTCCACCACTGCTTGACAGCGATAGTCTCGGAAAGCAGTAATGCAGGGCAAGGCTGGGTCCCAGACACCCCTTTGCATCCCATTGGGCCCCACTATGGAGTCCTGCTTCTGATGGCAGCCCTGCTGGATACTACAGGAATGGAGACAAAGTCAGTACAAAGGTAATTTTGTATATTAGGAATAAGCCCCAGGGATGCTACACAGGTGCCATGTGTGTGCAGAATAATGTCATGAACCCTTGGATGTGGGTCCTGACCAGGGCCGGATTAAGAGCATCCCGGTGCTGTAGATTTTGACGGGCCTATTTATCGAAGTTTATAAAATGAAAACGCAACACAAAGCAATTTTGTTTAAGACAAAGTGCATTTGTCACATGTCTAATATACATTAAATTACAATTAGACAATGGTTGTAGCACACTTAATGAAGTAAACTAAGGCCCTTATTTAACAAGGGATAGCGCCAGGTAGCGAATGGTGAGCGAACGGTAATGACGGGCCCCACCACGAGAACGCCGGCTCCTCTCCACAATCACACATTTATCAAGCCGATCCTGCTTAGCGACTGACAGAGCGCCAGATAGCGATCATTCATCATTATTCCAGCCTCACCCCACAGCGCCAGCGAGCGACCTTGAACAACGGCAGGTATGACCTCTCGCTACCTGGCGCTCTCCAATGCATTTCAATGGAGCAATCTTTAAATATTAATAATTAATTGTTATTAATGTTTTTTTTTTTTTTTTTTTTAAATGTCAAAAATTCTGTGACCACTTCTGCAATGTTAGATATTTTTTTTAAGGTTAAAAAAAAAATAAAAAATTTGTGCAGAATTGATATTACAGGTCTGATATTAATGTATTCATATTACAAAATGTTTTTAGAAACTTTTTTTGGTTTCCAAAAATATGGTTGTTTGGGGGTTAAAAAACTACTTTTAACCCATCGCCGCCAGCGCTCTGGGGTTTAAACAAGCATTTCACAGCGCGAGAATTTTTGGAGCGTGATTTGTTAATGAATATGGTGGGAGCCAGTCGCTATGGCCATTCGCTATCATGCGCTCCCATACAGCGCGGAACCTGTCAAATAGCGACTCCTCACCCAATATTCAACATTACGGCAAACCGACTGAGTTGCTATCAACTACAGAACAACGGCCAAGCACAGCGACTACTAGCGGGCGCTCTGAAAATGCCGCTACTGTCGCTCATCTGTCGCTACCTGGCGCTATTAATGAATCGGCCTCTAAGAAAGAAATATAATTGGCATAAAGCATAAGCCAAAAAGAGAGGGGTTCTGAGGCTCCAATGTGCATCCACTCTCTGCACATAAGGGAACAATATATGTAAGAAGTTGGAGAATCGAACACCCAAAACTCAATACTGCATTTAAAATAATGTCATTTTTAATGCTGGTGAAAAATACAGTATATAAAAATATATTGTGAATAAATATATACAAATGCAAACGTCGCTATCTTTATGATTTAATGTCGCCGCTAATAGGCGCCGCCATCTTTTTGGCTGGATTCACAGCCACGCTCGCCCCCGGATATGGCGTCACGCACAGCCCCGCGCGCTACTTCCGGTCCGGGTTGGCAGGCTTGCCATCCGGGTCTGCACTGGCCGGGACTGTGTGTGTCAGCTGCGATGACGTCATCGGAAGGCGCCAAACCGTGCGCCGCCGATGGGCGCCATCCAATCTGCATACGCTGGAGGCTCACTCACTATATAAGCATGTCTGCATAAACAGGTGACACCGCATCTCTTGAGAAAGGCCTTAGCAGGCCGAAACGTCGAGTTTTGTATCTGTTGTCCACCCGGTATCCTAGCTTGCTGCTTGTCTTTGTAAGTCGCTTTGCTGTAATTTCTACATTCTCTGCATTTATTTATGTTGTATAACATCAGGTCCGCGGGTAATCTAGTACTGTGATGCACTATGTTTATAGCTTGAAAACCCTATTTGCTGCCTGCCATATCCACTGGACTTGGTTGTTGGGATCATTATCCCCCTTTTTTGTATATGCTGGATACCTATCTTGTTCCTAATTAATCTGCGGTCCATAACTGTACATTGTAATTTGTTGCCAGTTTGCATTTGTATATATTTATTCACAATATATTTTTATATACTGTATTTTTCACCAGCATTAAAAATGACATTATTTTAAATGCAGTATTGAGTTTTGGGTGTTCGATTCTCCAACTTCTTACATATAATGTACATTAAATTACCAGGATAGCTGAAGTGTATGAAAAATGTGCATATCTTCATAGAGTTTGTTCTTTAGCTAAAAAAAAAAAAAAAAAGAATCAACTGGCTTTTGGGGGGCCCATAGTGTCAAAGAGGTGTTGTAGAGGGTTCGCTATGCCCCCAGACTGTAACACCCATCCCTTGTGACGTCACACCCGCAGCTTTTTTGGTTAACACACAGGGCTTGCTACAGGACTGAAACACAAGAAGTAGCACAGCACACTCAAGCACACCTATTGGACACTCAATGCACCCCTAAAAAATGTATTTTTGTTTAACAAAATAATCTAACAATATCTATGAAGATATACAAAGGCCCTTATTTAACAAGGGATAGCGCCAGGTAGCGAATGGTGAGCGAGCGGTAATGACGCTCACCGCCACGAGAACGCCGGCTCCCCTCCGCAATCACACATTTATCAAGCCGATCCTGCTTAGCGACTGACAGAGCGCCAGATAGCGAATCATTCATCATTATTCCAGCCTCACCCCACAGCGCCAGCGTCCGACCTTGAACAGCGACAGGTATGACCTCTCGCTACCTGGCGCTCTCCAATGCATTTCAATGGAGCAATCTTTAAATATTCATAATTAATTGCTATTAATTTTTTTATTTTTTTTTAAATGTCAAAAATTCTGTGACCACTTCTGCAATGTTATTTTTTTTTTTTTTTTAAGGTAAAAAAAAAAATAAATAATAAATTTGTGCAGAATTTATATTACAGGTCTGATATTAATGTATTCATATTACAAAATGTTTGTAAAAACATGTTTTTTTTTTTTTTCCAAAAATATGGTTGTTTGGGGGTTAAAAAACTACTTTTAACCCATCGCCGCCAGCGCTCTGGGGTTTAAACAAGCATTTTACAGCGCGAGAATTTTTTGAGCGTGATTTGTTAATGAATATGCTGGGAGCCGGTCGCTATGGCCATTCGCTGTCGTGCGCTCCCATACATCGCGGAACCTGTCAAATAGCGACTCCTCACCCAATATTCAACATTACCGCACACCGACTGAGTCGCTGTCAACAGCCGAACAACGGCCAAGCACAGCGACTACTAGCGTGCCCTGTGAAAATAACGCTACTGGCGCTCATCTGTCGCTACCTGGCGCTATTAATGAATCGCCCTCAAAGTATCCATATACCAACATCTTTTTTTGGCTATGCTAGCAATTTAATATACATAAAACGTACGACAGATGCACTTTCAACAAATTTAATAACCAATAAAGTGCCATAACAGAAATCTATTAAAAAAAGTTTTCTCTTTTTGTAAACAATAGAAAACTGGTTAAATAAATAAAACCACAATAAATACAACACTCACGACAAGCATTTTATATAAATATAACATAAATCTGCTGATCATAGCTCAGCCATTATAGACAGGTAAATGTGTCTAGAATAGCTGAGCTGTAAGCAGACAAGGGCGGGCTGGCCATAGGGCATACCGGGAAAAATCCTGGTAGGCCGGCGCCAGGGAAGGCCGCAACCCAGTGGAAAAGATGCTGGAGGGTGAGGGGCAGAATCTTTTCCACAGGGTTGCGGCCTTCCCTTCCTGCTGTTCCTGCTGCTGCCACTACCGTCGTCGCTCTCACACACACAGACACACATACATACCGGCACTTCCTGGCTGTTGTGCGCTGGTTGGTGGGCGTGTCCCATATGGCCGGCGTCCAATGAAAACAATGGACGCCGGCCATATGGGGCACGCCCACCGACCAGCGCGCGACAGCCAGGAAGTGCTTGTAAGCATGTGTGTTCGTGTGTCTGAGAGCAGCGGCAGCAGCGGCAGCAGCGGCAGGAACAGCGGGTCAGGCAGGCAGGCCCTCCGACTATCAGGAACCAAAGGTAAGCATGTGTGGGCGTGTGAGTGGCGTCACAAGGCGCGGCGGGGGAGGAGAGATGCCGCTCATTGGCTGTACTGAGGGATGCCCCTATGTGGCTGCACTGAGGGATGCCCCTATGTGGCTGCACTGAGGGATGCCCCGCACTGGCTGCACAGAGGGATGCCCCACACTGGCTGCACAGAGGGATGCCCTGCACTGGCTGCACAGAGGGATGCCCCGCACTGGCTGCACAGAGGGATGCCCCGCACTGGCTGCACAGAGGGATGCCCCGCACTGGCTGCACAGAGGGATGCCCCACACTGGCTGCACAGAGGGATGCCCCGCACTGGCTGCACAGAGGGATGCCCTGCACTGGCTGCACAGAGGGATGCCCCGCACTGGCTGCACAGAGGGATGCCCCGCACTGGCTGCACAGAGGGATGCCCTGCACTGGCTGCACAGAGGGATGCCCCGCATTGGCTGCACTGAGGGATGCCCCGCACTGGCTGCACAGAGGGATGCCCCGCACTGGCTTCACAGAGGGATGCCCCGCATTGGCTGCACTGAGGGATGCCCCGCACTGGCTGCACTGTCTACCTGTAATATGGGATTCTGTCTGTAATGGGGGGATTCTACCTGTAATAGGGGATTCTACCTGTAATGGGGGGATTCTACCTGTAATAGGGGATTCTACCTGTAATGGGGGGATTCTACCTGTAATAGGGGATTCTACCTGTAATGGGGGGATTCTACCTGTAATGGGGGGATTCTACCTGTAATAGGGGATTCTACCTGTAATGGGGGGATTCTACCTGTAATAGGGGATTCTACCTGTAATGGGGGGATTCTACCTGTAATAGGGGATTCTACCTGTAATAGGGGATTCTACCTGTAATATGGGATTCTGTCTGTAATGGGGGGATTCTACCTGTAATATGGGATTCTGTCTGTAATGGGGGGATTCTACCTGTAATATGGGATTCTGTCTGTAATGGGGGGATTCTACCAGTAATAGGGGATTCTACCTGTAATGGGGGGATTTAAGTACACCATTTGGTTCAGAATATTTTCTTTCTTATTTTTGTCCTTTAAACCATGGGTGTGTTTTATGGAGCGAAAATAAGGTGTTGTGTATATATAGTGACATTAAGATACTATACCGGGCCAGAAACAGGGCAGCAGGGCCGGTGTGCCTCAAAAAGTCCCGGGCCGTTTTCTAGCCCCAGTCCGCCCCTGTAAGCAGATGCCACTTGACACAGGTCCCACGGCAGTAGGAGCTTGAGTCTCACCCGACACCCCATAAAGGTACCACCGTCCACCAATCGAATTTGCCATTCAGGAGGCCAGAAAAGCTAGGTAACAATTTCTCGCCTAGCTTTTCCATGGTCCTGAATAGCATGTCTGTTTATAATAGCTCTTATAAGCAAACATGCCATTCAGGAGCATAGAAAAGCTAGGTGAGAATTGTCACCTAGCTTTCCTGTACAACTGAAAGGCAAATTCGATTGGTGGACGGTGGTACCTTTGTGGGGTGTCTGGTGAGACTCAAGCTTCTACTGCCGCGGGACCTGCGGCAAGTGGCAGACTGCTGGGGGGGAGGAGCCTCCTACGCGCCCCGACATCACATGGGGAACGCAGGTCACCGTGAGGCTACGTCTACGCTGGCTGGAAGTGGGGGCCTAGGTAAGGAGACGGGCCGGCCTGTGACAGCCTGTGTATAGCGGGCGCTGGGCGGCCTATGCGGGCCGCGTTTGCATGCTGCTGGGCCTGTTTTAAAGTGGACCAACACCCAGGATTTTCACTATCCTCGGTGTTGGTCCACTTCAGCGGGGCATCCGAGATTGGGATGCCCCGCTGTGTGAAACCCCCCAAAAGCCCCCAAAAACGTACCTTTTCGGCGACGGACCAGCGACGGACAAGCTGCTGCCGCCGCCTCCTGCACGTCCCTCTTACAGGGCGCACGCCCGCGCCGGCCGTTTGTGAATGGGGCTAGAGGGGCGCGCGGGAAGCGGCGGTGGCTGATCCGTCCCCGATAAGGTAAGGTTTTTTGGGGCTTTTGGGGGGGGGGTTCACCCCGCGGGACATCCCGATCCCGGGCCGATCACCCCTGGGTGTTGGTCCACTTTAATGTAGGTGGCGGACGGAGCTGCCGCTCGGGGCCTGGTCCTGACAATTGAGCTGTAGGGGAGCAGCAATGGCGGCCCAGAGGAAATTGCTGGATCTCCCCAATGATGTCAGTAACGATGGGTTATTATTGCGGATGAAAGATGGAATGATGAGTCTACATTTGCTAACACTAAAAAAAGAATCCATGACACATATGCACAAGAGAACTGATTGTTCCGTGCGCGGCCACATTGTCGCCCCATTCATTCACTGCGAGGGAGACATTGTTGCACAGCCAGATGGGGGGAGAAAGACGTGCACACAATTCTTCTGCGCAGCCGGCAAATAGAAGAGCAGGGTCTTCATTCATTTCCTCAATTCATCCCCGAGACGGCGGAACCCTGCAGCTGCCTAATGGCGGAGATCAGGACTCGCATTGTCATTCATTTGGAGCATTTACTGATAAGCGGCCGCATTGATCGCAGCAGAGGGAGCGCCATCCTGCTGAGCCAAGCACACCCACCAGTCTCACCTCTGCCCTCCATTATCCCTAATGGATCTGTCGGCAAAGCCTGATCCTCCACCTCCTCTTCCCTCCACTTTATGCTTTTCCCTCTGTCTAGTTCTCCTTCCTTTTTTTTCTCTCCCTTATTCCAGTAGGTTATCTCTTTATTCATTTATCTTCCTCTCCCTAGTTCATTCTGCCTTCCTTTCTTTTTTACGCCTTTCTTTATCTGTCGCATTTCCTTTGCTCTCTCTTTAGCCATCCTCACTTCTTCCCTCTTAACCTTACTCCTGCTCCTTTCTTTCCCACTTACACACTTAGGCCCTTATTTAAGAAGGGATAGCGTCAGGTAGCGGCTGG
Source organism: Gastrophryne carolinensis (assembly GCA_027917425.1). Lineage (NCBI taxonomy): Eukaryota > Metazoa > Chordata > Amphibia > Anura > Microhylidae > Gastrophryne > Gastrophryne carolinensis. Next base: position 29,989,757 of record CM051241.1, read on the forward strand.
TTAATGAGAGGTAGCGACAGGTAGCGACTGGTGAACGCCAGACACGGCACGCAATTACACATTTATCAAGCAGAATCTGTTTAGCGACTGGGATAACGCCATGTAGCGTCTGATTCATCATTTTCACAGCCTCAGCAAACAGCGCCAGCGTTCAGCCTTGCACAGCGCCAGGTATGACCTCTCGCTACCTGTCGCTCTCCCATACATTTCAATGGACGATCCTTTTCTTCTCTTTAAACGGGTTTTTATTTTTTTTTCCAAAAAATCACAAATAATTCTGTGACCTCTTCTGGCCGTTTTTTTTATAATTTTTTTATTTTTTATATATTTCCTCAGAAATGACATTACAGGTCTGCCATTAAAGTGTTCATGTTACAATGTTGTTACAATGTAATTCCATATGTTTTCGCTTTGTTACTAGTGGATAGATGCTGAAAAACAGACTTTAAACACACCGCCTCCTGCGTTCTGGGCTTCAAACAAATATGTTTCAGCGCCAGAGATTTGTGAGGCTGTTTTTTTGCTGAATATGGTGTGAGTCGAGCGCTATGAGCAGTCTCTAACATGCGCTCCCATACAGCGCTGACTCCTCACAATGTATTCAACATTACTGAACAGCGACTGAGTCGCTTTAAACTAGCGACTCACGGCCGAGCACTGCGACTACTAGCGGGCGCTCTGAAAATGCCTGCTACAGACGCTCATCCGTCGCTACCTGGCGTTAGTGATGAATCAGCCTGCCCAACACAGCCTAAATGCAATGCAAAGTTTGTCCCCTTTATCCCCAGCAGTGATATCCTTTATGTGTAAGGATGAAACTCTGACCAGTGCCGGAAAAATACAGTGGCCATCTTTTCAGCATGCAAAAATTAATAAATACGCTGTGCCTAATACCTAAATGATGGCAGTACAAAGTGGCGCTCACTGTGCTGTTATACTTGGCAATTGAGTCCAACAGGGGCTGACACAGGCCGGCCAATATCTAGTGCAAAAATCAAAGCTTATTAGGTAACATCGGGTGCCTTGACTTTCAGCTCTGTCCAAATAGCAGCGCCAAAAAAGAAAGAGATGCCGGTGCTCCAAAACTGGCGCTATAGCCACCAGAAAGATGCTAAACAGTGCACTTCTTCAATAGGGTCATGAATAAGGACTCATAGTCCGAAACGCGTTGGAGTTGGGGCCCTCCATGGATTATTCATTATGTGCTTTATACCTGCTGGATTATTGCTTTTAAAATGAAGAAAATAAATATTTGAAGATTTTAATCACCATTTGCTGGCTGGCTACATTTTCTTTATACCTCTTCTTCAATAAGGCCTCCAGAGGCGATAATCATTTTTTACCATAAGAATCCTTGTTACAGCATCAACCACTGACAGCTTCAAAAAAGGATTAGATACTAAAAAAAAAAAAAAAACACCGTTAGACTTACGGTAACGGATTTTTCTGGAAGCCTTCAGCTTGACCACTTATTATCTCCATGCGGTCAAGCTGAAGGGTGACTTGGAAAAATAACTTTCTCCAGCCCCATCCCTTGGTTGGACTTGTCGGCCATATGTCTTTTTTCAACCGTATTAACTATGAAGGAAGGTTTCAACAGATAAGACAGGCAAGGTGAGGTTAAAGAAAGCTGGGGATGGAAGGATGGCAACAAAAGAAAGAGATAGAATGAACATGAAAAGAAGAGGTGCAACAAAGCTGAGAAAGGACAAAGGAATGTGGGAATGAGAGAGAAGGATGAGAGAGGTGGAAAAAGACGGCAAGGTGTAGAGAAAGTAAAAAAGAAAGATAAAAGGAAGGTAGAAAAGTGAAGGCAATGGGTGGAATGTGATAAAGAGAGAGAATGGCAGATGTGCTAAACGAGAGGAAAGGATATTCAGTATCTTCTCTGTGTGCATTTATAGCCAAGTACTTTGGCCCTTATTTATGAAGGAATAGCGACAGGTAGCGACTGGTGAGCGGCCGGTAATGACGGGCCCCGCCACGAGAACGCCGGCTCCCCACCACAATCACACATTTATCAAGCCGATCCTGCTTAGCGACTGAGATAGCGCCATATAGCCACTCATTCATCATTATTCCAGCCTCAGCCCACAGCGCCAGCGTCCGACCTTGAACAGCGACAGGTATGACCTCTCGCTACCTGGCACTCTCCAATGCATTTCAATGGAACAATCTTATTAATTAATTGTTATTAATGTTTTTTTTTTTTTTCAATGTGAAAAGTTCTGTGACCACTTCTGCCATGTTAGATAATTTTTTTAAGGTAAAAAAAAAAAAAAAAATGTGCAGAATTGATATTACAGGTCTGATATTAATGTATTCATATTACTAAATTATTTTAAAAACTTGTTTTTTTTGGTTTCCAAAAATATGGTGGTTTGGGGGTTAAAAAACTACTTTTAACCCATCGCCGCCAGCGCTCGTGATTTGTTAATGAATATGGTGGGAGCCGGTCGCTATCATGCGCTCCCATACAGCGCGGAACCTGTCAAATAGCGACTCCTCACCCAATATTCAACATTACTGCACACCAACTGAGTCGCTATCAACTACCGAACAACGGCCAAGCACAGCGACTACTAGCGGGCGCTCTGAAAATGCCGCTACAGCCGCTCAACTGTCGCTACCTGCAGCTATCGGCCTCCCCGTATCTTCTCTGTGTGCATTTATATCTAAGTACTTTGTTTGCTTATTGTCCATTGTACTGCATAGTAATTGTATAATATGTTGTAATATAGTGAAATATGTTTTTTTTTTTATTTTTGTTAGCATTATTATAATAATTGGTGATTTGTTATGTTTTGTCTTTATTGATGGTGGTTCCTTTTCTATATAAATATTCTGTACAATGTATAATTGATTTAATTTTTTGAACACATTATTGCATATATATATATATATATATATATATATATATATATATATATTTATAAATGTAGTTATTATATGCACTGATTTGCACATTGTGAATGTGGGGCTTGTAACAGGTAAATAGGTTTTGTGCCGGCACAAAGGTACTTTCTGTTAGGGGAGTTTTAACTATTTGATTATTTGGTGGAGCACTGGTCTAATAATGTGACTGAAGGAATAAGGAGAGGAGTTATTTTGGGCCACAGCCCTATATTCTATGGGTTATTGTTTAGAGGAACTATTCCAGGGTAAAAAAAAAGGTTTTTTTTTTAATGTGTCTTTAAAGTGGACAAACACCCGGGATTTTGACTATCCTGGGTTTTGGTCCACTTCGGTGCATGCGCCGCTGGATCGAGGAGCAGGTAGGGATTTCGGGGCTTTCTGGGGGGTTTCACACACACTGATCGGGGTGCCCCACAGGCCTGATGCTGATCGGCCCGGGAATGTTATAGATCAGCATCGGGTGTTGGTCCACTTTAATGTGTTGGTTTTAAATGTTTGCGCCTTATGTGAATTTAATAAACTTTTGATAAATGTATTGGTTGTGCTCCTCTTTGGTGAACCTCGGGGGAGTAGAGTACCCCAGGCCTCTAAGTGAGCACGCCATAACTTTATGCTATTAGTGGTGCACCATTTAGGCCCTTATTTATCACGGGCTAGCGCCAGGTAGTGTCTGACGAGCGCCAGGTAGCGGCAGCTAACGGCGACTACCGACTCAAGTACCCCCGGCGGCGGTCACAATGACGCATTTATCAAGCAAAATGAGGCTAGCGCCGGCGAGAGCGACGGCTAGCGCGGCATTCATCATGAAGCCGCCTGGACCGAACAGCGCCGCTGCAAATTCCCTCACAGCGCCAGGTATGAGCTGTCGCTCCCTGGCGATGTCCAATGCATTTCAATGGAGCAATCTATAATTAATCATAATTATTTTTTTTTTTTTTTTTAATGTCAAAAATTCGGAGACCACTTCTGCAATGTTAGGATTTATTTTTAAGTAAAAAAAATTTTTTAAAAAAATTTGTGCGGAATTGATCTAACAGGTCTGAGATTAATGTATTCATATTACAAAATGATTCTAAAAACATGTATAATGTTACATTCAAAAAATATGGTTGTTTAGGGGTTAAAAACTAGTTAATACACATCGCCGCCAGCGCTCTGGGGTTTAAACAAGGAATGGACAGCGACAGCACATTCGGAGCGTGATTTGTTAATGAATATGAAGCTAGCCGTTCGCTCTGGCCATTCGTTGTCAGGCGCTCACATACAACGCTGAACTTGTGAAACAGCGACCCCCCAGCCCGTATTCAACATTACCGCACACCGACTGAGTCGCTGTCATCAAGCTAACGCCGGCCAAGCACAGCGAATACTGGCTGGCGCTGAAAAAATCACGCTACAGTCGCTCATCTGGCGCTACCTGGCGCTATTAATGAATCGGCCTCCCCGTTGTAATTGTGAAAGGATAAAGGAGATGAAAGAGAGGGAAGAAGGAGTAATTGGGGAATGTGAAAAGAGAGGTGATACGAATGTGAAAAAGATGAAAAGAAAGAGAGTATGTGGAAGAGAGGTAGAGAATGTGGAAAAAATAAAAAGGCAAACAATGGAAATGGAAGGAAGCTGAAAAGAGGGAGAGATGGGCAGAATATACAGTACAAGAGAGATGGAGAAATTGTGTAATTGAAAAGAGGAGGAAAGAAGGGAAATGGATGCAGGGATCACATAGAAGAGAGGAATCCGGAGACGAGATAAATATTTAGAATGAAATATGTATTTTGTCGGCGTCCAGCAGGTGGCAGAGCAGAGCCGCGTATTGAGCCGCATTGCTGAGCTCTGGGTCTGGGAGTCGGGCGGCAGCCAGTGAGGGAGAAGGAGGCTCAGGAGTTCTCCCGGCACATGAAGCAGCCCGGGAGCTCTGTGCGATGATGTGAGCAGGACCTGGATGTATTACTCGCCCGTTGGCTAGTCAGCAGAGATGTCCGGAGTGAACGGCTCGGCTGTGGCAGGCGGGCGCTGCTTGGCGGCCAGCGGAGAGCAGCAGGGAGACCCGGGCTCCGCCTGGGCGGGGAATAGGTGCCTCCTGAGCGGCGAGGAGCAGCTTCAGCACCACGGACAGCTCAGCCCTAGCGTATCCATCGTGCTGGCCGCGCTGATGATCGCCATGGTGCTGGCCACTGTGCTGGGCAACGCGCTGGTCATCCTGGCTTTCGTGGTGGACAAGGCGCTGCGCACACAGGGCAACTTCTTCTTCCTCAACCTGGCCATCGCCGACTTCCTGGTGGGTGAGTATTATTAGCCTGAAATATTTCTTTTTGCTAATAAAGACAAAAACAGGCTGGAACACGAGGGATATGAGCTCCGAAAATGAGACTTCATCTCAGTTTTGGGTCGGCTACACATGGGGCAATCTGATCATCCAATTAGCAGATCCTGATCTCATGTTTAATATTACATTGGCCACACATGGGGCAATCTGATCATCCAATTAGCAGATCCCGATCTCTCATTTAATCAGCTACACATGGGGCAATCTGATCATCCAATTAGCAGATCCTGATCTCATGTTTAATATTATATTGCCCACACAGGGGCAATCTGATCATCCAATTAGCAGTTTCTGATCTCATGTTTAATCTTATATTGCCCACATATGGGACAATCTGATCATCCAATTAGCAGATCCTGATCTCATGTTTTATATTATATTGCCCACACAGGGGCAATCTGATCATCCAATTAGCAGATCCTGATCTCTCCTTTAATCAGCTACACATGGGGCAATCTGATCATCCAATTTGCAGATCCTGATCTCATGTTTAATATTACATTGGCCACACATGGGGCAATCTGATCATCCAATTAGCAGATCCCGATCTCTCATTTAATCAGCTACACATGGGGCAATCTGATCATCCAATTAGCAGATCCTGGTCTCTCTATTAATCAGCTACACATGGGGCAATCTGATCATCCATTTAGCAGATCCCGATCTCTCATTTAATCAGCTACACATGGGGCAATCTGATCATCCAATTAGCAGATCCTGATCTCATGTTTAATATTATATTGCCCACACAGGGGCAATCTGATCATCCAATTAGCAGTTTCTGATCTCATGTTTAATCTTATATTGCCCACATATGGGACAATCTGATCATCCAATTAGCAGATCCTGATCTCATGTTTTATATTATATTGCCCACACAGGGGCAATCTGATCATCCAATTAGCAGATCCTGATCTCTCCTTTAATCAGCTACACATGGGGCAATCTGATCATCCAATTTGCAGATCCTGATCTCATGTTTAATATTACATTGGCCACACAGGGGAAATCTGATCATCCAATTAGCAGATCCCGATCTCTCCTTTAATCAGCTACACATGGGACAATCTGCTCATCCAGTTAGCAGTTCCTGATCTCATGTTTAATCTTATATTACCCACATATGGGAAAATCTGATCATCCAATTAGCAGATCCCGATCTCTCCTTTAATCAGCTACACATAGGACAATCTGATCATCCAATTAGCAGATTCTGATCTCATGTTTAATCTTATATTGCCCACATATGGGGCAATCTGATCATCCATTTAGCAGATCCTAATCTCATGTTTAATCTTATATTGCCCACACATGGGACAATCTGATCATCCAATTAGCAGTTCCTGATCTCTCCTTTAATCAGCTACACATAGGACAATCTGATCATCCAATTAGCAGATTCTGATTTCACATTTGATCGCTCCGAGTCTCTGACCTCCTAGCATCTTATTCTGGCCACATATAGGCAGATTGGCAGATTATAATTTGACATATGATTATTCTCAGTCACTGGCATGATCATGTCTTATGCTGGCCACACATGGGGCAATCCTATCCTCCAATAGTCACATTCAGTCATTTTTACTTGCCGACATCACACCTTATGCTGGTCAAACACAGGGCAATCCAATCGTCCAATTAGCATATTCTAATTTCACATTTGATCATTTTCAGTCTGTGATGTCATTTTATGATGGCCACACATGGGGCAATAAGACCATCCAATTGGCAGATTCTAATGTTATGTTATCGGTTTCGGATGTCGTGTTATGCTGGTCACTTATGGGGCAATCTGATCATCCATTTGGCAAATACTAATTTAACATTTGATCGATTTTAGTCTCTGATGTCACCTCATGCTGAACACACGTGGGATAATCCTATCATCCAGTTAGCAGATCTTGATTTCACATTGGATCCTTCTCACTTGCTGCCATTATTGCATCTTATTGCATTATTGCCATTATTGCAGGTGGTCAGATTCTAATTTAAAGTGGACCAACACCCAGGGGTGATCGGTCCGGGAATCTATAAGATTCCCGGGCCGATCACCTCCCCAAAACACCTTACCTTATCACGCCTCCCACGCTCCCCTCTAGACGTGCGCCCTGTAAGAGTGACATGCGGGAGGCGGCGGCGGACGCGCTGTCTTGGACGTCGCTGTCACCCGCTTGGACGTTGATTGGACGGTGCGGTCATGTGGGAGCATGGTGAGGTGAGTTTTCGGGGTTTCTGGGGGGTTTCACACAGCGGGGTGCCCCCCGAAGTGGACCAAAACCCGGGATAGTCAAAATCCTGGGTGTTGGTCCACTTTAACATTTGATTGTTTTCAGGCTCTGATATCATCTCACATTGGTCACACACGGCGCAATCCAATTAGCAGATTCTAATTTAACGTTTGATCATTTTCAGTCTCTGATGTCATCTTATGCTGTCCACCCATGGGGCAATCCGATCACACAATTCACGGGTCCCATGTTTGATTGCTATCACTGCATCCTTTGGGGCAATCCAATTATCCAAATAGCAGATAATGATTTTTCATTTGATAATTTTCAGTCTCTTGTGCCTTATGGTGGCCACACACATTCTGATTCTGTTTGTGCATTTTTATTTACTGACATATTGGCCTCGATTCAATAAAGGTAGAAAAAAATTCTCATGGTAGTAAAAAATTCAAGTCATGAGAAAAAAGCCTGAGAATGTCACTGTTACTGAATCACTAGATAAAAAGACAATGAAAGTCAATGGCAGCTTTTACTACAGTGTAGAAAGGAGGAAACATTTCTCTACTTTTCTTAGGAGTAAAAAAGTGCCATTGACTTTCATTGTTTTCTTATCTAGTGATTCAGTAACAGTGACATTCTCAGGCTTTTTTCTCATGAATTGAATCTTTTACTACCATGAGAATTTTTTTCTACCTTTTTTGATTCGAGGCCATAGCATCTTATTCTAACCAATCACAGAGCCATTGTGCAATTTGATTGTTTTTTATTGAAGATTCTCTATAACTTAGATTGTCCTGTGTGGTGGATAATTGAAATAGAGAGCAAGATAGGGGGCAAATAGGTAGAAAAGATAGGGATGAAGGGAAATAAAAAGTGAGATGGATGAAACGAGGGAAAGTGAGAGATGGAGGGAACATGAAAAGAGAAAGACATGGAAGAAATAGGGGAAAAACAGAGCTGAGGAAAAGAAGGGAAATAGAGTAAACATAGAAAAAAGACAGAAGAAACAAGGAAACAGAAGCGATGGATGGAAAAGAGAAATACAGATAAAAAGAGAAAAAGAAAAAATGGAAAAAAGAGAAGATAGGTGGAAAGAAGAGAGAGATGGAGAAAGCAAAGAGAGAGACAGGGGAAGCTTGGAAATGAGAGAGAAAGTGAAATCGAGAAAGAATGGGGTTAAAGGTGAGACAGAGGAAACCTAGAAATGAGAGAGACAGAGAGATGGATGCACAGAGTTTCTCTCCGAGTCGGGTCCCATAGTGAGATCGGGATGATGCTTTGTGCACTCACACATGTTGCACTCCCTTCTCTATAAGGAATTCAGCATGGTAGGTGGGACTATTGTACAGTCTGGAGGAAAGAAGCGAGAGGAGGGACATGATTGAGACCTTTAAATATGTGAAAGGATTGAATAAGGTTCAGGAGGGAAGTGTTTTTAAGAAGAAGCTTAATGATAGAACAAGAGGGCACAACCTGAAGCTAGTCGGGGGAAGGATCAGGAGCAATGTTAGAAAATATTATTTTACAGAAAGAGTAGTAGATGCTTGGAACAAACTTCCAGCAGAGGTAGTTGAAAAATCAACAGTCACTGAATTTAAACATGCCTGGGATAAGCACACATCTATCCTAAGATAAAGAGAACATACAGTATACACATAAGATACAGAGAACATACAGTATACACATAAGATACAGAGAACATACAGTATACACATAAGATACAGAGAACATACAGTATACACATAGGATAAAGAGAACATACAGTATACACATAAGATACAGAGAACATACAGTATACACATAAGATAAAGAGAACATACAGTATACACATAAGATACAGAGAACATACAGTATACACATAAGATACAGAGAACATACAGTATACACATAAGATACAGAGAACATACAGTATATACATAAGATACAGAGAACATACAGTATACACATAAGATAAAGAGAACATACAGTATAGACATAAGATACAGAGAACATACAGTATACACATAAGATACAGAGAACATACAGTATACACATAAGATACAGAGAACATACAGTATACACATAAGATAAAGAGAACATACAGTATACACATAAGATAAAGAGAACATACAGTATACACATAAGATACAGAGAACATACAGTATACACATAAGATACAGAGAACATACAGTATACACATAAGATACAGAGAACATACAGTATACACATAAGATACAGAGAACATACAGTATACACATAAGATAAAGAGAACATACAGTATACACATAAGATACAGAGAACATACAGTATACACATAAGATAAAGAGAACATACAGTATACACATAAGATACAGAGAACATACAGTATACACATAAGAGACAGAGAACATACAGTATACACATAAGATAAAGAGAACATACAGTATACACATAAGATACAGAGAACATACAGTATACACATAAGAGACAGAGAACATACAGTATACACATAAGATAAAGAGAACATACAGTATACACATAAGATAAAGAGAACATACAGTATACACATAAGATACAGAGAACATACAGTATACACACAAGATACAGAGAACATACAGTATACACATAAGATACAGAGAACATACAGTATACACATAAGATACAGAGAACATACAGTATACACATAAGATACAGAGAACATACAGTATACACATAAGATAAAGAGAACATACAGTATACACATAAGATAAAGAGAACATACAGTATACACATAAGATAAAGAGAACATACAGTATACACATAAGATACAGAGAACATACAGTATACACATAAGATACAGAGAACATACAGTATACACATAAGATACAGAGAACATACAGTATACACATAAGATACAGAGAACATACAGTATACACATAAGATACAGAGAACATACAGTATACACATAAGATAAAGAGAACATACAGTATACACATAAGATACAGAGAACATACAGTATACACATAAGAGACAGAGAACATACAGTATACACATAAGATAAAGAGAACATACAGTATACACATAAGATAAAGAGAACATACAGTATACACATAAGATACAGAGAACATACAGTATACACATAAGATACAGAGAACATACAGTATACACATAAGATACAGAGAACATACAGTATACACATAAGATACAGAGAACATACAGTATACACATAAGATAAAGAGAACATACAGTATACACATAAGATACAGAGAACATACAGTATACACACAAGATACAGAGAACATACAGTATACACATAAGATAAAGAGAACATACAGTATACACATAAGATACAGAGAACATACAGTATACACACAAGATACAGAGAACATACAGTATACACATAAGATAAAGAGAACATACAGTATACACATAAGATACAGAGAACATACAGTATACACATAAGATAAAGAGAACATACAGTATACACATAAGATACAGAGAACATACAGTATACACACAAGATACAGAGAACATACAGTATACACATAAGATACAGAGAACATACAGTATACACATAAGATACAGAGAACATACAGTATACACATAAGATAAAGAGAACATACAGTATACACATAAGATACAGAGAACATACAGTATACACACAAGATACAGAGAACATACAGTATACACATAAGATACAGAGAACATACAGTATACACATAAGATACAGAGAACATACAGTATACACATAAGATACAGAGAACATACAGTATACACACAAGATACAGAGAACATACAGTATACACATAAGATACAGAGAACATACAGTATACACATAAGATACAGAGAACATACAGTATACACATAAGATACAGAGAACATGCAGTATACACATAAGATACAGAGAACATACAGTATACACACAAGATACAGAGAACATACAGTATACACATAAGATACAGAGAACATACAGTATACACATAAGATACAGAGAACATACAGTATACACATAAGATAAAGAGAACATGCAGTATACACATAAGATACAGAGAACATACAGTATACACACAAGATACAGAGAACATGCAGTATACACATAAGATACAGAGAACATACAGTATACACACAAGATACAGAGAACATACAGTATACACATAAGATACAGAGAACATACAGTATACACATAAGATACAGAGAACATACAGTATACACACAAGATACAGAGAACATACAGTATACACATAAGATACAGAGAACATACAGTATACACATAAGATATAGAGAACATACAGTATACACATAAGATACAGAGAACATACAGTATACACATAAGATAAAGAGAACATGCAGTATACACATAAGATACAGAGAACATACAGTATACACACAAGATACAGAGAACATACAGTATACACATAAGATACAGAGAACATACAGTATACACATAAGATACAGAGAACATACAGTATACACATAAGATACAGAGAACATACAGTATACACACAAGATACAGAGAACATACAGTATACACATAAGATACAGAGAACATACAGTATACACATAAGATACAGAGAACATACAGTATACACATAAGATACAGAGAACATACAGTATACACATAAGAGACAGAGAACATACAGTATACACATAAGATAAAGAGAACATACAGTATACACATAAGAGACAGAGAACATACAGTATACACATAAGATAAAGAGAACATACAGTATATACATAAGATACAGAGAACATACAGTATACACATAAGAGACAGAGAACATACAGTATACACATAAGATAAAGAGAACATACAGTATACACATAAGAGACAGAGAACATACAGTATACACATAAGATACAGAGAACATACAGTATACACATAAGATAAAGAGAACATACAGTATACACATAAGAGACAGAGAACATACAGTATACACATAAGATACAGAGAACATACAGTATACACATAAGATAAAGAGAACATGCAGTATACACATAAGATACAGAGAACATACAGTATACACACAAGATACAGAGAACATGCAGTATACACATAAGATACAGAGAACATACAGTATACACACAAGATACAGAGAACATACAGTATACACATAAGATACAGAGAACATACAGTATACACATAAGATACAGAGAACATACAGTATACACACAAGATACAGAGAACATACAGTATACACATAAGATACAGAGAACATACAGTATACACATAAGATATAGAGAACATACAGTATACACATAAGATACAGAGAACATACAGTATACACATAAGATAAAGAGAACATACAGTATACACATAAGATACAGAGAACATACAGTATACACACAAGATACAGAGAACATACAGTATACACATAAGATACAGAGAACATACAGTATACACATAAGATACAGAGAACATACAGTATACACATAAGATAAAGAGAACATACAGTATACACATAAGATACAGAGAACATACAGTATACACACAAGATACAGAGAACATACAGTATACACATAAGATACAGAGAACATACAGTATACACATAAGATACAGAGAACATACAGTATACACATAAGATACAGAGAACATACAGTATACACACAAGATACAGAGAACATACAGTATACACATAAGATACAGAGAACATACAGTATACACATAAGATACAGAGAACATACAGTATACACATAAGATACAGAGAACATGCAGTATACACATAAGATACAGAGAACATACAGTATACACACAAGATACAGAGAACATACAGTATACACATAAGATACAGAGAACATACAGTATACACATAAGATACAGAGAACATACAGTATACACATAAGATAAAGAGAACATGCAGTATACACATAAGATACAGAGAACATACAGTATACACACAAGATACAGAGAACATGCAGTATACACATAAGATACAGAGAACATACAGTATACACACAAGATACAGAGAACATACAGTATACACATAAGATACAGAGAACATACAGTATACACATAAGATACAGAGAACATACAGTATACACACAAGATACAGAGAACATACAGTATACACATAAGATACAGAGAACATACAGTATACACATAAGATATAGAGAACATACAGTATACACATAAGATACAGAGAACATACAGTATACACATAAGATAAAGAGAACATGCAGTATACACATAAGATACAGAGAACATACAGTATACACACAAGATACAGAGAACATACAGTATACACATAAGATACAGAGAACATACAGTATACACATAAGATACAGAGAACATACAGTATACACATAAGATACAGAGAACATACAGTATACACACAAGATACAGAGAACATACAGTATACACATAAGATACAGAGAACATACAGTATACACATAAGATACAGAGAACATACAGTATACACATAAGATACAGAGAACATACAGTATACACATAAGATACAGAGAACATACAGTATACACATAAGATAAAGAGAACATACAGTATACACATAAGATACAGAGAACATACAGTATACACATAAGATAAAGAGAACATACAGTATACACATAGGATAAAGAGAACATACAGTATACACATAAGAGACAGAGAACATACAGTATACACATAAGATAAAGAGAACATACAGTATACACATAAGATACAGAGAACATACAGTATACACATAAGAGACAGAGAACATACAGTATACACACAAGATAAAGAGAACATACAGTATACACATAAGATAAAGAGAACATACAGTATACACATAAGATACAGAGAACATACAGTATACACATAAGAGACAGAGAACATACAGTATACACATAAGATAAAGAGAACATACAGTATACACATAAGAGACAGAGAACATACAGTATACACATAAGATAAAGAGAACATACAGTATATACATAAGATACAGAGAACATACAGTATACACATAAGAGACAGAGAACATACAGTATACACATAAGATAAAGAGAACATACAGTATACACATAAGAGACAGAGAACATACAGTATACACATAAGATACAGAGAACATACAGTATACACATAAGATAAAGAGAACATACAGTATACACATAAGAGACAGAGAACATACAGTATACACATAAGATACAGAGAACATACAGTATACACATAAGATAAAGAGAACATGCAGTATACACATAAGATACAGAGAACATACAGTATACACACAAGATACAGAGAACATGCAGTATACACATAAGATACAGAGAACATACAGTATACACACAAGATACAGAGAACATACAGTATACACATAAGATACAGAGAACATACAGTATACACATAAGATACAGAGAACATACAGTATACACACAAGATACAGAGAACATACAGTATACACATAAGATACAGAGAACATACAGTATACACATAAGATATAGAGAACATACAGTATACACATAAGATACAGAGAACATACAGTATACACATAAGATAAAGAGAACATGCAGTATACACATAAGATACAGAGAACATACAGTATACACACAAGATACAGAGAACATACAGTATACACATAAGATACAGAGAACATACAGTATACACATAAGATACAGAGAACATACAGTATACACATAAGATACAGAGAACATACAGTATACACACAAGATACAGAGAACATACAGTATACACATAAGATACAGAGAACATACAGTATACACATAAGATACAGAGAACATACAGTATACACATAAGATACAGAGAACATACAGTATACACATAAGATACAGAGAACATACAGTATACACATAAGATAAAGAGAACATACAGTATACACATAAGATACAGAGAACATACAGTATACACATAAGATAAAGAGAACATACAGTATACACATAGGATAAAGAGAACATACAGTATACACATAAGAGACAGAGAACATACAGTATACACATAAGATAAAGAGAACATACAGTATACACATAAGATACAGAGAACATACAGTATACACATAAGAGACAGAGAACATACAGTATACACACAAGATAAAGAGAACATACAGTATACACATAAGATAAAGAGAACATACAGTATACACATAAGATACAGAGAACATACAGTATACACATAAGAGACAGAGAACATACAGTATACACATAAGATAAAGAGAACATACAGTATACACATAAGAGACAGAGAACATACAGTATACACATAAGATAAAGAGAACATACAGTATACACATAAGAGACAGAGAACATACAGTATACACATAAGATACAGAGAACATACAGTATACACATAAGATAAAGAGAACATACAGTATACACATAAGAGACAGAGAACATACAGTATACACATAAGATACAGAGAACATACAGTATACACATAAGATAAAGAGAACATACAGTATACACATAAGATACAGAGAACATACAGTATACACATAAGATACAGAGAACATATAGTATACACATAAGATAAAGAGAACATACAGTATACACATAAGATACAGAGAACATACAGTATACACATAAGATAAAGAGAACATACAGTATACACATAAGATACAGAGAACATACAGTATACACATAAGGGCAGACTAGATGGACCGTATGGTCTCCTTCTGCCGTCAACCTTCTATGTTTCTATGACTTTAAGGTTGTGTAAGGTTAAAGGGGGGCTTCCAGTTTGCATATGGCATCCCAATGTAGAATGTCCCTGGGGTTAAAGCTGTGGGTCTTAGAAACGAGGGTTAGAAAGGACCTAAAGTAATTTCTGATTTAAAATACGCTTCTTTAAAAAAGTTGCATCCCTTGTGTGATTTAGCAGAAACGGTTATGAGAGCAATGGACGACCAAAACCCAGCATATGAACTATCCCGAGGTTTTAGTCTATATCCCCAGGGCATATCTGTTTGGGGTTAAACAGAAGTCAGCATCCTTAGCCATGCTTATTAATGACAGGCTAAGGAAGCTGCAGGTCCCTTCCCCTGCAATATATCCGACCCCAGCAATATAGATATGGCTGATGCAGGTGCGTGTAAGTAACCACTGGTGTTATGCTCATTCGCCATGGGATCAAGAGAAAATATGATGAACCGGGGGGGGGGGGGGGGCCTTAGGGGCTGGCTTATTTCCTTCCTGTGGACCATCTTGATTTGGGAAAGGAAAAAGCCAGCCCTTGAGTCCCGGGGTCATTTTTAGCCATTGACAAACTAGGGAACTACAACTGTCAACAATTACACAATAACAGCAACTCCCCAAGTTCGGTGCCTGGGAGTCATTCTGGACTCTGCCCTCTCTTTCAAACCACATATTCACTCCCTGGCCACCTCCTGTCGCCTCCAACTTAAAAACATCTCTCGCATCCGTCCTTTCCTCTCACCTGACACCACTAAAATGCTAGTGCATGCCCTGGTCATATCCCGTCTGGATTACTGCAACATCCTTCTTTGTGGCTTACCAACTAACAGACTGGCACCCGTCCAATCTATCCTGAACTCTGCTGCTCGCCTCATCCATCTCTCCTCTCGCTCCTCCAGTTCTGCGCCTCTCTGCCAATCCCTACACTGGCTGCCAGTCCCACAGCGAATCCTGTTCAAAACTCTAACTCTCGCATACAAAGCTCTCTCCAACCAGGCCCCTCCCTACATCTCATCTCTAATCCAACAGTATCAACCTAGACGCAGCCTTCGTTCTGCTACCGACCTTCTCCTGTCCTCCTCCCTGGTCACCTCCTCTCACGCCCGCCTCCAGGACTTCTCACGTGCAACTCCAATCTTCTGGAATGCCCTCCCCCACCCAATCCGCCACTCCACAACACTCAAAACCTTCAAAGGAGCCCTCAAAACTCACTTATTCCGACAATCATATAATCTGGCCCAACCAATCTTCTAAAGGGCACAAAGCTCAATACGGACTGTTTGTGATCCTTCCCCCTCGTCTTCACCCCTCTTCCTTTAGACTGTAAGCTCCAAGGGCAGGGCTCTCTCCCCTATTGTGTCTTATACTCAGAATATCCATTGTCAACTCTGTAAAACTGCATTTGAAATAGTATATGTACCGTATGTCTCTACCCTGTCTGTAATTACTACTTTGTAAAGCGCTACGGAAGATGATGGCGCTATATAAATAAACAATAATAATAATTAGTGACGGAGCGTCGAACCACTGGTGACCAAAGGGGGTGCTGTGCTCAAAGCTGATCTCCGCTCAACTCTGTGAGTGGAGCTGAGCCTTGGTAAATGCCAGCAGAGGCTACTTCTCTTCATTCCTCCCTTCCTCTCTTTTGTAGCTATTTAGGAAGTTATGTAGGCTAGAAACGGTCATGCCGTGTCTTACAGACCCGAGGGCCAGTTTTTAGACTCTTTAGCAAAAGCATAGCAGAGGAGTTACATAAATAAATCCAGCTGAGGAGTGGGTGATGAAGTCGAAGCATCACTGGTTACAAACTGAGGGCCAGTTGCTGGGAAGGGGCTGATGTACCCAGAGGTTAAGCAGCTTTATTGGCCAGTGTCCGTTTCTCCTGATGGATGTACACAACACCTGGGTCTGTTGCAATAATATTGAATATTATATATTGAATTCTATACGAATATTAAAAATGGACCTAAAGTTGAATGTTAAAAAAATGTAAATTAGATACAAAGCTGTTGGTTGTGATGTCTAAACTAGCTTTACTTTATACTAGTCAAGGCTATGTTGCCCACATTGCATGCTATCTGCTGATAAATAGCTGGGTATATTGTGTCTCCCCCTGCAGGTGGCTTTTGCATCCCCCTTTACATCCCCTACGTACTGACTGGTCAGTGGACATTCGGGAAGGGCCTGTGCAAGCTGTGGCTGGTGATGGACTATCTGCTGTGCACCGCATCCGTCTTCAACATCGTCCTCATCAGCTATGACCGTTTTATCTCCGTCACTAAAGCGGTAAGAAAGACTACTTACCCACTCACCCAAGAAGCAGTGTCTGACTGCGAAGCGCAGGTGCTTTCCGGCTGCCCCGTGCTCTCCTCCCCTGGCTGTTGCGTTCATATCCATTGATTACGGGGAGGCCGATTCATTAATAGCGACAGTTGAGCGACTGTAGCAGTATTTTCACAGCGCCCGCTAGTAGTCGCTGTGCTTGGCCGTTGTTCGGTTGTTGATAGCTACTGAGTCGGTTTGCTGTAATGTTGAATACGGGGTGACGAGTCGCTATTTGACAGGTTCCGCGATGGTCAGAGCGAACGGCTCCCACCATATTCATCAAAAAATCACGCTCAAAAAATTCTCGCGCTGTGAAATGCAACCCGAGAGCGCTGGCGGCGATGTGTTAAAAGTAGTTTTTTAACCCCCAAACCACCGTATTTTTGGAAACCAAAAAAAAAAAGAATTTAGTAATATGAATACAATAATATCAGACCTGTAATATCAATTCTGCACAATTTCTAACATGGCAGAAGTGGTCACAGAATTTTTCACATTTAAAATAAAAAAAAACATTAATAACAATTAATTATGAATATTTAAAGATTGTTCCATTGAAATGCATTGGAGAGCGCCAGGTAGCGAGAGGTCATACCTGTCGCTGTTCAAGGTCGGACGCTGGCGCTGTGGGCTGAGGCTGGAATAATGATGAATGAGTCGCTATATGGCGCTATCTCAGTCGCTAAGCAGGATCGGCTTGATAAATGTGTGATTGTGGTGGGGAGCCGGCGTTCTCGTGGCGGTGCCCGTCATTACCGGTCGCTCACCAGTCGCTACCTGTCGCTATTCCTTCATAAATAAGGGCCTAAGTGTCCTTTCCTTACATTTATATTTCAGCTGCGTATCTTTTGCAGCTTTGTCCTTTGATGTCTCTTGGTGTTTATTTCCTTGTTACATATTGCCTCCTTACTGGGAATAATATTCTGCACTTTATATTTTTTCATGTATTTATTTATTTATCACTTTAGGGATACATAGTAATATATTTTTGTACACTATTTATATCAATTAGATTATTTATTTGTGCGCATATTATTATTATTCTTATTGTGTATACTATTTTTGATTGATGAGATGATATAATCAATTGGGTTTATATAGGTATTGGTTTTGTGCCGGCACAAAAAAGTTATTTTTTTTTTAATTTATATAGGTTTTGGTGTGTATAGCATTGTATATTGATCACAGTTTTTTCCTTGTTATCATTGGTGTAATTTAAATATACACAAAAAAATGTATTTTTTATGTAATTTAAAATGAGGATGGATACATAATACATTTAGATTGGCTTCAGCCTCACATTTGAGGGTTATATAGAGGAAAGTAGGATATTGGGGTCATCCCGGTTTTTTAATATGTCTTGTATGTTGTCTTCTATATGGTGTCTTGTAATTTTTGTGCATTTTTTGGAATAAATATTAGACTATTTTATTGGTTGTGCTTCTCTTTTTCTTGATCCCTTGGGAGACTATTGTCCCAGGTTTCAAAAATCTTTTTAAATAGTCTATGGTTAGTGAGTGAGCAGGCCTTTATTGTTGCTTATAAGTGGTGCACCACATTTATTTATAAAGACTACTTACCGCTACAGCCTATGCCGGCTTTGCCAGGGCACACTAGGAGTTGTAGCTCCTCCAGTCTGAAGTGTTTGGGTGTGGTATATACCGATACATTTTTATTGTAGATGGAATATAGTTTTAAGGAAGACCTCCAGTTAAAAATTACTGGAGATCCAATCATCCCCGAGCCATCCTGATTTAGGAAGCGCTGTAGTGCAGGCGTGTAGAGGAAGCCTAAAATTGGGACAAACTACTTACCGGCACCTATGCCCTGCTCCATTGCCACCCTACTTCCCCAAATAGCCTCAAGTGAACAATTGCGTGCCAACCCCTACCCGACAAACCCGGTTGACCATCAGTGGTCATGTAGGCCTCAAGACTATACAGCATAGTAGTAAATAAAGTATATAGCAGGAGCACAGACAGTCCCGATATGGGATGCCCCATCATGTAGACATACAGGAGAATACCCAAATTGGGCAAAGCTACTTGCCTATGCCAAGTTCCATCACTGGCTCTGGTGCCTCACACAAATGCAGCTCATACTTATCACGTCTGTGTTCCCTCATCTGGAGAAAAATTATACAGCAGGCCATGCTGACAAAAGCTTTAGCCAAAAGAAAGAACTTTCAGAATATGGTGGCCAGGTGTAACCCATCATTGATAGTGCCCCACAATTCAATTTGAAGAACAACTGGGGTGTAGGAGAGGTCCTGAACAATGAAACCTAACTCATCCTCAAGGATTATCGCCCCACAATTCAGTTTGCAGTTGGCAGCTGAAGAGGGGGAGAGGAAAACAGAGAGGAGGACAAAGTGAGCAACAAACAGCATGAGAAAAGGTCATAAGCAAACAGGTCGTCACATCTGGTGTGACATCGGTAGAGAAGTCAACAAACAGGGAGGGATGGAGAATGCTTTAAGTTAAGAACTCTCACAAGATGGTGGCCAAACAGGTCAGTCTTGGTGACCAGACATAACCCATCATTAATAGCGCCCCACAATATGGAGGAGAGGTCATGAACAAAGAGGAGGTTGAAGTGAATAAGCTTTGAAGGTGTGAGGGGTTAAGAATTGATAAATGACACGAGAAGAAGAACGCTACATGGAAAGTTGTAAAGGCAAGAGTATTGAAGTGAGATCATGAGCAGAAAGAAGGTCAAGTCTTGGGTGGCATCTGAGAGAAGCATTCATGAAACAGATCAGACTGGAATATTTGCAGGTTACAGAAAGAAGATGACTAAAAACAGGGGATTCTTGGTGGCCAGACATAACTCATCATCTACTGTTATCACCCCACAATTTAATTTGCATCTGGAGTCAGGGAGAGGAAGTGAAAATTAGCAAGAATAAGTTGAGGTTTTGACCAGAGAGGAGGTCAAGTTGGATCTGGTAATATCAAACCATGATAACCTTGTAGGGATTGTAACAGTCCATGAAAACAGTGGTAACATTGACCACAACATAGTTGTTTTCAACATAAACTGTAAAAAAAAAAAAAAAAATCTTTGACTGGGAGGGCAAAACACTACATTTTAAAAATGTCAACTTCCCAAGTTCAAGGCTGCACTCTAGGACATAGGCTGGGAGCATCTGTTGATGAATACAGTTCACATACAGTTGCCAATAAGAGTGCATACCTGTACTGTAGGTAACGAGATAACATCTCTCCTGGCTGACACTTGCGGTTTAGCGGACAATAAAGAACAAAAAAAAAACGCATTAAAAACTACAAAGCTGAGCTCTTAGCCGTAACCTTTGGAAATTATAAAGCAGTTAATAAAGCCTGTAAAAAAATAGCCTCCCACAGACACTTGTTACAGCATCAACAACTGACAGTTTAAAAAAAAAACGATTAAATGCTTTTAACAATAACACTTAGCTGTTATCTGTAAATCTAAAAAATAATTTTCCTCAACCCCGTCACTTGGTTGAGATTGATAGACATATTATTATTTATTCATAAAGTGCCATTATCTTCCATGCTGTACAAAATAGACTATTACAATCCTTTTTTCAACCTTATTACCTATATTCATAATGTTGGGGTGGGATCTGGAGCGAAGTCATGAAAAAGACAAGGCTGGAAAAAAGTTAAAGGTTAAAAAAAGAACATTACGTAAGACAGTTATCAACTATATGGGAGTCTTAGTGGCCAGATTCAACATCAGGTAAGAGCAGTAGACAACAGACAGCTGGAGTGAAGCTAAGGACATAGCAGAGAGGAGGTTGAATGGAGCAAGCTTTGAAGGTGTTTGGGGTTAGGAAGTGTTGAATTGCCTGAAAAGATGAAAGCTACATGAGTGTAGAGAAGAGGTCGTGACTAAAGAAGAACTCATTCTGGGTGGCATCTGAAGAGAAGTCTTGAAACTGACTGAGCTGGAGAAAGCATTGTAGGTTAGAGTAAGAACTTACCGAAGGTGGGGCCAAACATAGACAAGTCTTAGCTGCCAGGTCTAACTCATCATCCATGGTTATTACCCTATAATTCAATTTGCAGTAGGCAGTTGGAGCAGAGAAAAGGTCAAAGCAAGCGAGCTTTGAAGATGCGAGGGGTTAGGAAGCAACAAAGAGCATTATAGAGTGTAGAAAAGAGTTATTGAGCAGGGATCAAGTCTGGAGTGACATCTGAAAGGAAGTCTATAAACATATCAAGCTCGCCCTTCTGCAAATAAATCTGAACCTGTAATTGCTATTACACATCCAGGGAGGGGGGCATTACTTTGAGCAGTCTCAACACCAAGAACATGTAAAGGGATCTTTTACAAGCAGCATTATGTCAAGCGCTAAATGGCTTTGCAGAACACAGGCTATAATTAAAAGGGTTTTAGCGCAAGAAGTGTTTACATGAAATTGCCGCATTAGGTGAAGCGGTGGAAACTGGTTTTTATTAGCAACAATGCAACGGAAGTTATTTTACATCCACAAGAACATGTAAAAGGAACCCCCTAATGAGGAGCCGATACGCCTCAATTGTGCCAAGGCTTGTGTAAAAATAAGAGGCTTAAACGAATAGGCGAATGAACAAATGATACAACAGTAAGGTTAGTACAAAAAAAAAATAATTTTCTATATATAATAAATATTTAAACTAAAATACAGCAATTCAATCAACATAGTGGCATTGAGTATATAATTTAAGAGGAACATCAGACCAAAAATAAAAAGGGGCTAATTCCCCCCCCAATCGGCCCCTACTTACCATTCGGCTGCTTCAGGGCCCAATCGATGTCCCTGGCGCCAGCTTATCCGTCTGTTAATGACAGCACTGCGCCACTCAGCAAAGTCTCACAGGATTTCGCCGGCCCTTTTGGGCAATGCGTAGACGCGAGATCGGAGGCCGCGCGCAGTGCCTGGTGGGATGCAAGATAGTGCTGCTCGTCAGAATCCAAGGGACCTAGAAGTTGGATCCCCCATGGAGGGGAGTATTTAGTGCCCAAAGGTTAAACTGGAGGGGGGGCAACAGTTCGGTTAGGTTTGGGGGAGGTTTTAACTTAAAGGAGCAGTATCGCGAATTTTTCTTGGTGACTTATATTTAAATGGTACTTTGAATGTAGGTAAGTGTTGGAGTAAGAATTACAAATTTAGAAAAAAATGATGTGTGTGTTGAGCAGCTGGAGACTAATAGTTCATGTTTATGTCTTCTGAGTGTCGGGACCCGACACTCTGGCCTGTTCCACGCTGAGGAGAGGGGTGAAACAATGTATCAAAGTATCAGCTGTTCAGTGCTGGCTGCCGTCCAGCATAAGATAACAACATTGCAACATTGCCTGGCCAGAACTTATATATCTAAAACAGAGAGAAAAGCTCTAGAAGTCATTTAGCTGATTTTGACAGTTTTCCCTTCATGTTGGCTCTGTTGCAGAATCTTTCAGTTTACCATTTTCTCTTTCATATTCTTATTTTTCATTTTTCCATATGATCTTTCTTTCAGCTTTGTGTGTTTTGAGCAAAGCCCAACCCAGGATTTTCACTATCTGGAGTTTTGTTTTGTGCCCCTAGGGGCATCCTGACTTGGGATGCCCTGATATGTGAAATCCCCAAGTTCGCCTGTGAAAACGTACCTTTCCCTGTCCCACAGTGCATGTGTGGGCTCTCATCCAATCAGCTCTGTTTGCACGCAGATGGGGAGCCTGACCAGTAACCTTCCTGGCCGCCCGGCCTGTCTAAATGACTATCTGCGTGAGCGCGCCAGAAAAATGGGGGGATCTGTGGTTATCCAGGGGTCGTTTCACACAGTGGGCATCCTGATTTAGAATGCCCAAGGGGGAAGGTCAATGGCCGGTTCTTATAGACTTCAGGGTCGGCCACTCAGGGTTTTGTTCCACTTTAATACCTTTAGATTTTCCTGCACAGTTATTCAAAGAAGAATTTCAGTTATTTTCAGTCAGTTTAGTTTATTTTGTATAGATTTTACACATTTGAGTCACCTGGTCTCACCTCACACACACACAGCCGTTACCACTGATTACAGTGTCAGCCTCTGAGGTAAAGTGTTGCTAGGAGACCAGTGGGCTAAATGAAGCAGCTCACTAAATACAACCCAGCAGATCCCCCTATTCAGCAAATGGACTGAGCCATTGTCATTATACAATTTAAAAGAGAGGCAGATATTTTTTCCTTTTTTTATCGCCAGATTATTTATACACATGTTAGAAGCTATTGTGTGGCTATTTAATGATTTATCTTTTTTAATGCAAATTTCGCGATACTGCTCCTTTAACTTCAAGACAATCCAGAGTTCTGACGAAGCTGTGTCAGTAAGATAACCAACTAATCCAAATGAGTTATCTTCTCATGATACATATGCATATCCCCATGTATGTCTATGGGAGCCCTTCAGTACAACCTCTTTCTCATCCTTGAAACCCAAATGTGTGTGCAGTGAGTGTTAAATCAAAGCATTTCATCTAAAAATGTTTTCAAGTCCACTCATGAAACAGACCAACCCTGGAGAAAAATGTAGTCTGCTAAAGAGAGGATTTACTGAAGATGTTGGTCCGCCATAACAGAATCTTAGACCATTAGACTAATAATAATAGTCATACATTATAAGACTTTTATACCTGTGCACCCCCAAATCTCTTTCTCATCCTCGAAACCCAGGTATGTGTGTGCAGTGAGTGTGAAACCAAGGCAATTTAATATAAGAATGTTCTCCAGTCCGCTCATGAAACAGACCAGGCTAAGGAAGGCCTTAGTTAAAGTCGCATATAGCGCCGAAATGTGAGAGACACCTGGATCTTTTCCTATTGTTTACATGCTGGCATTTTACCTAAGTTGGATTGTACTTTTAGGAAGTATTGCCCTAGATGTTTTCTATGTTTGTTTTTGCATGCAATTGCTATTAAGAACTTGGTAACGTTTTAAGTATTGCTGAAAACAACGATATGGGCTCTTAAAGTGACAGTTTGCCCTCTTGACATCATGGCATTAACCAGTTGGATTCTCTTTTGATGTCCTACTTCTTGATCCATTCGGTAAGAGTTTACTAATACCCATGGAGGCCACATTTGCCTTTGAGTTGCATGCGTCACGGGATAATGCTTTTTTTGTTTATTATTATTTTATTTATTTATTTTATTATATTTATTAAAATTATTTTTATTATTGAAGCGAACCTGAAACTTTCTACTTACCCTTTGCTTCCTTTTGGACCTTTTTACGTGCTGGGAACTTATTTCTGGAATATAGGTTTAGCACGTTGAGCACTTTCTTAATATTTAATTATTAGAGTTTAACCCTTTTGTTGCCAAGCACGTAACACCTACGTGCTGGCTTGGCTGGGCCTTAAGTGCCAAGCCCGTAGGTGTTACGTGCTTGACTTTGATCGCTTCTAGTTTAAAAAATAAAAATAAAAAATACTCACCTGACCCCTTGTTGGATCCGGCCGGGTCTCCTCTTTAATTTGGTGCCATCCGATCCCCCGTGGGGGGTCGGATGGCTCCAGGAGAGCCCCCGGAATAGGCCGCCCCCCCCCCCCCCGCTTCTGCAGCAGCAGCTGCTAACTGTAAAAAAAAAAAAAAAATAAAAATGACATTCACTTACCTCCATGTGCGCTGGCTCCCGCTGTCCCTCCTCTTCACCTGGGGGGCCTCCGATCCCCCCCCAGGACTTACCGATCTTCAGGAGGGAGCCTGGGAGGCTCTCTCCTCTCTTCTTCAAGATGGCGACCGCCATCTTGCCTCTAAGCCCCGCCCCCTTGGGGGCGGGGCTTATGACGTCATCCCGGTCCCGATCACCGGCTTCAGCTTTCTCAGCTTCTCAGATGCCGGTGATCGGTGCCCTGGAAGGAGGTGACAGGAGATCCTCTGATCTCCTGCCTTCTCCTTCTCTGGATGCCGATCACAGGCATCTGTCAGCTGAGCGGCGAGGGACAAGAGCTTGCAATCGAAGGTAAGTACAGTAAAAAAAAATTATTTTTTTTTAATAAAATACTTTTTTTTATTGTGTGGTGTTTTTTTTTTTACAGTTAACCCTTTGTGAGCTGGTAAGGGGTCCATGAGACCCCTTATACCAGTTCACATGGCTGGGGGGGGTGGCATTGCCATTAACCCCCGCACCCCCATTACCTGCCTCCCCAAAGGCCAGGGGGGGGCAGAAGAGCCCGGGCCCACATAGGCTATGTGGGCTCGTAGGCTGCAGGGTGGGGGGGCCACCAAAGCTGGCCCCCCCACTCTGTGCCTACAAGCCCCCATAGCTGGTCCCGGGCTGGTTACTTTGGGTAAGGGGGACCCCACGTCATTTTTTTTTTGGGATTTTTAAGGGTTTTTAACCCTTAAAAATCCAAAAAAAAATGGGGTCCCCCTCCCCGGGAAGGGGGACCCTATGTCATTTTTTTTTTTAATTAACCATTTGTCATCCAGCAGCTATAAAAGACTTCTGGGCAGGAAAGGGTGTCTACCTATACATATGTGGTATCGCTGTAAGCGGGAGAAATTGGGGTTTCTCACGCAATAAGATTTTATTGACAAACTTACATTTTTTATTACAAAAAAACTCTACAAATTGTAAAAAAATATATTTTTTTTATTTTTTTTCACACATTTCACCCAAAAATGTTGAGAATACACCTAAAAAACACAAACAAGACATTTCATGTTAAAGCCCAGACTCTGTTGAAAAAAACAATATATAATTTTCCTGGGAAATCCCTGGAAATCCCTTCGAAAATGACAGTTGAACATGTGTAGCGCAAAACAGTCAAACTCAGTCTGGCAACAGGGAGTGGCAAATGCTGCAGGTAGGCTGGCAGCGAAAGGGTTAAGTCTTTATTGCTGTAAAATTGTCTTAGCACAGTATAAACAGTTTTTTCCTCTGTTGTGTACAATACTGCCTGTTATTGTCTACATTCAATGATAGGACACGCACAGCATTGTCAGAACTCAGGATTGGCTCGAAGCAAGTGACTCCCTTTAATTATTGTATGCTTGTTGCTTTATGTATTTATCACATGGGGTCCCTCCCAGGCTTTCTTCTTCTTGCCATTATATATGATCACAAATCATGGATGCAAAGCCTACAAATATGAAGGGACGCCTGTATGATGTATGTGTATATTTCTGTATGTATGTATTCTATTTGACCAGTTCTACATGGTTATGGAAAATGCATTGCACTCTACAATGGAAAATAAGAGTGTCATATGGCGCTCTAGAGGGTCATGAAACAAATTACACACATAAATCACAGGAGGGGGGGACCTAACATCAATAAATTTTACAAGGCAGCCCAAATTGCCCAAATAGCTCCCTTGTCTGTCCTGCTGGAAATCCGAGAATACTACCCTACCCTAATAGACTCGTTTGATGCCCTCACTGAAATCGTCCTTGTGGATGGATATTCGTATTATGATCCATACCCTTAAAACTTAGGACTCCATAAAGTACTCGGCGGGTCTCCGTTTCCCCAATCTACCTTTGGCATAATCCACGCTTTCCCTCAGATACAAATAACCTTCCTTCCTTCAATGGTGGCAGGGAAGGGAATTAATAAGCTACGACACCTGCTATCTTCAGGGGGCACACAGAGTTTTGAGCAGCTTAAACAGAAATATAATATTCCCTGATGGAGCATTTCCAATATCTACAACTTCGGCACTGGATAGACCAAAAAAATGTACAAGATTTGAAAGACCCAGACCCAATGGCCCCCAAATTAATCTCCTTTCTAAATGAGCAATTATACCAGCTGTCTTCCCCTACAGCCCACTCTTACATGAAGGCCTGGATGTCTGACTTGGGGCTCTCCAGACCTCCTGAGAGTTGGAAGGCCATAGGGTCCACAGTCTCCTCCTGCTTACAGCCTATAAAGTGATGTTTAGGTGGTATATGGTCTTGAGCCGTATCCACCAAATAGTTCCAGCCTACCTTAAAAACTGTTTTTGAGGTTGTTCGTCAGAGGGAGATGTCATTCACATTTGTTGCGCTTGCCCTTTCGTCATCCGTTTTTGGAGCAAAATCTTTGATCTGATAAACTCAGTGCTCCAAACTATAGTCAAGAAAGACATGTGGACCGGTTTGCTTCATTCTAAACCTACTAAAATGCCCAGAAAATCAATTTAAGCTTCTAACATTTATCCTCTTAGTGGCCAAGCAAGCAAAAACCAATGCTTGGAAGAAGCTATTTGTTCCCTAAAGAGAGGTAACAGAGAATAATCTGCTTTCTCATCAAAGAAAAATTGACCGATATACTCAATGATTCTCATGAGTGTTTTTTGGCAGTGTGGGAACCCAGGATTAATTACAGTGATCCTAACCTACATACTCAAACATTATACCAAACCCATAGGGGTACAGTGCGTGCGGGTGTGATGTGGGTTTCCCTTCTTGCTCCTATTACTTAAACCTATATCTCCTTTGCATCATACTTCAAATTTTTTTACTGTCCTAACTTTTCCCTAATTGTTTCCACTTTAATAAGCTTTGCAGCATTAACAGAGGTAGGTAACTTCACTGTACAGTTAGAGTTTGAACCTTGGACACGACTGAAATTATCTTGACTTCAAAGCCATTTCTTTCATTGATATTGCATACTAAATGTTTACAATATACATTAAAAATATCGAAACAGAAAGCAAGAGTGATAGGCAAAGTGCCAATCTAAAGCCTTTTCCATTTATTAACAAGACCAGATATAGATCTATTAATTATAGAAGGCCTACACTAGACTTTCTGATGATGGGCCTCCATCACACTAAATCAGGTCCAGAGCTTTGAGTATACTATTCCCAGTGTGTTGCACTTATTTTACCATTTTCTTTTTGTCAATAGGTGTCCTATCGAGCGCAGAAAGGAATGACCAGAAGTGCTGTCTTTAAAATGCTGATTGTCTGGATAGCCGCTTTTCTGCTCTACGGCCCGGCCATTATCAGCTGGGAATATATTGCACGAGCAACCATCTTACCGGACGGCGAGTGTTATGTGGAATTTTACTACAACTGGTACTTTCTAATGATCGCTTCCACAGTGGAGTTTTTCACGCCCTTTATCAGCGTCACCTACTTTAACCTAAGCATCTACATCAACATAAAGAAGAGGACCAGAATGAGGAATGAAGAGCTAGCCCAAGGTCATGAGCACTGTGAGATGACGTTCTCAAAAAAGAGAAAAGAACACCTGATATTTTTCGTAAAACCGGCAGAGAGACCTCAGATAGACCCCCGAAAACAGACCTCTAGCTTGATGCCCACTAGTGTTAGCCCTGAGGGGCTCAGGACGCAGAGGGTCAAAAGTCACACTTTGGATCTAAACATCAGTCAGGATCTTCCCCCTCTGCAAGTCGAGGTCCAAACTAAGAAGCACCAAGACTGTTTTTACAAAGCGGTGGAGAATGCTTGTGGCAACGCTAGGTCAGACATGGCCAGCAGCATTGCCAACCGCTTTAGGCTTTCCAGAGACAAGAGAGTCGCCAAATCTTTGGCCATCATTGTGTGCGTGTTTGGTCTTTGTTGGGCGCCCTACACCCTTCTCATGATCATTAGGGCAGCTTGCCACGGGCGCTGCGTCCAACATTATTTATACGAAATTTCCTTCTGGCTCCTGTGGCTGAATTCTGCCATCAACCCCGTTCTCTACCCCCTCTGCCATATGAGTTTCCGAAAGGCCTTCATGAAGCTCCTGTGTCCAGGAAAGGTCAAAATCCATCCACATATTTTTATGTGACCAAGGAACAAGGCTGGTGGATTAGATTATGGAAATTTCCCAAACTCATCAATTATTCAGCTTTTATCAGTTCAGTGAAATCAAAGTACCAGGGTGTGCAAGAAATAATTGGAAGATCTACTTAGGACCTTCATGTGAAATGTCACAAGGAGAGCTGAAGATGTGAAGGCGATATGTAAATGAGGAGCGAAATATTTAATGCTTCAAAGCTCATGCTCAGCTTCAGAAACTGTACAATACTACTTGAGATTTTATTGCCAGAAATGTTAGCTGGTTTAGTTATTTAAATAATCTGTAATGGCGATTTGTGTCTGATGGGTGACCTAAAGCCATGCAAACTTTAAGGACTTTTGCCCCAAACCACCCTTCCCTTGTTCCATTGGTGGCACCCAGCACCACCCATGGTGGAAGAGCACTTTCATTGAAACATTTGATTGATACATGACCAGAGAAGCCTCTCCACTCACGTTTCTAATATATATTGATGGAGAGAACAGCCTTTAATAAAGTGGCCATCCAGTCAAAAAACACCTCCAACCATGGTGCATCCCGTTTTTGAAAACCCTGCTACAGTAGTCAGTTATTGCATTAAGGCCCAATGTCAGGGGCAATCATTAAAACAAGTACTACTAATACTAATCTCTCCTCCCCCAAAGCTGTATTGATGAGGTCAGGTTGTCTAATACTCGAATGGTCTTGTGGTGTCCTTGGAGCTCCACAGTTGTTGCAGTTGAATGGAGTACAGTGTGCTACTGTGGTGTAGAAGAGGGTGTAGCCTCATCCACCAAATCGCATTTGGTTTATGAGTGCCCATGAGTTGCACACCATGGAAACTGAATTTTAGAATAGGAATCAGAATGTGGGACTTCAAGGAAGAAGCTGCAGGGGGAGATCATGCCAACAGGCCATGTTTTGTGGGTCTCCACACACACGCAAGGTACAGTAATTAGTGCAGCTTCAGAGCTATAGAGCCAGCTATGTGTAGACACACAAAACACGAGCTGTTTGTGGGCCTTGATGAGGAAGAGGGTTGGGGAACACTGATTAATGCAGACCAAGTCCCATGTAACCTGGCTTTGAAGTCTTAAAGATTCCAGGGTCTGGTTATAGCTTGTCTGTATTAGGATGCACCACTGTAGAAAACCCTCTGGTTCACTCCAATGATTACCATGGAGCATGTGCAAGCATCCGGACATCCCTCCATCAGATGTGCACATGCTGCCGCCATAAACAGCTGGAGGGAGTGGCACTTTTGTACACACTTTTATACACTTCCTCCATCTCTTTCTCTCTCGTCACCTTCCTTCCATCTCCTTTATTCTTCTTTTGTCCTCCTTTCTTTTCTACTCTTTTCACATTTCTGCATCTTCCTTTCTTTTTTTTACCTCCCTTTTCTTTTTCATACAGCATTTTTTTCATCCCCCTTTTGTTGTACCTTTTCTACAGGATCCACTTTTTTCCTCACACTCCCTTCTCTCTCTCTTCCACATTCTATCTTTCTTCTTCACTTTTACATCTTCCCTGCATCTATCTCTTTTCACATTTCCTAACTTCTCTGCCTTTTGCTATCTTGTCTATTTCTCACTCTTTTCTACATCCCATCATTCCTACCTCCTTTATCTTACAGTACCTTACCTCTACATTGTCCCCCCCCCCCCCCATTTCCTCTCTCTATTCCTAGTGGGACTCCAGGGCTAGCCCACCTTTAGGTCCACATAAACTAGTTGCACACTACTATACCTTTAAACGCGAAGAACACCCCCCCCCCCCCATTTCCTGCTTCCCTCTATCTTTTACACATTCCATCCTTCTTTTCCCTTCTATCTTGCTATTTTTTCATTTGTAAACCTTCCTATTTTTGCCAAGTTTCTGATTTTCAGAAAGTTGTCCAATAAAATACGCAACAAAAATCCCCTAAAATCTCTCATTGATAAAGTAGGGTGATTCAGGGAGTGTCACAATTTTCTT
Organism: Gastrophryne carolinensis; assembly: GCA_027917425.1. Classification (NCBI taxonomy): domain Eukaryota; kingdom Metazoa; phylum Chordata; class Amphibia; order Anura; family Microhylidae; genus Gastrophryne; species Gastrophryne carolinensis. The sequence continues at coordinate 30,021,788 of CM051241.1, forward strand.
GCAAATATTTTGAGAGAACTTTTTACTCTCGCAATCATGCACTTTGTTAAATAAAACATGCAGGAGTGTAACATGCATTTTTAATATATATATATATATATATGTATACCAGGCATAGGGGCATAGGTAACCCAGGGTTGATGAACCAGCAGAGCCAGGGGGAGGCCGCTTGGCCTCTGAACCCTGAGTTACCAGCCCCTGTGCCCAGGTTGGTTGGCTTGTGTGTGGGGGGGAGGGAACACTTTATATTTTATTTTGTAAGCAAAAATAACACTAAATATTAATGTTACACTCTTTCATTGAAAAAAGAAAGAACTCACATGTTGCCATTAACTTTACCACAGCAGAGGAACTCACCTGATGCCGGAACATTTTCTGTATGCGAGTGGAGTTGATTGTTTTTAGAACAGCACTCTTGTGCGGTACTGACCATATTGTCTCTTATTTCCACATTGCTTTCTTCTGTTTCTTTTCACTTCCCCTTCTCCATATTCCCTCTCTTTTTCTGGTCACCAGGGGCAGACTGGCGGGGCAAATGCCTGGTGGGCCGCACTGATTTGGGACACTCCCATCCAATTCCTGCCTCCCCCTCCATCCCCCTCCCCAATTGACCCCTTCACCCAAGCAACCCCAGCCCATGTCCTCACCCTAATGATATAACCTCAGCCTGGGAGCACACTGGTTGACTGGCCAGAAAGCAGCAGAGATGCCATTGGTCGGTCATGGGCAGGACAGGTGCTGGTAAAGTCTTGTCACCTTCTCTTCTTCTCTCCTTACTTCAGTCTTTTGCTCTTCATCTGCAGTCCTTCATTTTTTTTCCTATCTCATTTTTTTGTGCTACATCCATCTTTCTTTGTGTTTTTTTTATATCCTGTCTCACTGTGATTTTATAAATGTGGGTGTGAAAATAAAATGGGTGAAGCAAGCTTGGGTGTTAATTCCAACCTGCATCTCAGTGAGCATTTTACACACAACACACAAAAAAGTGCTAAATAGTGTTTCCCATGAGGTATGAATACGTTTAGAAACAGCACATTATCGGGTATGTAGAAAAAAAATGAATAATTATTTAGCATAGCCCATTGCAGGTACAGGTGATTGTTTGGGGAAAATGAGAAAACATTTTTGCACTTTTTTGTGTGTTATGTTACGTCTAAAAGTTCACCCAACTCACGCCCCGAAAGCACACCCAAACTTGCTTCACCAGATAATTAAAAGGAGCACTATCGCGAAAAAAATGGCCCAATAAAAAAAATCCATATAAATATGCTGGATGGGGAGTAGAGGGGTGACTTATACACCCAACATCAGGAAATATCCAGCCAGGCTTGGTTTTTTAATAATAGAAAGACGAAATCACGGGTGACAGGCTCTGTCATCCCTCATTGACTAAACCTGTAACCCCTGGATTTTATTTTTACCAGGAGAAGAAAACCACAAGCTTGGTGGGAGCTGTATTCAGTTCAGGTGTATAAGTGACCCCTCCCCTCATTAGCCAATGTGTTTATATGGACTTTTGATATTACACAATATTACTCCTTTAATGTCATGTTTTTTATGCTGACTCTGACCTCGCCAGGGAGACCCTTGCTCTGTGGGGACTTAGTGGGTTCTGTTCTAAGCTTGGCTTCTTATGTTGAGCTACCAGTGTGACATGGGTAGAAAAGATCCAGAGGGTTCTGCCCTTTACCATTCCATCTAAAACTGCCCCCCTGTGGGAAGTTCTTGAAATTTATACAAAAGAGAGGGGGCAACCTCAGGCAATCTTATAACACCTGTTAAAGCGGACCAACACCCGATGCTGATCGGCCCGGGAATCTATAAGATTTGGTCGGGGTGCCCCGCTGTGTGAAACCCCCCAGAAAGCCCCGAAATCCCTACCTGCTCCTCGATCCAGCGGCGCATGCGCGAGCCGCCGCCGCTCGCACATCCCTCTAGCAGGGCGAGCGCCCTCCCTGTAAGAGTGACACGCGGGAGGAGGCGGACTTCGCTTGTCCGGCGGCGGGGATTGGCTGCAGCGGTCACGTGGGAGCGGGGACAGGTGAGTTTTTTGGGGCTTTCTGGGGGGGTTTCACCGGGGTGCCCCACCGAAGTGGACCAAAACCCAGGGTAGTCAGAATCCTGGGTGTTGGTCCACTTTAATCTGCAGTTTAATTTTAAGAGGAACAGAACTCCTTGCTTTGTGAAACCTTCCCGGAATGCCTGCCCTGATTACCTTTCCAGTGACACAAACAAAACAGGTGTTCTTTTTTCTTACCTAGTTCCCCATGGGGCTTAGTCATGAAGTGCTTATAATCTCAAGGAGGTCAGGTATCTTGGGGTTGGGGTATAAATTCACAACCAACCTAGAGACTGCCCACATGGGCTGTAGCCCTTCTTTCTCTCAACCTTCTCCTACAGCTTACAATTTGATAAACAGCATAATTATATTAACATAATACATTTTATTATTTTCTTTATAAAAACCTTTAAAACCCACTAGATGTGGGTATATATGATAAATCAGTCAACATCCAGCCATACCAGCCATTCAGATAGGCCTGGCTTGGGTGTGCGCAGCTGAAGAGGAAAGCCTGATGCATGCAACACGGGCACTTTCAGATTTCAAGGAAATTTTAAATCGGGATTCCCCACAGAGAGGGACAGCACTATTTCTACAGTCTTATAGCCTCTAGGCCGGTGGTTGCTCCTCTTTGTCACAAAATCGATCGTTCAATGTACGTCTGATTGAGCGATCTGCGACGTGTGTGTGGGCGTGTGGGTGTGTGAGAGAAATCACACCAGAAACACCCCACACAAAAATTACAACAAGCTGCCACCACCACCGCAACTACACTTTAAACGATTAAATCGGGCCGGTGGAACCCTCCTCAGTCACCATCCGATCAAACTCTGCTGGCGAGTAATCGAGACAGTGACCACACACACTTACACACCCCTCTCCACATACAAGCAGGGCACAGGCAATACACACTGATTCCATCCCACACTTATCCCTGTGGAGAGTCTGATCAGTTCTGCTGTGGAACGATCAGATACAATCAGCTTGCAATCTGCTGGCTCACACACAGTCACCATGCAGCACTCCAAGTTAATTGTGAGTCATTCAACCTTGTTACACTATATGATTAGATACGCTTTCCCAATCATACAGTGGATTTGTTACAATCGATCTTACAGTCTATGGGTTAATACACATTTACGAGCGGTCATACCAGGGTCGTTTTTAGAGCTGCAAGGAAACCAGGTTAGAGGATTTCTAATTGCCAAAAAGGTAGGCCCGTGCACAATGGAAATTTTAAAATTTGAATTAAAAAAAATAGAAAGACAAAAATACAAATAATGAACAAAAAAAAGACAATATACAAATGTGCAGAAAAACAGTTAGAAAATAAAAGGGGAGAAACACAGAAAATCCTATACCTCATAAATGGATAAAGTCTTCTGCTTCCGAGGGCTGGAGGAGCAATGGGACACACCACGATCAAGGATCGGACCCTCTCTATGTGACCCAGAAAACCATTCCCCCCTGGATTTATCCTAAATTCCAAGGGGCTGAAAGGACAGATGCCCCCCCCCCCCCCCCCGGGTGGGTGCTGGGGGGCAAATTATTGTAAATCTCTTCTCCAAGCTGCGCTCCCCCCCCAACTTTCCTTATCAGTGGTGCTTTCTGTTGCTAGATAAGGATTTATTGCCCCTGTGTGCAGGAAGACTTTGAAGAACTGTTTATTTGTTATAGGATGTCGGTAGAAATGCTGGGGATGAGGTAGAGGGGAAATCATGACATAAATTAGGACATTGGATGTCACACTCTTGACCCTGGGACAGGATTCCCCCTTAAAGTGGACCGACACCCAGGATTTTGACTATCCTGGGTTTTGGTCCACTTCGGTGGGACGCCCCGATCGGGGGTGCCCCGCTGTGTGAAACCCCCCAGAAAGCCCTGAAAACTCACCTCACCCCGCTCCCACGTGACTCGCTCATCCAATCACCGGCGACGGACAAGCGAGAGGCAGCGACGGACAAGCAGAGCGCGTCCGCCGCCTCCCGAGCGTCCCTTACAGGGAGCGCACCCGCGCTGGCCATTCAAAAACGGCCAGTGTGGGAGAGCGCCCTGCTAGAGGGACGCGCGGAAGGCGGCAGCGGCGAACGCACATGCGCCGCTGGAACGTGGAAAAGGTAGGATTATGGGCTTCCTGGGGGGTTTCACCCCGCGGGACATCCCGATTTCGGATGCCCCACGGGGATGGATCTGATCAGCCCGGGAATCTTATAGATCCCCCCTGGGTGTTAGTCCGCTTTAAAGAGGAGCAACCAACAGTTTAGAGTCTGTAAGATTCTAGGATCAGCGGTTTCCATCTCCATGGGGCTTTCTGATTTAGGATGCCCTAAAATGTGGACCCCACAGATTGCCCTGATTTGACCTTTTTGATGACCCAGCAGAACCCCCCTGTGCCAGGCCGATCTGAATGGCTGGTGTAGGTATGCCTAGCCAGAAGAAGGCAGCCACAAGGATGTCACTTTCCTTTCAGGCAGGGGTAAATGAAGACATCTCCTTTACAAATCATTCTCTATTGTCCCAAACATCTGTTGACTCTTTTCTGGTTATTCTGTTCTACTGATTTGTCTTATTAAGGGCTTTACATGTGAACAATAAAAACAATGTATGTGTTTTGCCTCTGTCTGATTTTTTTTTTTTTGCTCACAGCCTGTTGAGAAATGACATGACTGCTCATAGCGCCCATAGCCCTCCATTCTTTAACACCATTACCTGCCCCCCCCCCCCAACCATCCTTATGCTATAAAGTGACCACACCGACACCGCCATTCGTTGGAAAGACATTTATTTTATTATAAAATAAATATCGGCCACAGCATATGTATACATTAAACAAACAAAATCCCTTGTCGGCCTGACCCTTCTATATCTATGGAGGGGGCGTTATATCCAACTTCTAACAACTACCCAAAAACTTAGCCACAGCTGATAACAGACTTACTTAACCCGACGGCCAACCAAGAACCAGCCCCCGGCCGTCCGCCCGCAGGCCCAGGGGCTTCTTGTATAAGAGCTAACCGTCTCCTATATTAACTCATCTAAAACCACCCAGCTGTAGCTCATAATAATCAACTTATTCTCTTGTGATGATCGCCGCTTCTGCCTTTCTTTACTTCATTGTGGTTAATTCCACCTTATTTCCATTGCCCGACTGCCCCCCTCCACGGACCGACAAGGGATTTCCGCTGGCTGTGACTTCATTAACCCTAAAAAGAAACAAAGTTAGGCATACAAAACAACCCCACAGAAAACCCCACCGCATCAGTCCGCTGAAAATACACACCTGTCCCACATATCCGACATATCCCCACATGCCCATACTTACGCTAAAAACCGGGAGGGTGGGAGGGCTTCTTGCTCTGTGAGAAACCGGAAAGAGAGGGTGCCTGAGGAGCCAGCCGCTTAAATACCCCCCCCCCCCTGCCCCTACTTACCTCCCCTTCCTGGCCATCACATCCTGTCCCTATGTCCATCCCCCTAATAGCTACTTTCCCACCCTTCCTGGCCTGCGCATGGCAGTCATGCTGCCCTTCTGCCCCAGCGCAGGGGCATCCCTATACCAACGAGTCAGCCCAATGTATATGTGAACCAAGCAGCTGCCGAGCGAACCCACCGACATCAGATCCCCCATAAAGTCTAGAAATACATTGCTGTAGTCACCCTTCCTCCAGGGAATGCCCCAGTGGGCCCTTGCACTCCATGACCCTTTGGGGGGACTAACCCCAAAAGGGCCCCCCCTAGGTGCCAAGCACTTGACAGAAATGGTCAGACAATTTTAGCTTTAAAGCTCCAGGGCTTAGTAGATATTGCACAAATGGGAAACTGAGTAATTAGTATGTAAGTTTGGACGTAGTTATTCTATGCCTGGAGACCACAGCTTAACCACTCACACACAATACAGTTTGGCAAATTGTCTGTGCAGCTCCAGTTCAAACACTGTGCACAATAAATTAGGACAAGGTCAGGGCAGGAAGCAGTGGCGTAGCGACCCGGGGGCGGGGGGGGCGGACCGCCCCGGGTGACACCAGACCTAGAGGGTGACACCTCTCGGCCGGTCACCCCTCGGTATAGAGACACTTACCTGCAGGTCCGGAGCGTGGAGGCCGGCGCCGCTCTCAGCTGTCATCTGAGGGCGCGTCATCAGAGGGCGCCTCTGATGACGCGCCCTCAGATGACAGCTGAGAGCGGCGCCGGCCTCCAAGCTCCGGACCTGCAGGTAAGTGTTTGCTTTTTTTAAAAATGCCGGCATGGTGGGAGCGGGCCGGCCGGTTCCGCTGACAGCAGAGCGGGCCGGCCGGTTCCGCTGTCAGCGCGGAACCGGCCGGCCCGCTCCCACCATGCCGGCAAAAATGCTTTTTTTTTTGTTTGTTTTCTTTGGGGGGGGGGGGGGGGTTGACACCATTGGGGGGGGGGGGGTTGACACCATTGGGGGGGGGGTGGGGGTGACACCATTGGGGGGGGGTGACACCATTGGGGGGGGGGTGACACCATTTCCTACCGCCCCGGGTGACACCAGCCCTAGCAACGCCACTGGCAGGAAGCTCAGGTTCATCAACAATAAAGCAAGCCAAAGTCAGGTTAGACAGCTTACCGTATCTTTCGCCCTATAAAATGCACCTGCCTATAAGACGCACCCTGGATTTGGAGGAGAAAAATTAGAAACAAAAATCAAATAGTGTGCTAAAATACCCCCTCCCAATCACCCCATTATAGACAGTGTGCAGAATCCCCCCCTGATCACACCATTACAGGCTGTAAGCAGTATTGCACAGGGGGCAAGGGCATCCCAAATTACAGGCAGTGTGCAGGCATCCTAAATACAAGCAGTGTGCGAGCACCCCAATACAGGCAGTGTGCAGGCATCCCCAATACAGGCAGTGTGCAGGCATCCCCAATACAGGCAGTGTGCTGGCATCCCCAATACAGGCAGTGAGCAGGCATCCCCAATACAGGCAGTGTGCAGGCATCTCCAATACAGGCAGTGTGCTGGCATCCCCAATACAGGCAGTGTGCAGGCATCCCCAATACAGGCAGTGTGCAGGCATCCCCAATACAGGCAGTGTGCTGGCATCCCCAATACAGGCAGTGAGCAGGCATCCCCAATACAGGCAGTGTGCAGGCATCTCCAATACAGGCAGTGTGCTGGCATCCCCAATACAGGCAGTGAGCAGGCATCCCCAATACAGGCAGTGTGCAGGCATCTCCAATACAGGCAGTGTGCTGCCATCCCCAATACAGGCAGTGTGCAGGCATCCCCAATGCAGGCAGTGTGCAGGCATCCCCAATACAGGCAGTGTGCGGGCATCCCCAATACAGGCAGTGTGCGGGCATCCCCAATACAGGCAGTGTGCAGGCATCCCCAATACAGGCAGTGTGCAGGCATCTCCAATACAGGCAGTGTGCTGCCATCCCCAATACAGGCAGTGTGCAGGCATCCCCAATACAGGCAGTGTGCGGGCATCCCCAATGCAGGCAGTGTGCAGGCATCCCCAATACAGGCAGTGTGCGGGCATCCCCAATACAGGCAGTGTGCGGGCATCCCCAATACAGGCAGTGAGCAGGCATCCCCAATGCAGGCAGTGTGCAGGCATCCCCAATACAGGCAGTGTGCGGGCATCCCCAATACAGGCAGTGTGCGGGCATCCCCAATACAGGCAGTGAGCAGGCATCCCCAATACAGGCAGTGTGTGGGCATCCCCAATACAGGCAGTGTGCAGGCATCCCCAATACAGACAGTGTGCGGGCATCCCCAATACAGGCAGTGTGCAGACATCCCCAATACAGACAGTGTGCGGGCATCCCCAATACAGACAGTGTGCGGGCATCCCAAATTACAGGCAGTGTGCAGGCATCCCCAATACAGGCAGTGAGCAGGCATCCCCAATACAGGCAGTGAGCAGGCATCCCCAATACAGACAGTGTACGGGCATCCCCAATACAGGCAGTGTGCGGGCATCCCAAATTACAGGCAGTGTGCAGGCATCCCCAATACAGGCAGTGAGCAGGCATCCCCAATACAGGCAGTGAGCAGGCATCCCCAATACAGACAGTGTACGGGCATCCCCAATACAGGCAGTGTGCGGGCATCCCAAATTACAGGCAGTGTGCAGGCATCCCCAATACAGGCAGTGTGCAGGCATCCCCAATACAGGCAGTGTGCGGGCATCCCCAATACAGACAGTGTGCGGGCATCCCAAATTACAGGCAGTGTGCAGGCATCCCCAATACAGGCAGTGAGCAGGCATCCCCAATACAGGCAGTGAGCAGGCATCCCCAATACAGACAGTGTACGGGCATCCCCAATACAGGCAGTGTGCGGGCATCCCAAATTACAGGCAGTGTGCAGGCATCCCCAATACAGGCAGTGTGCAGGCATCCCCAATACAGGCAGTGTGCGGGAATCCCCAATACAGGCAGTGAGCAGGCATCCCCAATACAGGCAGTGTGCGGGCATCCCCAATACAGGCAGTGTGCAGGCATCCCCAATACAGACAGTGTGCGGGCATCCCCAATACAGACAGTGTGCGGGCATCCCAAATTACAGGCAGTGTGCAGGCATCCCCAATACAGGCAGTGAGCAGGCATCCCCAATACAGACAGTGTGCGGGCATCCCCAATACAGGCAGTGTGCGGGCATCCCAAATTACAGGCAGTGTGCAGGCATCCCCAATACAGGCAGTGTGCAGGCATCCCCAATACAGGCAGTGTGCGGGAATCCCCAATACAGGCAGTGAGCAGGCATCCCCAATACAGGCAGTGTGCGGGCATCCCCAATACAGGCAGTGTGCAGGAATCCCCAATACAGACAGTGTGCGGGCATCCCCAATACAGGCAGTGTGCGGGCATCCCCAATACAGACAGTGTGCGGGCATCCCAAATTACAGGCAGTGTGCGGGCATCCCCAATACAGGCAGTGAGCAGGCATCCCCAATACAGGCAGTGAGCAGGCATCCCCAATACAGACAGTGTGCGGGCATCCCCAATACAGGCAGTGTGCGGGCATCCCAAATTACAGGCAGTGTGCAGGCATCCCCAATACAGGCAGTGTGCAGGCATCCCCAATACAGGCAGTGTGCGGGAATCCCCAATACAGGCAGTGTGCAGGCATCCGCAATACAGGCAGTGTGCGGGCATCCCCAATACAGGCAGTGTGTGGGCATCCCCAATACAGGCAGTGTGCGGGCATCCCCAATACAGGCAGTGTGCGGGCATCCCCAATACAGGCAGTGTACGGGCATCCCCAATACAGGCAGTGTGCGGGCATCCCCAATACAGGCAGTGTGCTGGCATCCCCAATACAGGCAGTGTGCAGGCATCCCCAATACAGGCAGTGTGCTGGCATCCCCAATACAGGCAGTGTGCGGGTATCCCCAATACAGGCAGTGTGCTGGCATCCCCAATACAGGCAGTGTGCAGGCATCCCCAATACAGGCAGTGTGCGGGTATCCCCAGTACAGGCAGTGTGCAGGCATCCCCAATACAGGCAGTGTGCGGGCATCCCCAATACAGGCAGTGTGCGGGCATCCCCAATACAGGCAGTGTGCAGGCATCCCCAATACAGGCAGTGTGCGGGTATCCCCAATACAGGCAGTGTGCTGGCATCCCCAATACAGGCAGTGTGCGGGTATCCCCAATACAGGCAGTGTGCAGGCATCCCCAATACAGGCAGTGTGCGGGCATCCCCAATACAGGCAGTGTGCGGGCATCCCCAATACAGGCAGTGTGCGGGTATCCCCAATACAGGCAGTGTGCTGGCATCCCCAATACAGGCAGTGTGCGGGCATCCCCAATACAGGCAGTGTGCAGGCCTCCCCAATACAGGCAGTGTGCGTGCATCCCCAATACAGGCAGTGTGCAGGCATCCCCAATACAGGCAGTGTGCTGGCATCCCCAATACAGGCAGTGTGCGGGCATCCCCAATACAGGCAGTGTGTCAGGCATCTCCAATACAGGCAGTGTGCGGGCATCCCCAATACAGGCAGTGTGCAGGCATCTCCAATACAGGCAGTGTGCGGGCATCCCCAATACAGGCAGTGTACGGGCATCCCCAATACAGGCAGTGTGCTGGCATCCCCAATACAGGCAGTGTACGGGCATCCCCAATGCAGGCAGTGTGCGGGCATCCCCAATACAGGCAGTGTGCGGGCATCCCCAATACAGGCAGTGTACGGGCATCCCCAATGCAGGCAGTGTGCGGGCATCCCCAATACAGGCAGTGTGCAGGCATCCCCAATACAGACAGTGCGCCGGCATCCCCAATACAGACAGTGCGCTGGCATCCCCAATACAGGCAGTGTGCGGGCATCCCCAATACAGACAGTGTGCTGGCATCCCCAATACAGGCAGTGTGCTGGCATCCCCAATACAGGCAGTGTGCGGGCATCCCCAATACAGGCAGTGTGCTGGCATCCCCAATACAGGCAGTGTGCTGGCATCCCCAATACAGGCAGTGTGCGGGCATCCCCAATACAGGCAGCGTGCGGGCATCCCCAATACAGGCAGCGTGCGGGCATCCCCAATACAGACAGTGTGCCGGCATCCCCAATACAGGCAGTGTGCAGGCATCCCCAATACAGGCAGTGTGCAGGCATCCCCAATACAGGCAGTGTGCAGGCATCCCCAATACAGGCAGTGTGCGGGCATCCCCAATACAGACAGTGTGCCGGCATCCCCAATACAGGCAGTGTGCAGGCATCCCCAATACAGGCAGTGTGCAGGCATCCCCAATACAGGCAGTGTGCTGGCATCCCCAATACAGGCAGTGTGCGGGCATCCCCAATACAGACAGTGTGCCGGCATCCCCAATACAGACAGTGTGCGGGCATCCCCAATACAGGCAGTGTGCGGGCATCCCCAATACAGGGAGTGTGCAGGCATCCCCAATGCAGGCAGTGTGCAGGCATCCCCAATGCAGGCAGTGTGCGGGCATCCCCAATACAGGCAGTGTGCGGGTATCCCCAATACAGGCAGTGTGCGGGCATCCCCAATACAGGCAGTGTGCGGGTATCCCCAATACAGGCAGTGAGCAGGCATCCCCAATACAGGCAGTGTGCTGGCATCCCCAATACAGGCAGTGTGCTGGCATCCCCAATACAGGCAGTGAGCAGGCATCCCCAATACAGGCAGTGTGCGGGCATCCCCAATACAGGCAGTGTGCGGGCATCCCCAATACAGGCAGTGTGCAGGCATCCCCAATACAGGCAGTGTGCGGGCATCCCCAATACAGGCAGTGTGCAGGCATCCCCAATACAGGCAGTGTGCGGGCATCCCCAATACAGGCAGTGTGCGGGCATCCCCAATACAGGCAGTGTGCGGGTATCCCCAATACAGGCAGTGAGCAGGCATCCCCAATACAGGCAGTGTGCTGGCATCCCCAATACAGGCAGTGTGCTGGCATCCCCAATACAGGCAGTGAGCAGGCATCCCCAATACAGGCAGTGTGCGGGCATCCCCAATACAGGCAGTGTGCGGGCATCCCCAATACAGGCAGTGTGCAGGCATCCCCAATACAGGCAGTGTGCGGGCATCCCCAATACAGGCAGTGTGCGGGCATCCCCAATACAGGCAGTGTGCGGGCATCCCCAATACAGGCAGTGTGCGGGCATCCCCAATACAGGCAGTGTGCGGGCATCCCCAATACAGGCAGTGTGCGGGCATCCCCAATACAGGCAGTGTGCGGGCATCCCCAATGCAGGCAGTGTGCAGGCATCCCCAATGCAGGCAGTGTGCAGGCATCCCCAATACAGGCAGTGTGCAGGCATCCCCAGTACAGGCAGTGTGCAGGCATCCCCAATGCAGGCAGTGTGCGGGCATCCCCAATACAGGCAGTGTGCGGGTATCCCCAATACAGGCAGTGTGCTGGCATCCCCAATACAGGCAGTGTGCGGGCATCCCCAATACAGGCAGTGTGCGGGTATCCCCAATACAGGCAGTGTGCGGGCATCCCCAATACAGGCAGTGTGCTGGCATCCCCAATACAGGCAGTGTGCAGGCATCCCCAATACAGGCAGTGTGCTGGCATCCCCAATACAGGCAGTGTGCGGGTATCCCCAATACAGGCAGTGTGCAGGCATCCCCAATACAGGCAGTGTGCTGGCATCCCCAATACAGGCAGTGTGCGGGTATCCCCAATACAGGCAGTGTGCTGGCATCCCCAATACAGGCAGTGTGTGGGCATCCCCAATACAGACAGTGTGCGGGCATCCCCAATACAGGCAGTGTGCAGGCATCCCCAATACAGGCAGTGTGCGGGCATCCCCAATACAGACAGTGTGCTGGCATCCCCAATACAGGCAGTGTGCGGGCATCCCCAATACAGGCAGTGTGCAGGCATCCCCAATACAGGCAGTGTGCGGGCATCCCCAATACAGACAGTGTGCTGGCATCCCCAATACAGGCAGTGTGCGGGCATCCCCAATACAGGCAGTGTGCAGGCATCCCCAATACAGGCAGTGTGCGGGCATCCCCAATACAGACAGTGTGCTGGCATCCCCAATACAGGCAGTGTGCGGGCATCCCCAATACAGGCAGTGTGCGGGCATCCCCAATACAGGCAGTGTCACAGGCCATACCCCCCCCCCCCCGGGCCAGAATTGTCCTGCTGGGAGCGACAGCCAGCCGCAAGTTCAGAGAGAGCGGGTTCCAGCTACTGGGTGGGCGTGTCCTGTGACTGAGTCACAGGCTCCGCCCCCAGGCAAGAAGCGGCCCACTCTGAGCTCACTGACCGCCGCTTCCCAGTGCAGCTCCCCACCGCCTCTGTAGGAAGCAGCGGCTACGGAAGCGGTAGTCAGCCGCAAGTTCAGAGAGAGAGAAGGTTCCAGCTTCTGGGTGGGTGCGGCCTGTGACTCCTGCTAGTGTCATTGGACACTGATCGCTAATTGAGTGCCAACGTTTCAGGGCCCCTGGCCCTTTCCTCAAGGCAGCAATGCCTTATACTTATAATCCACGGGAATATATATTAGAGGCCTGCGGAAGCAGCATGAGACTTCGGCTATTGTGGCAGATTAGTAGACTTACCACTAGTAGGCTGTTTATTATGTCAACCAAGCATTCAGCAGACAGACACCTCGCCTTAAAGGGGAGTCCATCAGATTCTTTTTAGAAGCTGTGTCAGCCGGCCATTGCTTAAAGCGGTCCTTCACTCTGAATAAGAGTCTATCTTATATGTTTCCCACACCCTGTACATACAGATTGTCCACATTAAAAATCATCCTACCTGCATCTACTGCATGTTATGAGCCTTTAAACATCCAAGATGGCGGCTTATGGAAGCCGCCATCTTATCAGGCAGCCTGCAAACAGGAAGTGCCTCCTGACTGTGCTGCTCTGCATTCTGGGACTGCTGACCTTTACCTGACTCCAGCTCTGCTCTGTCTGAGCAAAGCACAGCTATAACCCGCCCCCTTGTAACTTATCCCACTCTCCTCAGTAAGTGTGATGCTTCTGAGTCAAGATGGCGGCGCCCGTATCCTAAATTCCTGAACAGAGTTGCAGCCCAGTGGGGGAAAGAATAAGTTAGTGACTAAAAACGTAAAATATATTAATTTTAGATGCCGGGGAACCGTTTTTTAAGAGTTTTGGCTTTTCATTAAATCACGCTGAAGGTCCGCTTTAAGCCATAAAGCACGCCTTAAGGCTACCACCAGAGCTAGGCCTCTGGCACTTAACCTGATCAAATCCTCCATAGCCAGTTTGTTGATATCAAACTTGTTTTGAACAACTGGGAGCAAGACTTCCGTGAATGACCCATGAGTCTTAGAGTCCAGTTGCTCGCCAAGATTCTATGGATGTAGCACAGGTTGGCAGCAAGGTCGACCCCATAAGCGTAATGTACCACCTGATCCATGCGCTTATCTTTTAGAGAAAAATTATCAGAGGATGGCATAACTAAAATCTAAAAAAGACCTGCCACCAGAGTGTCTAACAGGAGGGTGAGACCATAACTCAATCTGATCGTCCCTCCTGGATGAATCATCCCAACCTGGGGAAGTATGGCCGCCATATATATCCTCTTTAACCGAAACCCCCTCCTTTTTTTTTTTCTGTTTCAATCTTTTTATTGAAGTTTTTTGGTATAGAAGATATACAGCACGACATTTTGGTCATTTACAAATAAACTGTTACAAAACATGAATTGTCGTCTTCATACTGTGACTCATACAGTTATGTCATTTTCAGTAAATTGTCAGGCACTTTTGGAATGTTTGGGCTCCTAAAATTTAATGACGTACCAGTCATGATCAATTTAAAGCTAGCACCTATGAACTAGTGTTTATCCTTACTCGGATTGTCAGGCAGGTGGGTTATCCTCACCTGTCACATGCTCTCTACACCGCCACCCCTCTGGTGTCAGGAGGGGGGTAAGGGACCTAGGGAGGGGGGATAAGGGATCCTGGAGGGGGGGGGGCGGGAAGCAACAAGTGGGGAGGAGGGGGACAGGCAAGAAACAAGGGGAGATGACAGAAGAGTGTGCACATATAAGAATGCATGTAAAGGGGAGAATTTGCAGGCCATTTCTTTACTGCAACAGGGCCTCTTTCAAATCCGGAAACGAGTATTCCACCCATGGGTTCCAGATCTTCATAAATTTCTCATGGGAGTCCTTCAGGATGCTGGTTAATTTTTCGTTGATGAACATGCCATTCAGCCTCTCCTTTACCATCTGAAATGGAACACTCCCTTTCTTCCATGAGCTCGCTATTGCTAACTTGGCCGCCAACATGACCTGAGTTAGCAGGGGGGGTTGGGGCTTGGTGATTCCTTCTGGCTTCACGTGTAGCAAAGCGACCCAGGGGTCCCTGCGTAAGTTAACATGTAAGAGACTATATAGCAGGCCAAAGACCCGAGACCAGAACCTCTTAACCCTCGGGCATTCCCACCAAATGTGGAGGACAGTCCCCTCCGCCGAACAACCCCGGAAGCAGGTGGCCGGATACCCCGGGACCGCCTTAGCCACGCGGGACGGTACCAGGTACCATCTTGTCAGCATCTTGTAAGCCGCTTCTAATGTGGTAATGTTTATAGAGCATTTGTTAATCCCTGCCCAAATATCCGTCCATTCCTTCCTTTCCAGGACTAGATTCAAGTCTGTTTCCCATTTCATCATATATCCATGTTTCAGATTGACTGGTAATGCCGTGAGTTGACCATAAATCGTGGAGATAAGGCCTGGTGTCGGTGCCCCACGTAGACACACCCTCTCAAAGGTTGTTTTATCCACCCCGTGGGCTTTGTTCTTTAGTAGGGGAGTTAGCCAATGCCGGATCTGGACATATCTGAAGCACTCGGCGGCAGGCGCACCCTCCTTCGACACCAATGTCGGCCAAGGAATTATTTCCTCCCGATCCAACAGATGGTGCACTTTATTAATACCTTTCTGCTTCCACCACGCGAATGCCTCAGAACTCTCCATCCCCGGAGGGAACCAGGGGTTTCTAAATAGACACATGGCTGGGAGATGTGGTGAAATCAGATCACCCGAGTATTTCACTCCATCCCACACACGGAGGGAGTGGCCCAGGATTGGACATGCAATACGGGGCCTATATTGTGGCGGGATCCAAATCAAGCTATCTATAGGGACAGGATCGCATTCCATGGCTTCTAAGGAGACCCACAGAGGGGTCTCCACCTCGAGGTGTAAACTGTGTAACTGTGCAATTTGCGCGGCCGTGTAGTATCTGTTTACGCATGGAACTCCCAGTCCTCCTTCTGTCCTATGCCTAAACATAGTGGTTTTGGCTACCCTTGGCCTGGTGCTTCCCCAGACAAACCTCATGATGTTATTCTGCATACTTCTAATCTGGTGTGAGGGGATTTGGACAGGGAGCGTCCGGAAGTAATAAAGCATTTTAGGTAAGAGGGTCATTTTCACCGCATTTATCCTCCCTATCCATGAAATCCCATGACCCTGCCAAGAGTCGAGCATAGCTTTCAATGAGCGAAAGAGGGGGGGGTAGTTGGCCTGATATAGGGTGTGGTAATGAGGGGTAATCTTAACCCCTAAATATGACAGGGTTCCCGGGGCCCACCGGAAGGGAAAATTAGATTGAAGGGATCTCAGCGCCTGAGGAGGGAGATTTAGATTTAGCCCCACAGATTTCTCTTTATTGACTTTAAGGCCTGAGATTTGCGCAAAATCATCTAAGAGGTGGAAGGCGTTGGGTAACGAAATATGGGGTCGCGAAAGGATTAGCAGTATGTCATCCGCGAACAGACATGCTTTGTGGTGGTACCCCGCTAACTCTATCCCTGTTATGTCTGGGTGTGTTCTGATTGCAATTGCTAGTGGCTCCAAAGCTAACACAAATAGCACAGGGGAGAGTGGGCACCCTTGCCGTGTACCTCTGCTAATTGAAAATGACTCAGAGAGATAACCCCCGTATTGGACCTTGGCTGAGGGAGACGAGTATATGGACTGTATCCACGCTAGAAAGTTATTTCCAAAACCCCATTTCTGGAGAGCGAGGAACATATAATCCCATGATAGAGAATCGAATGCCTTCTGCATATCCAATGATAAGAGAAGGCTGTGGATGTCCCTCCGCTGGGCTTGTTTGATCAAGTGGGTCACTCTGCGGATGTTATCCGAGGCTTGCCTGTTAGGGACAAATCCCACTTGATCTTTCCCGATCAGTGTGCCCAAAAACTCGTTGATCCTAGAGACCAGAACTTTTCCCAATATTTTAAGATCTACATTAAGCAACGATATAGGCCTGTAGTTCTGCGGGTTTAGGTGATCCTTATCCGGCTTCGGGATCATGCTAATGAATGCTTCCATAGAGGTTGGGTTCAAGGTGCCCCCTTCTTTAAGAGAGTTAAACATCTTTGCCAGGTGAGGGGCCAGCTCTGCCGCATATTTCTTGTAGTACAGGTTTGAGAAGCCATCAGGGCCCGGTGCCTTGGAAGCCTTAAAGCTTTTGATTGCCTTCAGAACCTCTGGGACTGAGATCTCTGCTTCAAGATTAGCTCTATAAGCGTCTGCCACCACGGGGAGTGAGATCGAGTCTAGGAATTCGGTGGCTCTCTCTTTGGGGAGCACCTGAGGTGCTGCGTAGAGCTTGCCCAGCATCCTTTCAAAAATGCCAACAATCCTCACGGGGTTAGCTGTGTTGGATCCCTCTGCAGATCGCAGCAAGATCGGGGATTGTTTCGGCCCTGAGTATCGAAGTTTGTTTGCTAAAGGGGTATCGGGTTTATTAGCCCTCGCATACATCTTCTGCCTGCCCCACCTAAGCTTCTTTTCTGCTATCTCATCTAACGCTACATTAAGTTGTACATGGACCTCATCCACCTTCTTTTTAAGCTCCCTCGAGGGGTTCGCCTTCCAAGCAGATTGTAGCTTTTCCAAGCTAGTTGTCAGTTGGGCTATCCGCTCTGTTCTGCGTTTTTTGATAAAAGTGGCTAGCGCTATGAGTTCTCCCCTGATTACCACGTTGTGGGCCTCCCATACATTAGTCGCCGTGGATGAGTCGGTGTTGGTTGCAAAATAATTCTTAAGAGACTGCAGGATCTGGTCATGGGTCTCCTTGTGTGTAAGTATGGAGTCATTTAGTCTCCATTTGAACGGCCTAGCGGTGGGGGGGGCAGCCTCAAACCTCATAAGTAATGGGGCATGATCGGACCATGGTGTAGCCAGAATCTGGCATTTGCTAATCATAGGCAGAATGGTCTGGGGCACCATGATATGATCGATTCTGCAGAACGAGTCATGGGGGTTCGAGTAAAAGGTATAGTCCCGCGTGTTAGGGTTCAGGTCACGCCATACGTCTATCAGGGTTGCGTCCTTTAACATGGCGTTAATACGATTCGGGGGTTGCTGCATGGGCGGTGGGGGATGGCCTCCACCCCGCTGGAGCGATCTGTCCAGCTTAGGGTCTAGTGCAATATTGGAATCCCCAGCCATAATTAGAAACCCTTTGCTATGTTCCTTAACCTTTTTCAAAAGGTGCGAGAAAAAATTTGCCTGGTGGGTGTTGGGTGCGTAGTACGACACAAAAGTCATTTGCGTATCATTTAAGCTTCCAATCACAATCAGATACCGGCCAGTTGGGTCAGCCACTGTCGTTTCGCATTTGAATGGAATGTCGCGTCTGAATGCAATGGCGACCCCTCTGGTTTTCTCCGTGTGACAGGCCAAGAAAAATGTTGGATATTGTGGGTTTAGGTACTTTGGGGAGCTAGTGGTTGAGAACCTTGTCTCCTGAAGGCACAAAACATCAGCCCGCATCTGCTTATAGTAGTGGAACGCCTTGGCCCGCTTATGCGGAGAGTTAAAGCCTTGCACATTGTGCGAAAGCAGTTTAAAGTTTAGGTCAGTTCTGCTTGATGAACTTTGAACCTGGCTCATTGTAGCAATTCCACTGGCAACAGGCAGACCCGGGCACTAAAAAGAACAGGAGGAGATAAGAGAAGAAGGGGGGGGGGGGAGAGGGTAAAGAAAAGGGAAGTTAAGAGGGTAAGGTGGTCGGGATTGAGGAGAGGTTAGGGATCGGCAGATGTGTATAGGTTCGGGGGGGTGGCGGTGAGTACAGTACGGTTCAGGTAGTTGGGAACCCCAAGTATCCCCGGTACAGTATAGGGGCACCGGGGGTCACCACTACAAGTAGTGTTCCCAAGGTAAGGGAATAGGGGAACACAAAAGATTGGTGACTCTAAGCGAGTCAGTGGATGCCTTCAGAGGGTATCCCACGATCGGAAGTGTTCTGGGTTTTCAGAGGGGGGTCGCCTCTGGGCGGGGAGTCGCCTTGCTGCTGCAAAGATATTCGTAGCGGCCCAAAATCGGCGGCATATACAGTGGGGCACGGGGGGGGGGGGGGGAAAGAGGTGTAAATTTAGTCAACCAATTCGGAGCTTAAGACAGCAAACTCAACCTAAACTAGGGTACACATGTTCCCCAACCGGCTCCGTGTAACCACATAAAACGATTATATCTCCATTGGGAGTTAGCCACAACGGGACGCGATCAACATACTCCGTATGGCCAACCCCTCAATGCAGCGCAAAGTCATATAACAATTAAAACTAATCAGATGACAATGATGTTCACTCGGGGGTCCGTCCGGGTCGAATGGTCTATACAGCTCCCACTAGTCACGCCACTGGTCGCCCCAAGGGGGGCATACTGCCTGTGTCGTCACCCCAACGGGGGAGATGGGGGCTTAAAAAAAATAGAGACCATCGCCCCGCCACCACGGCCCACGACTGAACTAGGGCGCTAAAGAACAAGCGCCGGTGCAGGCTAGTAGTATATCAGTTTAGAAAACACAATTACAGTTAACAATGAAGACGGGTTAAATAACAGATTTGTTCACTCAAGGGTCCGTCCAGGCCGAGTGGCCACCACAGCTCCCACCATTCGCACAGCTGACCGCCCACCAAGGGGCCTCGCTGTCAGCCTTATCGCTCCTAAGGCGGAAGGGGGGGGGAGCTGGGTATAGCAGTGACCATCGCCCCACCACGGCGGCCCATGACCGAACCATCGCACCAAAAAATAAACAAGTGCCCGCACGGGCCAGCAATGCAACGATTAAGGATAACGAGACAATTATCTAACGAGTATAAATAACTTTGCATCAACAGTTGAGGTAGAACATGTAATAATAAATTCTCCTTGTATCGGGAACCCCCACCAGCCCCCGGGAGAGGGAAAGCACCCTCCTCCCAGTAGCGGGCGGGCGCCCCCAAAACAACCAGGTCAGTTACCTCCATATAGTTCACCGAGGATCCCGGCAGCGTCTATAAATGGAAGAATGGGGAAGGAGGGGGCAGAGACCTTTGGGGGAGAACGGAACAAAGGGGCGAAAAGAGTCCCGAAACGTTGCACATGGTCGCCGGGTATTAGGGGTTATGTTGCACCGCTGGCGGATTGTTCACCCTTCTGTCCCGAGTTAACCGTCGTCAGGACTGCTACTGCTCGCGTCGGGGTCGAAGCAGGATAGGGGCGCTGGTTGTTGGTCCGCTGATCCCTCCGCGTAGCTCGCGTGCTCTGTTCCCGAGGAGGTTTTGGTGCGGGAATCGGCCCGGCCGCCGTGATCAGGCCTAGGCGCTCCAGCACTTCAGAGGCTTCTTCTGGGGTCGTAACTGCATGTTGGCGACCCATATATGTAAAGGAGAGTCTAAACGGGAAGCCCCATCTATATGCTATCTGATGCGATTGGAGAACCAGAAGATACGGCTTCAACAGGCGGCGCTTCTGCAGGGTCACCGGGGCCAGGTCAGAGTAGATTTGGTATATGTGGGACTGAAAAACCAAATTGTTGCGGGTCCTGGCGGTCTGGGCAATCAGTTCTTTGGTGTTATAAAAGGTGAACTTGGCAATGACATCTCTGGGTTGGCCGTCTGGTCTAGGGGGGCCCAGAGCCCGATGAACCCTGTCCATCTCCAGGCGTTCAACTGGTATTGCCGGTATCAATTCCTGGATCAGGGCCGTGATGGTGGAGTTAAGGTCGACGATAGATTCCGGTAGCCCCCTGAAACGCAGATTGCAGCGCCGGGACCTATTCTCCAAGTCTTCTATCTTTTGGAGGGCGGATGATAACTCGGCTCTGCTAGCTTGAATCTCTGCATCATGCTCTTCCAGGACAGAAGTGGTGTCTGTCATTTGATGTTCCAGCTTTGATGTACGGGATCTCAAGTCTCTCAGCTCCGCTTTAAACGTGGCGGAGAGTTTCTCAGTAGCTGTTTCTAGCTCTTGTTGCAAGACGCATTTAAATCTTTCTAACAGCTCTGCATCCCGTATGCCTGGATTTGGATGTGGTGATGGCTGGGGCACCGGGGTCGCAGTTTGGGGTTCCAGCTGCGATTCTGGCTGGGAGTCCACCAGTTCTGGAGATGGTATTGGGGAAAGGGACAGCTGCGGTCTGGACATGGGTCCTGAGGGGGCTGCCATTCTGGAACCCGTTGCGCGCACAGGGGGTCCTGGGGTTTGGGATGACTTGTTCCGATCCCTGCGCCCCATTCGCTGCCTGGGCTTGTGCAGGAGGTGTACAGGGTGGTCTGTTCCCGTGGCTCGATCCAGGGATCACCACCTCTGTGGCAACTGCTGTGTCACGTTAGACTGTTAGGTGGGGGGAGGGGGAGGGGCTGTGCTGGTTTCAGTGTGCGCTGTGGAGCCCAGGTCAATTCCTCTCCCTGCTGGTCTGTTCCCTGGCCCACTTAGTGCCCACAATGAATCTGTGTGTCCTGGGCTGCTGCGTTTTACTTCAGGCCCGTGCTGCGCTGACTTGCTAGGGAGAGATGCCTGTATCAGCATGCGGCCGCCATTTTAAGTGCTGCTGGGAGCCCTGGACGTGTGCTCCGTGTCTCAGACCGTGGAGTCTCCCCTCTAACGAGCAGCCCCCCGGTGCTCACAGCAACCCCCGACGCCGACTGACCTGAGGACTGTTATGTCCGGGCTGCGCAGGCTGGATATGCAGGTGTCTGCCTCAGAGCGCGGTCGCCATCTTGGATTCGGGGCCGGGAGATTTATTCCGGTTATCCGGGAGGTAGTGCCTTCCCCTGGGCTGCCGTTCGTCCCCCCGTGCTCCTGGGGGGTTCCCCGATTACACCAGCCGAGAAAACGCCGCTGGAATTGCGGTTATTGCGGCGCAATTCCCCGCCCAGTGAGGAGCCGGTTCAGGCTGCTGCCATTCCGTTCGGCTGCTCACGAGCGCCCCTCCTTTTTTTTTTTAAAGGTTTAGGACCACTTGAGGACTGCCGACAGTTTAAAAACTGAAAGGGAGACTATGCACTCACAATATCCTCATCACAAAACACAGAATTATTTTATTTTTTTTCATTTTAAACTTTAGTGGCCGAAATGATTCACTAAAGGATTAGGTCAACTTGAAGGCTGCCAATAGGGCTTTAAGGTTCAGAGGGCAACAGCGACAGGGGTCAGAATCTTTGCAGGGAGGACAACTGTCTTTCCTATAAAAAGAAAAATAATACTAGTCTTCGTCTCTGGGGATCTGAGATCAAGTATATAACCATTCTATAACAAATTCTCGACAGTCACAAGAATACTTTGAGTCCTCTGAGGGGTAAACCACCATATAATTATATATTACTATATAAATTATATATTAATATTATATTACCTTGCCCTTTCCTAATCTACAATAATATAGAATTAAACAATATTAATATACAATCAAAATAAAACAAACAAAATGACCTACCAAAAGGCTTAGGTCCACTTGAGGGTGGCCGTGCAGTGGCTCAGAGCAGCCCTTTTGCTGGCCAACAACCCCAGAAATTATGCGCTGCCAAAAGGGGAATTGCGATATCGGCGGTGCTAGGCACCTTGCCTAGCCGAAAATGTCTCAGCGGAGTCAGCGAGTAAAACGCGGCACGTAGCGGAGGAGAACCAGCTGCTTCAGCGGAGCTAGAGACTTCTCTAAGCCGAAAATTTTCTAGAGTCCCCGGCTTGAGGAACCACGCTATACCGCTGAGAAGAACCGGAGATTATCAACGGTACTAGCTACTTCGCTAAACCGAAAATCTCCCAGCGTCTCCGGCCTGAGGAACCGTTCTGTGCCGCTAAAAGAACCGAAGATCGTTGGCGGTGCTAGCTACTTCGCTAAGCCGAAAATCTTTCCACAGAGGCGGACTGAGGAAGCACGCTGTGCCGCTGAAAAGAACCGAAGATCTCAGCGGTGATAGCTACTGCGCTAAGCCGAAAATCTTTCCACAGAGGCGGTCAGAGGAAACGCGCTGAGCCGCTGAGAAGAACCGGAGTTTGTCACAGTACTCGGAACTTTGCTAAGCCGAATCATCTTTCCACAGAGGCAGAGTGAGGAACCGCGCTGCGCCCGGTACTTGGAACTTCGCCAAGCCAAAAATCTTTCCATGGCGACGGATTGAGAACATTATTTTTCCTTGCTGCTGCCTTAGCTCCACCCCCCAAAAAGGCACGCAAATTTTGAATTTTACAACCAGAAAAACACATAAACACATGGGAAAGAGCAATAAAAGAGGGAAAATAATTCCCTTGGTCACCCCCAATCAGGCTCACTAGACAAAAACTTGTGGCTGCTTTGCTTTTCAATGAAAGACTTCAGCCAGAGTGCCAAGGCACTCAAAAGCACCCCAGGACCCTGGCACTTACCCTTACCATCCTGATCCGGATACAGCTTAGCTGAGGAGGCATAGTGGGTCCATCCAGATTAGAGGAACCTAGGCAGCCAGACAGGGTCTTGCCCCTGCTTCCAAGGTATAATCTTAGAAACAAAAAGTAAATGGGACAGGAGTCCAGATAGAGCCCTGCAGTCAGTCCGTCTGCAAGAAAGAAACTGGAGTGTAGGAAGTATGCCGGAAGGATATAGGCCGGCAGGGGGAGCCACACCATTGTCTTGCAGTCACACCCTTCGGTCGAGAGAGGTTAACCCTATCGTTACTGAATTATCCTGATGTCCTGAAGTAAAATGGAAGAGAAAAACCCCAAAAAAGTCTATGGAGCATTGTGTCCAGCACTTATTTAGACTAATTTGGCAGCAAATGAGCCATTTAAGATAAAGAAATCTTACTTTTCAGATAGATTCCCCTGGAGAACTCGAGCCCTGTGATTGGCTGCTGCGGTCTTGTGGTAGCCAGCAACCTTCACTTTGTATCCTGGTGACGGCAACCACATGACCACGGCAGGCAATCACGGGGCTCGAGTTCTCTGGGGGATCGATCTGAAAGGCAAGATTTTTTTTATTTTAAATGGATTATTTGCTGCCAAATGTGGGCAGGCGGGCGGGGCAGCCCTGGAGTCTAAATTAGCGCTAGACACAATGCCCCATAGTCTTCTCTTGATGATGATGGAGGTATTATTATAGATTGAGGACTTACTGAATTGGCTCTCTTGTGGATTCATTTAGCTGAGGGAAGGGAGGTTTTCAATTGCCTATAAGGCCTTACAGATTGAGATGATATTCACTTGGCTGAGGTGTCTCTTATGGAGTGAGGGGGTTATTTAGTTGGTTAAAGAGTCTCTTGTGGATCCAGGGGTATTCCTTTGGACAGATGCCTCCTTATGATTTGATTTTTCAATTAGCAGAGAAGACTCTTACAGATTGAAAAGGTATTCGACTTGCTGAGCGGTCTTTTATAATTTTAGAAGGTATTAAATTGGTTTAGGGGGTTTGATAAATTAGTTGATAGGGAGGGTATTCTTTTAGCTAAGGGGTCCCTTAAGTAATAGAGGGTTATAAATGTATTCTTCATTGAGGGGAAAGTCCTTTGGAAAAAGGCGCTTGTAAAAATAAAAATTAGGGAGGTAGTCAATTGGCTGAGGGAGCTTAAGTTTTGAGAAGTTATTGAGTTGGATAAGGCAGGTGAACTAGGGTGATAGAAATGTCAAAATCTGGTCTAAAAAATCTAATGCTGTATTATTATACTAAAGAACCTAAATATTACATTGTTCTTTAGGCAAGCAGGTGCCCCTTCTGCCTACTACGTGGCACAGCCCTGTCTATAGGCATCAGCAGACTGACCAGAACTCCAAGTTTCGCTATGGCAACTGTAATAAATCTTCTCATCTGGATAGACAGCATACTTCATCTTCAGGTAATGGGCCGGTCTTGGTATTTTCACACAATACGATCCACGCTTCTCGAAATGTCACTTCATATCTTTAATCCAGATGACCAAATGTAATGAATACGCTAACCGCAGGCTAGCATAAGCGAAACGCGTTAATTAAAAGAGCCACTGAAGCAGAAACGAATGCTCGGAAGCACGAGATGATGTGACAAGCGCTCACATCTCCTGCACGCCCACTGCCTATTAAACGGGTTGTGGGAGATCAGACGATGTGGTGGCGTTAACTCGCAATGCTCAGGTCGGGGAATAGAAATTAAGAGCTCTTATTAAATTTCTAATCGAGATGAAAGAAAAAGCTGGAAAGCGTTTCTCTGCAGAGGGAGAAAAGTAACACAACGCTAGCAGTTGGAGCACTTTAGGAAGGAATTCCACATACGTTAAATTAACGGAAATCGAAGCCAAGCAGCCATATGCCCAGCAGATTTCAGCTATAAAATGTGATTGCGTCTGCCATGGAGATGCTGATCACCAGTTGTTGCAGAGAAGTGGCTTAAACCTTTCAAAACAGGGATAATCTAGGCTTTTAGGCAGTGCAGTGCTCATACATATGCACAGCTTATTGAGTTTCTACTTATAGCAGTCTTTAGTACAGAGCTTATTACACTGCAAGCAATAGGGACGATCAGAATCATTAAAGAGCACCAAAACCCTCTCCCATCCCCAGGGCCAGCATTTGGCCCAGGCAAATGCCTAGGGCCATGCATTCAAACCGGGGCCCCAAGTCTCACTTCAAGTTGCCCCTTTCTTTTTCTGTTGTGGCACTCATGGCCCCAAAGCTCACAGTTCTGCTCACACCACCACAATACCCATCCCTCCCACACGTTTACTGTCAGGCATCTTTCTCGGCAGCAAGTCATTGGGAGCATGGCTCACCCACCGCCCCATCCACCCTAGAATCAGTATGTATAGTGTAGCTCTCCTGGAAAGATGGGGGGGCACCTTTGCTGGGGCGCTGGTGCCATCCCTGGGGCGCTGGTGCCATCCCTGTCTGCTGAGAAAAGCTTGGAGTGATGTGCAATCAACTCGTCTCCCCTCGCTGCCCCTCTCCTGACTGACTAGTAACAACAGACTGAGCAGAGGGATCGGTCAGCTGTCTCTTCCCTCTGCTGCAGTTTTTTTTTAGGAAACTGACCTCAATATCTGAGGTCTGTGTGTGAATGGATCCGGGAGAGGCCCCAGTAGCTCCAATTCATTTTATTGGACAATAGCTCCAGGACAAAATTGTACACTGAAAGGAGCAGAGGGGGTAGGGAAGGATGGGTATAGTAAATACCCTTTCACTGCCTATTGCCACATGTGATTTAAAGATGTTTTGAATGGGGAGCAAGCACTATCGCATCCCATGCAACACCATTCAGATAGGCTGGGGTGGGAGTGCACGCATGGCCGTGGATGAAGTGAAGGCAGCAGCATGTGCTCCCAATTTAAGTCAGTGAGTCATCTGTCTGGTATTCTTGCCAGCATTATTTGGTAACTGGGTGTCCACTGTCCAGGCCTTCTATTTCCCGGATGTATGACAAGGTTGTCTTACCAACTGAACAACAGACGAAACTAACAGATTCAGGTAAAGCTTAAAAAAAGCTTAATTAGGTGAATGATATAATAAAATACAGACAGGTGGTTTAAAGTATTCATCTGAGTCAACGGTAATCAAAGGTTAAATGCTTCTATATATTTAAATATAATCAAGGACAATCAAAGATATTTTACTTGCCTCACCACAATGCCTACACCACAGAATGGTAATCATGATAAGCTGGATAGAAATGTCATAACAGGATATAGCACTATAGCCTTGATTCAGAGCCTCTTTCACATGCACTTTTGCGAGTACGTTTTGTGAGTTTTTCCATGCTTTTTCGGAATTTTCGTTACTGTTTTCATGCGTATATGCGTTTACGTTAACGCAAATACGCACTTTCGATGGTCGTATGTTTATCGTCAAATTTCCGCTATGTCAGGCAACTTACGTTATTGGTATGGGCTTGCGCATGATTCAGAGCCTTGATTGTTGATTACAATCCGGCCAATGAAACGGTTTTGTTTTCATTCAACTTACGGGGGCGTTTTGTAGGAGAAAGTTAGCTGTTGAGATCGGAGAGGATGTTTGCTGAGTACGTGGAGGAATACGAGCGATTGCAGCTACGCGGCATGCTCTGCATGAGCATGGCCAAATCCAGTTTGCACCGCACACGTATGGACATCGATCGCATGCATGACGTTGAGCTATTCGAGCTCACCCGACTTAATCGCGCTTCCCTCTATAACTTGTATAGTGAGCTGCGGCCATGGTTGGCCCGCACCACAAGGAAGGGGCATGCAATTGCAGGTATGACCAAGATGCTTGGCTGCCTGCAATTTTTAGCGAACGGCTCGTTCCAGAGGCTGGGTGCCCTCTCCATGGGGATGTCCCAGCCTACGCTGAGCCGCGCGCTCAACAAGTTTTTGGATGGCATGGCTACCCTGTGTCAAAAATACATATATTTCCCTGACAACATGGTAGCCTGGAATGCTCTAAAGTTGGGCAAATACACATTACGAGACAAATACAACACGGTTTTGAGGAGGCTCTGAATCAACCCTATTGTCCTGTACTTAGCAAAGCTCAGCAAATGGAGGGTTTTTGCACTCGCGTGATGGGCCAGCGAGAGGCTATTAATAGTCCTGAAGAGCCATTTTGTATGCTAAGGTAGCTCCACACATTTTACACACCCCACAATTTTTACCACATCAGGGGCATCCCTGCAGCCTGCCTGGCTACAGTGAAGAGATGGGTTGCCATTGGACTCCATTGTCAAGTATTGTGCCTAGGTCAGGACTCTGGTCCCCTGCAATCAATACTTTGCCACTGGCATTTCTGACTAAAGGGTCGGGACAGAAGGTTAGGTACAATTCCCTCATTACTATGAAAGAGGAGGAAGAAGAAAGACAACTTCCTTGCCCTTATGTAGGGACAAATATGGAGACTTGTTGGACAATGTTGTCAATTCTGAAACCCTCTTCATGGAAATAATAGCCCCATTCTGGGACAAAATATATTCAAAAGGAAGCCTGAAAGTCAAAGTGGATGTCCAGTCTGTTTTGTACACATGCCATCCCCCTATTAACTTGAGCCAGACATGCTGCTCAGTGCACCCTCTGTGTGGCCGCCACCCTTAGTGCCGGTGAAGGAGTTGGATTCCCAGGGTAGGTAAGGCGTTTTATTTTTCAACCCCCCTGTCCTGCCTCAGCTTCAGTGGAGGGAGGCTAGGGCGGGAGGTTGTCGGGGAGACTGGACATCCAAGGCTCAAGGAGGACACAACCTTCCTTGATTTAAGCATCCTGGGTCAGCTAATGTCCCTAAACCTCATGGCTCATTTGTTGGAAGCCTTGGACATGCCAAGCTGAATTCCAGAAGAAGACCTTCCTCTATGGTCAACCTGGAATGTTTCTCATTACCCTGGTCCTGCTTATGAAAGGGCAAAAAGGGGCAGACAGGATGGGAGAGTTATTTTTCATCTGGTAGACTGGGGTGCATTTTCCATCAGTATGCTCCCTGATATTCACTTCTAAATTGTCCAATGTTCCTGGACAGGCCTTTAACCAGAGGATATGCCTGGCCAATGCCATTTGGGCCCTGGGAATAAGTTTCAAAGGAAACTGAGGAAGACCTTGTTGTTGCAACAAATAAGTATATTAAGTATTTTAATTGGGGCCTTTGGTTGGACCAACTAACAACTTTAAAGGTAAAATCCACTTTCGATGACCTCAAGGTGCTGATCTAGTCAAGTACATTTTATTTTCCAATGTTTGCAAATTTGCATTTTATGGAAGCAGTTTTCACTACCTGCAAACTATTGCTATTGGCAACTGTACACCAAGTCTGTACACCAAGAAGATAGAAGTGAGTCTTATACACACAAAATGATGCTGCTGGCCATGTGTAAGTGTGAGTGAGCTCCCTCACCTCAGCAGTCACTATAACAGCAGTGTTCTGCGTGTACAGAAAGCTTGGTCAAATCAAATCAAATTAGCTAAATTCACTTTTGGCTCAAATCGAAACACAACACTAGTGGTCATAAGATTTACCAGGAAAGAAGAGAAGTTAATGGTATTGAAACCTCAATGAACCAGGTACATTGATCATATAATAAATAATACCTAACACACTTTTTGTGGGGGGGTCGCTGTATAGGTAAAACATGTCAGAAAGGAGGGAGACTATTTCCCCAGAGGCAGGATTCCCCCCCCCCCCCCCAAGAGTCCCCATTGAGTCCAAAACCTTTGTTTAAAGTTCAGTTGAACCTGAACCTCTAGGGGTTCGCCCAACACTAGTCATCTTCTTTTCCATTAAAACAACTTGCCTTTGGGCCAATGAATCTCCAGTCGGCTGTTCCAGACAACACAAACTGTCAGAAAGGAGGGAGACCATTTCCCCAGAGGCAGGATCCCCCCCCCCCCCCCCTCCCAAGAGTCCCCAATGATTTCAGGTTTGGCTCAAGTTCAGGTTCCTGAACCAAAACCTTTGTTTAAAGTTTGGCCACAGTTCAGCTGAACCTGAACCTCTAGGGGTTCGCCCAACACTAGTCATCTTCTTCTCCATTAGAACGACTTGCCTTCGGGCCAGTGAATCTCCAGTCGGCTGTTCCAGACAACACAAACTTTCCGCCCATGTTATGTTTTGATAAATCTTCCTGTTGCTTTGGTAACTGAAGCAGTCGTCCTGAATACATTGTGGAGTAATTGAAATGTGGAGTTGGGTTACTCACAATAATTTATGCAAAATTCTTAATTTCAGCTTATTTTACCGCCTGCTAGCGGATAACTTGTTATTGTCACCGGTAATTAGTTTCCCGTTCCTAAAGCAGTTTCTGACAGATCGTTATTAAAAGTTGCCAGAAAAAAAAAATCACTGGGAGGAAAGGAGCCATCTGTGGACCTCCGCCAATGAAATTTCATTACCACTTTACCATCAGGTACTTTAATGACTATATGAACAAAGCAGGAGTTGAGCTCTTTCTCAATTATGTCTTTAACTATATGAAAAGAGGCAGTTTTACATAAAGGATAATCCGAAAATGAACTGCGGCCAA
Organism: Gastrophryne carolinensis; assembly: GCA_027917425.1. NCBI lineage: Eukaryota > Metazoa > Chordata > Amphibia > Anura > Microhylidae > Gastrophryne > Gastrophryne carolinensis. The sequence goes on from CM051241.1 coordinate 30,051,485, forward strand.
AGAGATGGGCGCCAGCCCGTAGGGTGGAAATAAGCAGATTTGCCAAGAATATAAAAAACACATGACGCTTTCAGTTCAATGCATAACTAAATGCATGCAGCATGGTACAAACAATTATATATATATATATATATATATATATATATATATATATATACATACACACAATTCTTTATAAGGGAAAGTGGACTTTACTCAGCTGATCCGGCGGCCTCACAGATCTATCTGGTGGCGAATCTGGAGTACAAGGCCATTATTATCTATCGGTACCTCAGTCTAGTCTTGTACTGCACCATGGACCTTTGGGGTGTGCGGCTGGTGCAATCATACCATAGCCACCTTGAGCTCCGTGTAAGGGGGTGCCAGGAAGTGTAATCACACCAGGACCAGATTAAGGTGTGTCCATGAAAGGGAAATGTTTTTTTACAGTGAGGGTGGGGCCTTCCCACTAAAAACAGCACCCTCCACCACTCTGGGCCTATCCAAAACTGCATTCCTTCCACTTTTCCACATCATCTTCATGTTTTGACATTCCCTCTTCTCTGTTTTGTCCACATCCTCTTCATCTCTTTTCAGCAATACCATCTCTTTTTCTTTTCACCTTCCTTCCATCGCCCTCTCTTGTCCCCTTCTCTCCTCATATTTTCCACCTTACTTTAATCCTGTGATCACTCCTTCCTTCCTCCTCCTATATTTTATATTCCTTTCATTTCCTCTTTTCTGTGTCCTCTCTCTTTCTTATTCCTGGTCACGTGGAACCGCTGACCTTTTCCGCCCTTTCATATCAGCCTTCTGGCATTCGATTATAAGGGACAACCTGCCCTCTGCCAGTTAGGGCACAGATAGTGGGGATGGGCCAGATAAAAAAAAAAGACTGTCTCAAGGATATCTGGCAGATGGATGCCCAGCAGACTCAGAAGGTTCGCGGGACAATTTCAGAATAAACCCAGCAGGAGATTAGGGCAAGGACAGAGAGTAGGTTCAGGAATAGCTGAATAAAGCGAAATCAATGCAGAAACAGAGTTGACGCAAGGCAAGCTTGGGTAGGTAAGGAAGACTCCAGCAGCCTTCAAGGAATATAGGGGGGGCCTGGTGGACGACAATCCACTCACCTTGCCCTCGCTCCAGCGGTGCCTGGGTGACGCGCTGAGCCAGCCATCGCGTTAGTCTCAAGCTCTGCTTCTCTCCTCCTCCTTCCATCGCCTCCTTTCCTTCCATCGCCCTCTCTTGTCCCCTTCTCTCCTCATATTTTCCACCTTACTTTAATCCTGTGATCACTCCTTCCTTCCTCCTCCTATATTTTATATTCCTTTCATTTCCTCTTTTCTGTGTCCTCTCTCTTTCTTTTTCCTGGTCACGTGGAACCGCTGACCTTTTCCACCCTTTCATATCAGCCTTCTGGCATTCGATTATAAGGGACAACCTGCCCTCTGCCAGTTAGGACACAGATAGTGGGGATGGGCCAGATAAAAAAAAAAAGACTGTCTCAAGGATATCTGGCAGATGGATGCCCAGCAGACTCAGATGGTCCGCGGGACAATTTCAGAATAAACCCAGCAGGAGATTAGGGCAAGGACAGAGAGTAGGTTCAGGAATAGCTGAATAAAGCGAAATCAATGCAGAAACAGAGTTGACGCAAGGCAAGCTTGGGTAGGTAAGGAAGACTCCAGCAGCCTTCAAGGAATATAGGGGGGGCCTGGTGGACGACAATACACCCTCGCTCCAGCTATGCCTGGGTGACGCGCTGAGCCAGCCGTCGCGTTAGTCTCAAGCTCTGCTTCTCTCCTCCTCCTTCTGCATATATGGAACTTTAGCACGTGTACACACTCACGTACAGAGGATGTTTATGCCCAGAGGCTAGTTTAAATGGGCCAATGAGCCCCAAATTTGTGAACCCCTTACACTCACCCACCTGCAGGCCCAGCCCACAGTCGACACATTTGTGATTGTAAGACCTGGGAGCAACCGTGTCCGGTGAGGCCTGTTTTCATCCCGGCAAACGGGCTTATCTAAAGGTGAAGATAGTGTCAGGAATTGGGCCTGCTAACTGATGAGCCTTACAATAAGATGTCCCAATATGAGATACTCAAAATGATCAAAGCTTCAGGTTGCAACCCATAAGTAGGATCATTGTGTGAAATTGGCCAGGTACCCAGGCTGGTAGCCAGGGACAAGCACAAGTCTTGGCATGAGTGGTGTGGGAAAGAGACTGGATTTAAAGGCAAGTCACCCCAGGAGGGGTCAAAAGCATCCAGAAACGTGATCAATATTAATGCCGACCGAGTTCAAAGCAGAAATGCGTGAGTCACTGAGTGGATCATTTGTTATTTAAGAGTAGTCCTACAGGACCAGAGGCATATAGATTTGCACACTATTGCCCCATTACACAGAGGTGTCCTTGGAACGCTGTTAGAATGGAGATTATGAAAGCCATACAGGGTTAGTGCAACTTGGTGACTGGTTCAACTGAAAAAAAAATTCTCCATAGTTCTGCTTTAGAACTTGTGTTTTTTAGACGTCAGAGTGCCGCTGGATGATAAATGGCAGCCAGTTAATCTCATCTCCATTATTCATGATGACACTGGCTGTATTGCTTGTGGAATTGCGCTGTCAGGGGGTAATCTGTCTCCTATTTTCAGGCTCGGTGTTTCAACAAGAGAAATCAAGAGCTGATGACACTAAAAATGACACGAAATTGCACAGCTTGCATTTGCAAAGCATCGAAATTTCAAGTTGTGCCAGAAAATGACAAGACGGGGGGGGGGGGGGGGGTTCTTAAGGGGAACCCCATTGAGCTCTATTTGGCTTGCAGCATTTTGCATCAGAGATGTGGTGCTGCATTGTACTGCCAATAAGATCTGTCAGCAATAGCAGAACATTGCTCTTTGCGTGTGCTTCCCCGGAGTCTAAGGTCCCTTTCACATCTGTTGCCTTGGAGTATAGATATAACAACGCAACAAAATTGGGCAGAGAATACTGCCTATTGCAATCAATGGGCTCCTTCACATATGTGTCCTGCATTGTGGTGCATTTTAGGAAACACTGTATGCAGCAATTGTCCTGCAATGCAGCACATGGAGGGAGGCTACTCACTGAAAGTAGCACCCTCCAAAACTCTGGGTCAGAAACTACTGGGGCCCCCATTCCTTCAAATCCAGTCACACTTGACCACCTGAGACAGGAATCATTACATTCCTGCCACCAACATTCACTCCCAGCCAACTTAATGCTCCTCATCGATGCAGTGGTTGGTGTTGGGTCCTCTAGTGCCGAGATGCCCACTTCTCCTAATGAGATTGCCTCCACTCGGTTCGCTTCCTTCATCCACTGCATCCATCCAGGTACCACATGGGGGGGGGGGTGCCTCCCCAGGACTGAACTGAAAGTTCAAAGCAGTTCGTCTGATTTTTTTTTTTGCCCTTTCTGTGTTTTAATGAATGCGGCTTAAGTAGCATTTAATAAAGCAGAGAAAGTGACACCGGGGTTTTTTACATTTTTCTTCTTGCTTGATTATTCAGTTTTTTACAAAAATAAAAACATGGGGTCCCCCCCCAAAGGCTAGCGGCCACCAAGCATAAGGGCTTGTAACCCAGGACTCAGAGGCTGCACTATTGGCAACCACCGGCCCTGCAAGTTACAAGCTATAGAAACCCTTACCAGTTCATTTTGAAATGCACACACTTTTGAAAAAAAAAAAAAACTTCATTAACTTATACTTACCTTCCCCCTTCAGACTCCTTTAAATGTATAGCGCTCCTTTAAATAACCCTATTTTTAATCTAACAAAAAATGCCAAAAAAAAAAATATAGAAAGATAAATCTGCAGGCAGTTTCAATGTTATAAGCAGCATTTAGTAAAACACTTAAAACTGAAAAAATACAATTACAAAAATATTGTTCTTTGTTAAATAAAAATTGTATCTAACCAAAAATGCCAAATAAAAACCAAAATATGTATAAACCAATAAACCCACAGGCAGTTGCAATGTTAAATTGTGTGTAAAACTGAAAAAATACAATAAAAAAATGAAATCAGGCTACTCTATAATTTAAAAAAAATACCCAAAAATATAAAAGCAGCCCATCAACCAGCTTTTCTATGTTTGGGCCAGACGCCACACCCTGGCACATACTTCTGGCTTAAGTCCGTGTTCGGTACAAACCCAAACTTTGCAGTTCAGGTTCGCCCATCACTAGCTCCCAAGCGAAAAAAAAAGAGGCTCTCCGATTGAAGGAAACTGAATAGCAGCTTCATGCTGCGCCACAAGTGAGGTTAAAAAGATATCCAAAATGACAGAGAAGCTTACCAAAAGAGGTAAAGAACACTTCACAGAGAGGGAGACTGTAGCGATAACCCTTATCGCCGGAGGGCTTCACCGCCCGAGACGTCCTTTTCCCAATCGTAAGAAGTGCTGCTGGAATTCCAGAGTCGTCCGTGAGGAAACAGGAACAGCCCTTACAAGGGCTAGTGAATTGTAATATAGCGTTTCCCCCAATAAGAGACAGAACTTCAGTATTGAGGGTGAAGGTGAAGTGTACTTTATTAGTGCCACACTGGGCCTTATATACACAAGTCTCCATTGCATGACACACACACCGACCAATAGCAGCAGGGCACACAATCCCTCAACTCTGCCGGTGACGCAATCAGCAATACAATAGATGTCTGTAATACACTCAATCCGAACAATGCCATTGTCTGTGACGTAATCAATCAATACAATGGCAGTCAAAACAATGAATAACGTAATCAATCAATACACTGGCAGTCTGTAACATGCTTAAGAAAAGGAAAGTAATGAACCTGTGTAAAGTCCAAAGGGGCAGAGAGTCTGTCACAGAGACGTTCTCAAAATAAGGAAAAATAATTAAGCACTGAGGTGGAAAAGCTCAATAACATGGCATGGGGAAGCTCTTCAAAGGAAGTGAAAAAAAGTTTAATTTTGAATATTTCCAAATGAGGAAGTGGATAAGCTCTCCAAGATGGCAGAGAAGCAAAATAGGTCAAGAATGCTTCACAGAAAAGCTCCTGAGGGAAACAGGGAGGGTCTCCAAATGAGAAAGGAAACATAGTCGCAAGCCAGTATGTGGAGAGACCCATGTTAGGCTTAATATTGGGGGGCTAAAGAGACCAAAAAACGTTCTACTTAGGTAAAGGAAAAGAGTGGCTTTCCTAGAACGGAAAGTATTTGCACAGTACCCAGTCCAAGGACAGATAGCATTACCCATCTACCCTTGCAGTAGGCGGAGCTATGCAAATCATCTCTTTACATCTCTGTGCCATCCAAGGCCCTTAGAACCGCTAAGGGTGCAATGCCAAGGATTAGCTTTAAATGAGAAAGGAAAATTTTAATGGACATCAAGCAGCTCTACAAGAGAGATGGATAATCTCTCCAACATGGCATAAGAAGCTCACCAAAAAGATTAAGAGTTTCCAGGTAACTTGTAGAAAACTCCATAAATAGGATACAAAAGCTCTCCAAATGACTTAAAGCAGCTCTACAAGTGAGGTTAAAAAGCTCTCCAAAATGGCACGAGGAAGGCTGCCAAAAGGGGTAAAGAACGCTTCATAGAGAAGCTCCTGAAGGAGACACAGAAGTTCTCTATATAAGAAAAAAATATATAACAGGCTTTAGGTAGCTCTACAGTAGAGGTGGAAACACTCTCCAACATGGCATGAGAAGGAAAAAAGGAAAGCCAAGCTAGCGGTAGAAAACTCCATAAATAGGATAGAGATGCTCTCCAAATGACTTAAAGCAACTTGCCAGCAAATGAGACGGAGAAATTCTCCAACATGTCATAGAGAAACTCACAAAAAAGAGGTGAAGAAAACTTTTAATGGTAGGGTAAGAGCATTTCATAAATTAGATAAAGAAACTTTCCAAATAAGCCAAAAAGCTTCATAGGACATTTCTCCAAATGAGAAAGTAAACTATAAAATGGACTTCAAGTAGATCTACATTTGAGGTGGAACAGCATGACAAAATAGTAGAGATGGTCGAAAAAAAAGATAAAGAAGTCTTCACAGAGAAGAACCCAATGGATACAGGGAGGCTCTCCAAATGAGGAAGGAATCTATATAACTAACTTTAAGCTCTACAAGTGAGTTGGAAAATGTCCCCAACATGGCATGGAGAAGCTCGCCAAAAGAGATGAAAAAGCTTTCCAAGGTAAGTGAAGACCCCCCCCCTATAAATAGGATAGAGAGGCTCTCCAAATGACTTAAAGCGGAGCAAACCCCTTTTTCTTTTGCTCCCCCGCCTGAGTACCTTGGGTAATGTTGCTGGCTCGGCAGTGGCTCAGTTTCACAAATAAACTGCAGTTTTGAGATCACTGATTGGGTGATCTCAAGAGTGCCTAATGAAGCTCTGCCGGCTGGCTGCAGGGCGTCAAGGGAGCTGCCAGTAAAGGTGAGTTTACCAGGGACCCAAGGGGTTTCACACAGCCTTTTAAATTCCAGGGCAGGCCGCACAGAGTTTGCCGCTTTAAGCAACTCTAAAAGCTGGAAAATCTCTGCAATCTCTTAGTCCTGATCCTAAGAATAACCAGCTACTGGCAGCCTAATTGCTATAGAGAGGGTGGCCTTTGCCAAACACTACAGGTGACAAAATCAGCCACTGAAGTGAATAGCTTTGCCTGGCATCGTTTTAGGCATCTGTTGAGTAATACAGGTGGAGGACAGAATGACAGTGCCGGCCTGTCCTCCATTATTCCCGTGACCGGCCCCGGCTTTGTCAGGCAGCAAGCTCGGTGTTAGAAGTCTCAGGCATCCAGAAGCTGGTGCTGCATCGTCATGAATTTTCTGCCACATTAATGACCGTTTACTTTTGCGAATGAAACTTGCAAGTCAGACATCCCAGATATGTGCTAGTGGACGCCAGGTCTCCAGGGAAACGAGCATCACCGATTGTTTTTGAAAATGTGCTTTTGGGAAAGGCCAGATTTCAGCGGAATAATCACAGTCTGCCGAACAAAGCCAAACTATGCATAGCAAAAAGAGATGATTCCAGGTTCCATCCGGCTCATGAATGATAATCTCTGGATGCTGATTGGCTGCTCTGTGCGAACAATAACTCTTTTCTTTGCTTTTTAGCAGTTACATATTATTCTGAAATTAATTGTGCAGAAACAGGTTTAAATTGCCTTCCCTAATGCAAGAAGAAGTATGCATAAAACTTTTCCAGCCACAAACTTTAAAAAGTTGTCCATGACAAAAATCCCTGTTAGTCTTACCAGTAACAGTGTTTCTACGAGTCCTTCAGGACGGCCCCTTGAGAGAAGGCTTCTCCTCCTGGAGAGGATACACAAAACAGGACATTTTAAAAGCCCATATAGTGCCTGAGAAAAGTATTAGGAGAAGACCACATGGCTGCCTTGCAGATCTCTTCCAAGGAAGCCCCTGATCTTTCTGCCTAGGAAGTGAAGACTGCCCTAGTGGAATATGCTGCAATTTGTCTATATGTGTGTAGGCTAGGGAGATGGAGGCAGGCATCCCTCTATTTTTCCCACTAAATGAGATGAAGAGTCTGTACATCTTTCCCTGTGTGTGTGTGTTCTTTCTAGGTAGAGCACCAGGTCTCTTCTGACATCTAATGAATTTGACATATCCTCCTCATCCTGCTGATTGTTCCTAAAGGATGGCAGAATAATGTCCTGAGATCTGTGAAAGTTAGTTGCAACTTTTGGCAGATACAAGAAATCGGGTCTAAGAATGGCCCTGTCTTTAAGGACTGTACAGGTTCCCAGATGGAGAGGGCCTGCAGGACGCTGAAACTGTGAGCCGTGGTAGTTGCTAGTAGAAAACTCATCTTTAAAGTTAGGATCTTATTCGACACCTCTGTAACTGGTTCAAAAGGGGACTTTGCTAACCCCTTAAGAACCAAAGTAAGCTTCTAGGTGGGACATGACACGGATCTCTGAGCAGAGAAATCCCCTATCATATAATGACCAGTAATTGAGAGCTGCAAGATAGAGGCGGATATGCGGCAAACCGTGTTTAAAGGTGATAAAAAGATACAACTATACATTGCACACACCAACCAGGCTGCTGTACAAATACACAAGTGAACATAACATACACGTACTGAAGTAATGGTACAAGAATACAGATGAACACTACGTGCTATGGCTGCTGTGCAGAAGTATAGGTAAACCCGGGAAACAAACACACTCAGGCTGCTTTACATTTACACAGGTGGCGTCAGGAAACACATACATAGGGATCCACAGAAAGTCCAAAGGTGGATACAAGGCTGAGACAGGGAAAGCAATAAGAAAAGCTGTGGCAGGAGTCCTGGCTTCAGGGTTCTAGATACAGAGTTCAGATTCTGGGTCGAGGAAGACAATACAATGCTGATTCACCAGCTGCAAAGGCGGATCAGCTTATAAAGGCCAGGAAGTGACACAGGTGCTGGCCGATTACCAGCACCTCTGCAGGAGAGGACCACCTGCTGGCGGAGTAGCATAAAGCAGAGGAAAAACCAGGAAGTGGAGACAGGCAAGGTCTATACAGGGCAAAAACTGGCTTCCATATTGTGGAGGAACTCCAGACCTGACAGGACATTTTGATGCCCTAACTTTTTAAGAAGGTCCTCTCAAAATCCAGGCAGTTAAATTTAGATTCTGGATATTTGGCTACCAAATTGGACCCTGAATTAATAAATCTGGTTTCTGGGGTAAGGGCCAAGGGCAATCTCTGGACATGTTCATTAGGGCTGCGAACCCCTGAACAAACTTTTTGGCCAGGCTGGCGTTATCGGTATCACTGTTGCTTTCTACCTGCAGTAGAAGCTGAAGGGGCAGGAAAGGCGTAGGCTAGAGAGAAATTCCACTCTTGTGCCAGGGCATCCACCCCCAGTGACTCGTCTCCCCGACACAAAGAAAAAAATGTTTTGACATTTCCTGTTCTGTTCTGTGCAAACAGATCTATTTGGGGATCCCCCATCTTAGTGTTATCTGCCGAAAAACTTCCTGATATAACACTCATTCCCACTAAGATATTTTGGTCCTGCTCAGAAAATCTACCACTACATTCATTGATCCCTTTAAGTGCAAAGCTAAAAGGGATCTTAAGTGGTGTTGGAGGGGCAGCAGGAAGGACGATGCCAGCTCCCGTAGGACTACAGATCTGGTGCTGCCTTGACGATTTACATAGGCTACAGTCGTGGTATTGTCTGATCTCACCTGCACATCCTCCCCCGTCAAAAGATGACGGAAAGAAGAAGGGCCTGCTCTACGGCTTTCAATTCCCTGAAGTTTGAGGGTCTTCCCTGAAACTACCTTGACCACTGTCTGTGGACATATAGGGAGTCTAAATGGAACCCACAACCCCAAGCCCTGGTATCTGTTGTTGTCTGTGTCTGTCTCCAATTCGTGCCCTCCTGCCACCAGAGCAGACTGTCTTTGACCGATTTGCAGAGACTTACCAGATTGTCTAGACTCTGTAGATTGTGATCCCAGACCTGCAACAGAAAAGTCTAGAGGGATTTAGAGTGTAGTTGAGACCATGTCACTGCAGGAATTGCCGATGTCATTAGACTCAAAATCCCCATGATCTCTCTCAGGGATGCAGATTCTTGTTGACAAAGCCAACAGAAGTGTGTTATAAATTCTTGTTGCTTGTTTGAAGGGAAACAAATCTTTCGTTCTACGCAGTCTAGACAGAACCCTAGGAATCTGCATATGCTGGAAGGGACTAGGTTTGATTTCTCAAGGATTACACTCCAGCCTAGTTGATCCAATAGAGTCTGTGTCCCAGAGAGTTTGTGACGAAGTAGAAGCTCCATGTTCCCCATTAATAGGAGATCGTCTAAATAGGGGAGAATAGAAATGAACCCCCAGAAAGCTCATTGCTTCAGACAGAATCTTGGTGAAGATCCAGGGAGCTGAGGAGATTCCAAACGATAAGGCCCTGTAATGAAAGTGCAGGACAATCGAATCTAGGATTGTAAATCTTACAAATATTCTGTGACCCAGAAAAATTGGTATATGTAAGTAGGCATCCATTAAGTCTATATTCACCATAAAGGCCATGGTTTATCATGACTTCATTCCAAACTTTTTGTAAACAATTAAGTGATTCAGAGACTTCAGACTGAGGATCATTCTGAAAGTACCCGAGGGTTTCAGAACCAGGAAGATATGAGAATAGTAACCTGCCTCCTGCTGAGGACCAGGTACTATTTCAATTACTCTCTTGTACAGTAATTTCTGTATTACTAAAGGAAAGGCCTCCTTTTTCCTGCAATCTCAAAGCAATTTTGTAACCAAGAACTTCTCCAAGAGGTTGGAACAGAGTTCCAGATGATACCCCTGGGAAATCAATTGCCCTTGAAACTAAGGTCAGAAGACCTAGAGACCTGTGCCAAAGAGGCATCTAATTTTGGATATTTGGACCAGGTTCCACATGCTGTCTCCAAAAGAGATACTTGCGTTTAATTATAAAGAAAGATCTTTTTCTCTTGAAATTGGCGGCAGGAGGGGTCACTTATACACCCAACATCTGGAAATATCCAGTCAGGCTTGTTTTTAATTCTTTTAATGGAAGGAAGATGACATCTGGGGTGACAGGCTCTGTCAACCCTGATAGACTAACCCTGTCACCCCTGGATTTTATTCCTACCATGAGAGTATAAACCACAAGCTTGTTGGGAATATTATTCAAGTTGGGTGTATAAGGGACCCCTCCTCATTAGCTGACGTGTTTATTGGATTTTTAATATTACACAATTACGAGTTAGTGCTCCTTTAAGTTTGATAAAGAGGAATGCACTGTGAAAGACCTCTCCTTCCGCCCCATACGTTTATGATAAACAGTTCTGCGCAGAAAAGGTCTGCTCATCATTAGGGATTTTCATAGTGTCATAAATATCTACTAACAATAGTCTCTTCAGACACTTTGTTTCTGGTTTCTTTCATGGTTCTCTACTCCTCAGAACCATTGCCTCCAAACCCCTCGTTTAAGAAGTCCTCAGCTGAGGAAACAAATCCCTTACTCTTATTCGTCCCCTGAATCTGGCTTATAGTTGGTGGAAGTGTGTGATGAAACTGGCTGAGAGACAGGAGTGGAGAGAAACAGTGAGGAGCCTGTCTGGGAAGGGGAACTCGGTGTCGGAGGATATGCAGCGACTAAGGAGGCTGTCCTCGTCAACAGGGCAGACATGCAGATCTCAAGTGTAGGGGCCATGTCCATTTTCATGGTTCCCACAGTTTCTAAGATAAACAAAGCTGCCTCGCCTTACCACTTGTTATCAATGCAGGTCTGACAGAAAGGCCTGTTTTAGGACTCTAGAAGGAGAGTCTGGCAACTAAGGCACAATTTGGCTAGTCTAGACTCCTAAGACTTTACTCTAGTACCTGCCTTTCCTTCTCTTTATCTTTCGATTTTTTCCTTTGGCTTAGGGTTCACATTACCCAGCTGAAAAGAAAAGAAAGGACCCAGCTGAAAAGAAAAGAAAGGAAAGGAGAGCCTGACTAGTAATCTTATTTAGGACTCAAACAGTGCTGAAAAATAGCATCTCACTGGTTTGTCTTGAGGAATTTTGGTCCCGGCTGTGCTGCTGCGCCCCTGGACCCTCTTCGCAGGTCTGTTTCAATGCCACAGTCTTGATCTGGGGTCTACTAGAGAAAGTTAATGAAAGTGTACTTTCCCTTTAAAGTGGGAGTGCACTCAAAGATGACTGGACTTCCAGTTGCATTTTTTATATCATTGAGATGCTCCAATATTCTTCTTTTGAAAGGTCTTTTTGTTTTCCCAATGTAAAAAACTTTGAATGTATATATTGCTATGTAGATGATTCCAGGTATATTGCAGTTGGCAAAATGGCGATGGTTTTTACTGTTTGAGAGTATAGTATATGATTCAGAGGATTTGGATTGACATGCTCTGCACAAGTCACATGAGAACAACCAGTGATTCTGCATTGAGCCCTGGCTGCTAGATCATAGTGACTTTGTAACAAGTTTGATTGAGGAACGGGGCTCTTCTAAATGGTATTTGCGGATCATGGTTAATAAATAGTTTGATTGCTGGATTTTGTGTTAAAATGGGTCAGTGTTTTTTTTTTTTTTTTTTTTTTAAACTCTTTATTTAGTTATTTTCTAATACAGAGAGTACAAAGCAAGTAGTCAAAGAAAACATTTCAGGTTAAAACAAAGAGCACAATACAGCAAAGTAGCAGAACAGGCCTCCGCCCCCCTCTCCCCCCGAACAACATAAGCTCATCGGGTTCCGCCCGGCACCAACGTCACTGATTATCCGGACAAGGCCCGAGGAGCCCCCCTCCCCCCCCCCTCAGAGGTTGGCTCCCACTCGCTGTATCCAAGGTGGGGAGGGGGGGGGATGAGAGAAAGGGGCACCACAGCCCCGGGTGATCTTGGCGTGATAAGGGTCCACCAGGAGCTCCATCTCTTGCCCGACAATTGGGCTGGGGTTACCGCTCCGCTGCACGAACCGAAATAAGCAGGAGGGGAGAGGAAAGAAGAGAAGTAGGGGGGAGAAACTACAGAATGATTAGGTAGGAAAATGGGGAAGGGAAGGGGGGGGACACCGCACTCGCGTCAGGGGCCAGGGGGACAGGCGGGGGGGGTCCAGCGCCAAACTCCGCACAAAGTTCGCCGAGTCTCGAAAGAGATACCAGGGGGTCCAAACCGCAGTGGACTGTTCTCCCCTGTCATGGGAAGCCGCCGTCAGTTCCTCCATTTCCCCTACTCTGTTAACCTCTCGGATCCACTCCCCTTTTGTAGGAGTATGATCCGATTTCCAAAATCTGGGGATCAGTGTCCTAGCTGCATTGATCAGGTGCATTAATATTGATTTCTTGTAACTGGTGACGCTATATGAGCTGTAATGTAGCAGCATAGGGGCTGGGCAACACGGGACCTGAGAGCCAGTGACTTCTGTCATAAGTGTAACCATTTCCGTCCAAAAAGGTTTTATCTGGGTCAGTGTTTTTGTATGTTGCTCTGTAGGGTATGTTGTTAGCTTCTGAAGGTGGTAATGAATCGTACAGTGTCCGGAGTGATCAGACAAGGGGTGATGTATAGGTAGGTGGATCTGGGGTTCTCAGTGGCTCTGTGGTAAGCTAGTCTGAGATAATTGTCATTGTATCCTTTTCTTTTAGACGTGCATGAAATTTCAGTCAGTGTTCTGTGTACAGTTTCGTAGGTACCGGCTTGTCAGGATGCTTTTTATACAGGAAGTAGGATGATTGCTTGTGACGTGAAGTTTTACCGGCAATGGGTTTTCGATATGGGTTTGAGTAGAGGTGTCCTGTGGCTGTTTTGTGTATGCTGATGTCTAGAAAGTTCACACTATTGGGGTCACGTTCCATCGTGAAGGTGAGATTTAAGTTGTTTTTGTTGAGTATTGAGAGAAATGAAATAAGCTTGTCTGTGTTATCCGTAAAAAAAAAACAAACAACTGAATATTATCAATGTATCGTACCCACCATAATATAGAGCTGTAAAGCGTTTCTACATCTAATGTTACTAGTGTGGTGTTGGGTAGAATAGTGATACTGTCTTGGGTTTTGAGAAGGTTGGTAGTGTACTTTATGAGAGGGAAGGTTTTGTACCAGTAGTTGTAATATACTGTCAATAAACCCTGACACCTCTTCTGTAAGGCAGCCACAGCCCGAAATGTTTGGGCGGACTGGTGGGTTATTGGGATTTTTGTGTATCTTGGGAAGTGCATAGAAAGTAGGAGTGTATGGGTGGGGGATGGTGAGGTATTTGTGCTCTTCTTCAGAAATTGCCTTAATGTGTAATCCATAAACAAGAAGTGAGTCATCTTGTAGGGCTTGTGGTGGGCATTTTTTGGGTTGTCGGTTTTAGTTTTTTGTGTTTGTGGTAAGGAGTATATGTCTCTGCTGCACTGCTGTTAGGAATGCTTGTCTGGTATCTGTGGAGGGGAATTCTGCTTAAACGTAGTTGTTGCTGTGGGGTTTCTGTTTTGGTATTGGCGTTTTCGAAATATAAATGCTAGTTCATTTAGGGGTGAGCGTAATACATCTATTAGATTTTCCAGTACAGCTAACGTACTATTGTCATTGGGTGAGCTATTCAAATCGAGGGCATTACTGGGTTTGGCTCCTCTTCTAAGACTATAGAAATTTAAAGCAGACCCCAACCTGCAGTCAAGTTCCAATGCTGTTGGCTTGGTAAAGCCAACACACTGACCGCCCTGCCCTGCCTTGGTGTGTTCATCCCTGCTGTCAGTCACAAGGAAGCAGACTCCTCTTAGATTGCTAGGAGGAGGCTCATTACCACATACTGACTGGCAGGTCATGTATGTATGTTTGTCTTTTTTTTTTTTTTTCCTGGGCAATACCACCCATTGTGTTTCGTGTTGATGTTGGTTGGTCCTTTTGTTAATTATAAAACATTTAGGACTTTATGAAAGTTGGTCTTTGATGTGATTTGTATTGGTTGGAGCAGGATCGCCTGTTAAGCGGGCTCTCTGTGTAGAAAGTGAGATAACAAGCTGGCTTTCATGTGTAATCTGCGCCTTCGATGCAAAGCCAGATAAGAAGAAAATCTGACATTTTCCCTCTGTCCTGAGGGTCATTTCTATTTTAACATTAGGTGCAGAGAAGAGGAAGAAAAAGAAGCCTCCCCGGCATCTTGCCACACGCGCCTCATCAATTTGTTCTATGTGCACCGCTTCAAAAGCCGAAAAGCATATTAGATTTCATGATGGTGCACGGGAGGCACACTTCAGGTCAGCCGAAGGAAATTGAAAGTGCAACGTGCGGCCTATCTTATCTCAGAGCTTATTGCTTAAGACGTATTTCTTCACCACACCGGGTTTCTGGCGGAGATTAAAAAGACAGGCGAGAGGGCGCTCTTCTATTGTGTTAGAAAAATGAACGTTAAATCTTGCATTTCTCTTCCAATCCTTCCTTGAGAAGGGCACCATTAAGTGATCAAAAAGAAAGGTCAGCGGTTAGCAACCTGTCAGTGAATTAAATTAATGGCATGGCAAAAAAGAGGGGCATTGTCGTAATTAGGACTTCAACATGCCTCAGATGGACTGGAATACGGCAAGTGCAGTGACATCTAAGACAGGAATTATTTAGAGATGATGGAACTAACACATGGACATAACTGAGCTGGCATCTTCCCACCATCCAGTTCCCCTCCTCTTTCTAATATGACAATCTCGGTTAACAATGGTACAAGAACTGTAACTTCTTAAGCTCGTTGCCTGGGCGTCATTCTGGGCTCCTCTCGCTCATTGCCATTGCCTTGAGATGTCTGAGATGTCTATCGTCGGGCGCTGGCGGTGTAGTTCTGGACCAGGGACCTTCACATCTCATGTTCACTTCCTAGCCACCTCCTGTTTCCTCAAACTTAAAAACATCTCACGCATCCAACCTTTCACCTGACACCACTAAAATGTTAGTGCTTGCTCTGGTCATATCACAATTGGACTACTGCAGTTTACCAACTAACAGACTGGCACCCCTCTGAACTATTATTAACTCTGCTGCTTGCCTCCACCTCTCCTATCACTTCTTTAGTGCTGCCCTCTGTCAATCCCTCCACTGGTTATCCGTTTCTCAGAGCGTTTAGTTCAAATTTCTAAAACTAACCTACAAAGCTCTTTACAACCAGTCATCTCCCTATATGTCATATCTAATACAGTGATACCAACCCAAGCTTAACCTTCGCTCTGCCTCTGACATCCTCCTGTCCTCCTCCTTGGTCACCTCCTTGCACTCCTGCCTTTAAGACTTCTCCCGTGCCTGGAATGCACTCCCCTGGTCAGTTTATCACTCTCCAATGTTCCAAGCCCTTAAAATTGCCCTCAAATCCACCTCTTCAGACATGCATATAACATGGCTTAAGCAACTCCTATAACCTTCATAGGGATATGCTACCAAGCTCAAGCTCTACCACTTGTCATCCCTCCTCCCTGCATATCCATAAGAAAAGGAGCAGAGAAGAAGCGGTAACTACAGGTCAGTTAGATTCACATCTGTGGTGGTGAAACTAATCCTGAAAGAGTTTATAGATAACTTAAGTTTAGTGAATATACAGTTGGCTTTAGGTTAAGTATCAGAGCGTTGTTTTATCCAGGCACACTCTAAAGTATTCCCATTTTGTAGGGATATGCATGGCAATGTTGTAGTTATATTGTCAGTGTAATTATAAAATAAAGTCTTGATCAAAATGTAGTGATGCAAGCACTTTGAGTGAGCTGGCCTTGAGTGACCGTGCAATAGATTCTATTCTAACCTATACACTTAAGCCTATCCACACAAGCCTCAGGCTTTGATTTGCGGTCAGGATTGGGTAAGCTGCCAGACAAATAATTTTAAAGTTTGACTGGTCAATCCCTTTAATGATGTGCACTCTGTAGAGAGACAAGTTAGTGTGATGTACCTCAATGCTCTTTCCTGGAACCCATTCTTTGTAATATTTTTGTCTCTCTGTCCCATGGACAAGGTGGCGTCTTCTCCACATGTTCAGGCTTTCTGGAGGTCTGGCAGCCTGTTTCTAATGCCAAGGCTTTAGCAGCCATTCTGCCATCATCTGGAGTTCAGGGAAACAAAGGCACAGTTCTTCTACCCTGGTGGTCTGCCAGAGGTAAGGGTATTTACCCCAGAGACCGGGGCCTGTGGGGATTCCTTTCCATGTAACTGCAAGGCACTGTGGAGAGGGAGGGGCATAGAGAGAAATGTCCGGGGGAATCACCTACCTTGCCTTTTGCCATTACCCTCTCTTACCCTTCACTTCTCTCTCGGGGTTCAAGGTCTTGCACTCTCTTGGCTCACCTCTTACCTCTCTGACAGATCATTCAGTGTATCCTATTCTAACACAGTTTCTTCCTCCCGTTCTCTTTCTGTTGGTGTGCCACAAGGTTCTGTCCTAGGCCCCCTACTTTTCTCAGTCTACACCCATGACCTTGGCAAACTTATAACTTCACTAGGCTTCCAATACCACTTCTATGCGGATGACACTCAAATATATCTCTCTGGCCCCAATCTCTCCTCTCTCCTATCTCGCCTCCCCAACTGCCTCTCAGCTATTTCTTCATTCATGTCATCTCGCTACCTCAAGCTAAACATGGACAAGACAGAACTGGTCATTTTCCCACCATCTAACTCCCCTCCCCTCTCTAACACGTCTATTTCTGTCAACAATTACACAATAACAGCAACTCCCCAAGCTCGGTGCCTGGGAGTCATTCTGGACTCTGCCCTCTCTTTCAAACCACATATTCACTCCCTGGCCACCTCCTGTCGCCTCCAACTTAAAAACATCTCCCGCATCCGTCCCTTCCTCTCACCTGACACCACTAAAATTCTAGTGCATGCCCTGGTCATATCCCGACTGGATTACTGCAACATCCTTCTTTGTGGCTTACCAACTAACAGACTGGTACCCCTCCAATCTATCCTGAACCAGGCCCCTCCCTACCTCTCATCTCTAACCCAACAATATCAACCTAGACGCAGCCTCCATTCTGCTGCTGACCTTCTCCTGTCCTCCACCCTGGTCACCTCCTCTCACGCCCGCCTCCAGGACTTCTCACGTGCAACTTCAATCTTCTGGAATGCCCTACCCCACCCAATCCGCCACTCCACAACACTCAAAACCTTCAAAGGTGCCCTTAAAACTCACTTATTCAGACAAGCATATAATCTGGCCTAACCAATCTTCTAAAGGACATACGCCACAAAGCTCAATACTGACTGTGATCCTTCCCCCTCATCTTCAACCCTCTTCCTTTAGACTGTAAGCTTGCAAGGGCAGGGCTCTCTCTCCTATTGTGTCTTGTACTCAGAATATCCACTGTCAAATCTGTAAAACTGCATTTGAAATAGTATATGTACCGTATGTTTCTACCCTGTCTGTAATTACTACCTTGTAAAGCGCTACGGAAGATGATGGCGCTATATAAACAATAATAATAATAATATTAATTACCCTGGGAAGAACGGGTGGCATCAGAAGACCTGCCAACCGGACCTGGAGGGAGCTGTGGACCCGTTTCTGTGTTTGTCAGGCCTGTTAAAGGACGCTACCCTGCATAGGTCAGAGTAACGAAGATTGTAAGGAGAGGGGGGTAAAAACTGTTGATTTAGCTTTCTTTTCTACTGTGGGCTTCTTTTGCACTTTATTTAAAGTAGGTTGTATGGACCCCAATAAGGCAGCAGAAGGTTGCTTGCCGAAATGCCCTTCCCAATTAACCACACCCCTACCCTGGGCACCGGCCTATGATTCCTGGATTACAAGCTCAGTAAGCCGAAGGGTCAATTTTTTTAGTTCATAAACGCAAGAGCAGTGCAAAAGCTGTGTAGAACATATTCTAATACAACACATTATTAACCCAGCTAAATGCCTGTGCATCCAGAAAGTGTGAAGAGATTTCAGTGTATATATACAGTGCATTGAAAATATTCCTACCCCTTGAACTTTTCCACCTTTTTAAATGTTCCAGCCTCAATTTTATTGAAAGTCCATGTGATGTGAGGTTCCATCTGACACAGTGTGTCCCCTACATAGCTTGAGGCAAATTGCAATCTGGCCTTCTTATGGCTAGCTTTCAAAAATGGCTTCTATAAAGTCCAGATTTGTGGAGTACATGTTTAATAGTTGTCCTTTGGCAAGATTCTCCCCCCTGAGCCTCTTGGCTGCTCCTCTAATAAGGACTCTCTTTGTCTGGGCTGTCAGTGGACTGTGGACAGGGGCGGACTGGGACTAAAAAGGTCTGGGACTTTTTGGGGCACATCAGCCCTGCTGTACTGTTCCTGGCCCGCTATAGCATATTAATAATACAATTCTGTGAATACTCACCTTGTAGAATTGGTATTATAAGTATGCAGCACGCCCTGCTCCAGTAATGATTCATTAGTCCACAAGAGGGCGCTTTACTGCAGAGATGGCAAAAAAAGAGGCCCCTCCCGGTCCTTATATACCCGGGACCTCCCACTAAATTCCCCAGTATAAAAAAGCAGTAAGGGAACCAGGAGAAGCCAATAACAAGATTAACAACATTAACCAGGAACGGTCACCATATAGAGGATCCAAGAATAAGTACTCAGGGTGGGATGGAGCAGGGCGTGCTGCATAATACCAATTCTACAAGGTGAGAATTCACAGAATTGTATTATTCTAAGTATGCAGCACGCCCTGCTCCAGTAATGATTCATTACGTCTGGGACATCCAATAGCAGTGTCCAACAAACCGGTGGGGATCCCCCCCCCAAAAAAAGGCAACAATGCGCAGTTCAAACCACTGCCGCCTGCAGAACTTTGCAGCCAAAAACAGCATCCACTGAGGCCCAAACATCAACCTTGTAAAACTTGGAAAAGGTATGAAAAGAAGACCAAGTAGCGGCCTTACAAACTTGTTCAACAGAAGCCTGGTGCTGAAAGGCCGAGGAAGCCCCAACAGCACGGGTAGAATGAGCAGTGACTCGGAAAGGAGGATCCCTCCCTTTAGCAGAATAGGCCCTAAAAATGGCCTGACAAATCCATTTACTAATAGTAGACTTAACAGGCGCCAAACCCTTCTTGGGACCCGAGGGTACCACAAACAAGGCGTCCATCTTCCTGAAAGGCGCTGTAGCCACCAGGTAGTATTTCAAATTCCTGACAACATCCAGAGAATGCAAGGCCCTCTCCTTGTCATTACCAGGATTAGGGCACAAGGAAGGAAGCACAATAGGCTCGATTCAGAGACAAAAAAAAACTTCCGTTTTAGTGCCGATCTGTTTTTTTTGTGAAATGTTTCCGCTCTCGTATGAGTGTACGAGCGATTCTATGCATGCATTGCAATCCTTCTGTAAAGTTTCCGTCCGTTCGTACGGCAGATTACGAATACGAGGATTTTGCCCTTTTCCCATCGTATCCTCCCACGAATCCTTTACGTTTCCCGTTAGATTCTGTTTCCCTTTTTCAATAAATACTCGTCCAGACGGAAATCCTTACGATCTTGCGCCTGCGCACTACAAACTTAACTCATTAAAGTGCTCGCCTACATATTTGCCACCCTCACTTCTACTACAATGTTTAGCTAAATCACTTAGCACTAACCTCCATCTTCCCTTTTGGACCCTTAAAGCTCACCCAAACCACTTCGCGGTTAGGTTGTTCCATTTTAGCCCCCTAAAACTGACCCAAATCACTTCTCGGTCATGTGAATATTCATCTTTAAATATTTCTGGGCCCATTAGTTTTGTGTTAATGTATTTTGTAAATGAAATGACACAAACATTTTTTTTTATTCCATCATAAAATATAAACATTTTAAAAATTTAGAAAATTTCACATTTTTACAACTATAAAAAACAAAATACATAGCAATGGCAGTCCATGGAACATTATTCTTCATCTGTGGTCCCCGAGTTGCGCAGCTCCTGCATCTCGCCCACCAACTGAAGGACCCTGACACTCAGTTGTGCCACTCTGGCACGTGTGGTCCCTGTTAAAAAACGTAAATAAAAATATTGGTATAACCTTGTTGGGGTCATACTGCAGTGCCCCCCCCCCCCCGTATGGTCCAAACACCTAAATCTGAACTTCAAAAGCCAGAGGGCCCTCGCCACCACGGCCCGGGTTTTGCATAGTGCCCGATTAGAGAACCCCTGGCCGCATTCTGCAGGCAAAGAACGAGCATCAGGAGCAAGGGCAGGAGTGGATATCCAGAATCCCCTGAAAGAATGTAAAAATACTAACATAAAATACACATTCTAAGCTACAATATTTAGTGTAATAAAGCACAGAGCTGGAAGTTAGTTTTCAATGGCAAAAGCGTGTTGATCCAATGCGCATACTCCACCACCAAACCAATGTTTTTTTACTGTTGTTGCTTGTGAGTGCATTTTTATTAGATTGTTTTTATGGTGAGACGTATTGCACTATTTGTCTCTTTGCTGCATTGCATGGCTCTTGCTATAAACATATGCCTTTTGAGCTGGACAACTTTGGAATCCTTGACTTGAAGACTGTTGGATACAAGCAGTTATCTAGAGACCTGAGTGTGGAATCAATGCGATTAATTTGATCTAGCTCTGGTAAGAGTTTTGACGCTCTATTTGGTGTGCGATTGGTTTGGTGGTGGAGTATGCGCATTGGATCAACACGCTTTTGCCATTGAAAACAAACTTCCAGCTCTGTGCTTTATTACACTATTTTTTGGGACTAAGTTGGAAGGACTTTATGCACGTTGAGCTTTAATATTATCTTGTTAGCGCGGTATTTACATTGTATTTTCTGTGTATAAGCTACAATATTGTTTAACATGTCATAAAGGGCTAAAAACAGCCATAGGTTAAGACATGAGTCATCAACTATATTCATTACCATACAGTGAAAATGGATTGATGGAATGTGAGCAAACTTACCCTGGAGCCATCCACCAGATAATTCTCCTGACTCAAACTGACGAAATAAGCCGGAGCTCTGCAATATATAAGCATCATGGGACGACCCTGGATGCCCTGCAAGAACACTGAGGAATCGCATAGCTGGACCAAACACTGCTTTTATGACGAACACCCACCCAAACTTTCACAGACAGCTACGGAAGTCCGGACGAATGGGTCTTTGAATCGAGGCTAATGTCCTGATTGAGGTGAAAGGCAGAAACAACCTTAGGCAAGAAGTCTGGTTTAAAGTGGAAAACCACCTTGTCCTGGTATCTCTCGAAGTAGGGGGCCTGAATGGACAGAGCCGCCAACTCAGAAACACGACAGACCGAAGTGATAGCCACCAAGAAGGCAACTTTCAAAGCGAGAATAGACAGCGCAGCCTCATGCACAGGCTCAAAAGGAGGACCCTGAAGGACAGACAATACCAAATTCAAATCCCAAACCGGTAACATGGGTTTGCGGGGGGGAGGGGGGACGCACATGAGTGACCCCCTGGAAGAAAGTCTTGACCAAAGGATGAAGAGCGAAAGACCTCTGGAAGAAAACAGCCAAAGCGGAAACATTGCCCCTTCAGCGTGCTGAGCTGAACACCCAAATCCAGACCATGCTGAAGGAACTCCAGTATCCGAGGGATGGAGAACACCCGACAGGGAAAGGCCCTAGCCTCACACCAGTCAATGTAAGTCTGCCAAGTCCTAAAATAGATGGTAGAAGAGGATTTCTTCCTAGCGAGTCTGAACAACAGAATCAGACAGACCTTTCTCCTTTAGGATGGAGGTTTCAGCAGCCAGGTCGTCAAAGCCAGCATTTGTAAATTGGGGTAACAGAGCCGTCCTTGAGTAAGAAGATCCGGAACCAGGGGCAGAGGATACTGATCCACCACCAGCTGCACAACGTCTGCGAACCACACCTGTCTTGGCCACCTGCGGGCCACCAGAACAACTGGCACTCTTTCCTGAATCAGCTTGCGCAGAACCTTGCCCAGAAGGGGAAACGGAGGGAAGAGGTACAGGAGACCGAACCCCTGCCAGGACAGAGACATGGCATCCACCGCCAGAGCCAGAGGATCCTGGGACAGTGAGACAAACTCCGGCAGCTTGTGATTGTGGCGAGAAACAGATCCACGTCCGGTAACCCCCACCTGTGACAAAGGGATAGGAAGACCTCGCTGTTGAGGGACCATTCCCCCCAGTGAGAGGCCCCCCTGCCCAGAGAATCCGCTTCCAGATTCTGCACTCCCAGAAGGTAAACCGCAGAGATGCACGGGACATTGTCCTCGGCCCAAGACAGGATCAACGACACCTCCCGGAGGGCACTATTGCTCCGAGTCCCTCCCTGATGATTTATGTAAGCGACCACAGTCCGGTTGTCGGAGCGAACCTGAACCGGCAGGCCCTGGAGGTGAGACTTCAGCTGCGCCAGCACCAACCGAACCGCCCTCAGCTCCAGAACATTGATGGGGGGGTGGGCCTCTTGAGGGCCCCACAGCCCCTGGAATTGGAGGGCTATCCAGTAGCCCCCCCCCCAACCTGACAGACTGGCATCCGTAGTGACCATCTCCCAACATGGGGTCAGAAATGATCTGCCCCCCAGAAGATTCCTCGAGTCCAGCCACCACCGGAGGGACCGCCGGACCAGAGGAGATAGAACAAGGCCTGATCCAGAGACAGGGGACTCCTGTCCCAGACTGACAGAAGATGGAGCTGAAGGGGTCTCATGTGAAATTGAGCATAAGGAAACGCCTCGAAGCAGGCCACCATCTGTCCCACCAATTGCATCCCTTGCCGGATGGATCGATGAGGGCTGGACAGCAAGAAATGAATCAGAGTTTGGAGAGAGTCCACCTTCTGCCGAGGAAGAAAAATCCTGGCCTGAATGGTATCCAGGGTCATACCCAGGAAGGGGGTCACCCGAGACAGGGAGAGAGAGGATTTGAGATAATTGGTCACCCATCCGAACATTTTCAAGGTCGCCACCACCGTCCGGGTGTCCAATTCTGCCTGTTGGAGTGAAGAGGACGTAATGAGAAGGTCGTCCAGATAAGGAAGAATGCGAATGCCCCGGGCTCTGAGAAGGGCCATCACGCCCGCCAACACCTTGGTGAACACTCTGGGGGCAGAGGTAAGACAAAGGGGAAGTGCCACAAATTGGTAGTATTGTTCCTCTACTGCAAACCTGAGGAACCGCTGATGCCCTGGGAAGACCGGCACATGAAGGTAAGCATCTCTGATGTCTATTGAAGTCATAAAGTCCCCCCGGGCGCAGGGAGCTGATAGCAGAGCGCAGAGTTTCCATGCGAAAACGTCTGGTCCTGATGAACTTGAGAAGTTTTAGGTCCAGGATGGGTCTGATGGAACCATCCTTTTTGGGTACTGTAAAGAGATTGGAATAGTAACACTGACCTCTCTCTCCCGGCGGGACCTGACAAATGACCCCCATGGCCAAAAGGTTTTGTACCGCCAGAAACAGACCCCGAAGCTGCCCGCGGGTCCATAGGAACCCGTGATCTGAGAAATCTGGGAGGAGGCCGGTCCGCGAACTCCAGCTTGTATCCGGAGGAGACAACCTCCAGAATCCAACTGTCTGAGACTTGTTGAGCCCAGACCTGAGCGAAGAGCCGCAGCCGTCCCCCCAGCCGCAAGGGTGAGGGCGCCCCCTCATTGCTGAGCGGGCTTGGCAGTAGCTTTGGGTTTGGCACCCCAGGAGGATCCGGGCCGGGCACGGCCTCTGCCCTTGCCCCAGAAATCTCCCCTTTGCCCCGCAAAGGATACCCCCCGCCTGACCTAGGCCCACGAAAGGAGGGAGCGAAAAACCCAGAGCCCCGAAAATGTCGCGGCTGCCTTTTGCGTTGGGGTAATTTACCTACCTTAGCAAAAAGGTCCAAACGATCACCGAACAGGAGCAACCCCTTAAAGGGGAGCCCCGTGAGCGCCTTCTTAGCGGCATTGTCCGCTGCCCACTGGCGCAACCATACTGAACGGCGGATAGAGACAACCAAGACCGAGTTCCTACTACATATCCGAATGGTGTCATCTAAGGCAGAAAGAACATAGGTGATCTCACATTGTGACAAGGCTCTAAATTCAGCACTAGAAGGATCCACATGGGAGCCGTCCAGAAGGCCCCCTGATCAGGGTCCTAATAGCCACAGCGTAATAGCGGAAGCACAAACCGGGCCAAGGCCGAACCCACACAGGCAAAGGCGTGGGAAGCCAGTTGGTCAATATGCCGGTCCTCACTATCCTTCAAGGTAGTGGAATCAGGGGAATGCACCACAGAAGTGTTAGACAATCCCAAAAACAGGGGCATCCACCTCGGGGGGAGTTGACTAACATTTGACCACATCCGAGGGGAATGGATACCTCCTATCACACCCCTTAGGGATACTGGGGAGCCGGCTAGTCCGCTCCCATTTCTTGAGAACCAGATTATGTTCTGTTCTGGGAATTCCAAACGTGGTCTTGCGGTACCAAACAATTCCCCTTGCTGCTTAGGAGCCGCTGCAGGAGGGGAAATGAAAAGTACTTCAAAAATTTGAGTCAAAAGTCTATGGGTGCCATCAGCATCCCAATGCTCTGAGCCGGCATCAGCGCCAAGGCAATGCTGATCGTCAGAGAGAGCTGAATCTGAAAATAATTCCCCTTCCTCGAGAGGGGTATAGTCAGACAAATCAAGGAAATCATCTTGTTCCATAGTAAAGGCCGGCGCAGCAGGCGCCACATACAGTCTTTTAGCTGGAGCCTTACGGGCTGCAGAGCTAGCAATTAGTTTCTCAATTATGGCCAGTCTGGTGGAAACATCAGGTTGAGAATCCCTGCTAGTGTTAATATCACTAGGGGACATAATCAAGCGAGGCGGCGTGGGAGATGAGACAGTGGGTGCCGACCCAGACACCTAAGGCCCAGATTGCCATGCAAGAGCCTGCCGGGCGCAGGGTACACAAACCCGCACATCATCGCCCACATGGGATGCCCCGCACACCACACACAGCCGGGCTTGCCCTGAGGGGACCCCGAGCACCATATCCTGAGAAGCCTCCATAAGGTGAATTTTTTTAAAAACACAAGGAATAATGGGAATTACGCTGTGCAGCTACCCGGGATGCCCCTTTTAGAGTCCGCTAGTGGGAGGATTTACAATTAAGCCCCTAATTTCAGTATGATTAACCTAGGGCACAGGACCGGGAGAAACCTCTAATTAGGTTGTCCCGCCAGAAAGACATAACATAGAAACACAGTCAGAATGTATTACCATAAAAATACATAAGGAGATTAAATACAAGCCCGCAGAGGGCACTCACGGACGTCCTGCAGAGCTCCACCACGGGACAGCGATGCAGCCAAAATGGCTCTGACCAGCTTGGGAGGGGGCGGGCCGCCTGTGTCGCTAGGCCCCGCCCCCTCCAGGAAAGCGGGGACAGGCCCATCACAGGCGGCCAGGCAGCCAATCACGGCCCCGTGACGTCACCGGCCCGCCTCCGCTGTCGAGCACGCGCGGGCCATTCAAACAGCACACATGAGAAAGAGAACAGGAGGAGAGGAGGAAGGAGCGCTGAGCCCAAGTGCCAGCGTTCCGCAGTACAGTGTCACAAGTAAAACACAAAAGCATCAGTCATACCACAAACAGACACTGACACCCCCCCCCCCCAACTAACCGGGCAACGGGAGAAGGGGGAAAATAAGCCCATAGTCACATTTGGGGCATGTGATGGGGGCTAAGCGGACGGGGCATCCCATATCAGGCTCACCAACCTGTGCCGCCTACCCTTTGGTGGGGGATTTGCGGTGGAGCAATACTCCATTAAAAAGCACCTCTAATAGGTGCTGCCTACCTTCACCTGACCACGCAGCCAAGGCTGGGAGGCAAGTAAAGAATGGAACGGGTGGGAATAGGACACAGGACCAGGGGCTGTGCAGCCCGGCTTACCTGCGAGGAGAGAAGCCATCATCTTGACCTTCGCAGCCCGACTGCAGAGAATGAACTGGGGAATTTAGTGGGAGGTCCCGGGTATATAAGGACCGGGAGGGGCCTCTTTTTTTGCCATCTCTGCAGTAAAGCGCCCTCTTGTGGACTATTTCCCAGATGCAATTAATCATTACTGGAGCAGGGCGTGCTGCATACTTGGAATATATAATATATATTAAGCGGGGATCTGTGGGGGCCATCCGGGTTGCAGCAGTGACAACCTCCTGAACTGGAAAGCAGGTCAAGGTTAAAGAACGATCTGGGTTCTGGGACTTCCGGGTCCACGTTCGTTGCACAGGGTGTATGTGCGCAACCGCAACTTCACTTTCGGCGCCAACAAAGGAGGCCATGCTTGCATGGTCCTCCAGCCACTCCCAGGGCAGAGAGCATTTCTGACTGTAAAAGCCAGAAAAGAAGGCCCGAAATGGAGGTGGGACCCTCACAATGTTTCTGGGCACCACCGACCAGCTTGAGACTGATTGGCCTACCAGCAACAGGTCCCATGGCACCGATTGTTGTACTCGGGGGTCCAGCATTTAGCACCCATTACAGGACCTAGCGTGGAGATATCCTTTCATGTAAATATATTTGTGGCCACCTGCCCCTCACCCATCCCTATCTTAATCAAAGGAAAGGGGAGAATAAGTATTGGATGAAAGCTTTGAAAACAGGAAAGATGTCATGTTCTGCCACAAAGCTGGCAGCACACAACTTCCTACACAAGCCCAAATCACATTGCCGGAGGGCGACATGAGATGAATGACTCTAGAGAGTGCATTTCTATCGTTCCATCACTGCATTTATTAAAAAACGTATAATGAACCATTTACAGATAGTACTTCTAGAGCCAGCTTAGAACTTGGCAGAGCAGTCAATGGAAGAGTGCCACTAAGGAGATACTGGAATAACTCCAGTATTTTCTGTTTATAAGGGCCAAGACAGTGCTGCCATCATCAGTGCTACATTTTCCTATTCTTGCCTCAACTACCAGCCTCCCTCCCCCGACTATACTTGCTGGCAGAAACATACACTTGTAGTGAACACCCAAGACAACTTGAGGCTCCTTAACGCAGAACAAAACTAATGATTTTGACTATCCCAGGTTATGTTGCTTGTCCCCAGAAGACTCTGATTTGGGATGCCTCGCTGCCTAGAAAAACTCGACTTTCCCCAGTCCTGTGACACATGCGCAGGCTGTCTACTGTGCACATTAATGCTTGGCAAATGGATCAGTGCTTAGGAATTGAAAGCAAAATCATCTGCATCGTGGGCCTGACTCCAGAGATGCTGGGGATGAAGATCTTCTAAATGCCAGGGCCAGACAATAAAACTCTAGGGTCAGCTTTGTGGGGCATGCTAAAATGGGGTGTGTGAAATTCCCCAGATCGCAAAAAATACGTTGTTTGCTATGGTGCATGCTCACCTAGTATAATAGTGTAATGCACTATTACTTCTTACTTTAGCAATGAGTGGCTGTGCTAAAAAAAAAAAAAAAATTAAAAAAAGGAAAAAGTTGGGTCTTGGCCTTACAAAAAATAAGTGAAGTGGATCACCTGGGCATGTAGCACTTCAGAGGGCTTCTTTACACATTACGGGGCATCACAAATTGTGAATGTTCTCTTAAGACAACTGAAAGGGGGACACAAACGCAACCACTGCACTTGCTCCCACTAGGAGCAGTTTTTGGTGGTGGTCATGGAAGAATATAAAACATAAGAGGGGCAAAACCTTGGAGACCTGCTATAACATCTACATCATGCTGCAGAGAATTAAGGTGGACCAAAACCCACCCTGGAGTCTATGAGACTCCAGGGTAGGCCAGCTCGCTCCACCGTGGCATTCAGATGCAGGATGCCCCACTGTGTAACCCCCAAGGTCGCCCGGAAACTCAGCTTCTTTCCCGGTCCAATGGTGCATGCACTAACAGCGGCCGCATCCCCAATATCCCTTTAGCAGAGCGTGTGCCTGTGCCAGGCATTTGTAAATGGCACACTCCTTGTTAAAGGGCAGCAGGGGAAGCATCCGCCAGCATGCTCGGATCCGCTCGCCTTAGAGGAGCTCTTGGACGAAGGGACAAGAATGGATCTGAGCGCGCTGACAGGACGAGAGGCTGCGCATGCGCCGTAGGACTGGGGAAGGACGAGATCGGGCGATCTGGGGGGTTCCACACAGCTGAGAATTCCCAATCGGGGTGCCCTGGGGGCAAGGGCCAAAACCCAGGATAGTCAAAATTCTGGGTTGTGATCCACTTTAAGAATTCTTGAGGCACAAAGAGAAAGGCTGCAGGTCAGTGCTTTGCTGCCTTATTGCCATTGCCTGGATGGTCCCTTTAATACATAGCTAGAAAAAAACAGTCCACAGCTTAAATTGTTAATAGGCATTTTAATATACCACGGGTGCAAATCATGAGACGGAATAAATGTGTGCAACATGTTTATACCTAAATTTACAATAATGGTTATACATACACTATATAGATCGCAGCAGTCCTGAAACACATTCTGCCACCGAGGCAATTTGGCATACACAGCGCCTTCACTGGTCACCAGAGAACATCAGCAGCTAGAAGAAATGCTTGTGGTGTGATTACGGGTCATTTTAAACCCTCTCTGCACGCTGGAGAGCATGCTGCAGAAAGTCGCTAGGGAGAAGGGTGGCAGCTGAAGCATATGGGTTTATGCTGGCCATATGCATGGCTATAGGAGCGCTCGGTCAGTAGATAAGTTGCATTGATCTTTCACAGTGGGTTTGCCATTCAAAGGGGCCGAAAGCATTCTGATCACTTCTTGGAAAATTGAATCAATTATGACCGCACTGCTATGTGTATATACCCAAATCCTCTTGCGAGATGAAGATTTTTTTTTTTTTTTTTTTAATAACATTTCGAATCTCTTTCAATGTAAATGTACCAGAGGTTGCTCCATGTATGGCCAGCATTAGCAAAGGGAAGGAAACGGATTCTGGCATTGGAAGGGTCACATCACAAACATTTTAGCCTTTGTGATGCTATATTGGACAGAGGATTGGTCCTTTGGTTCTTTTTGTATCAGTGCAACCACCATTTTTGTACCACAGCAGCCACCTATAAAATATGATAAAAGGCCTGTTGAAAAAAAAGTTAAAGTGAGCCTGTAGTTGGAGCTCACTGATCATTTCCAGCCGTCCCAGCTAGGCTATACCCAGCTTCTCCTACCCTCCAAGCTAGAATATATTCGGCTTTTGCACTAAGCACTTTCCTAGAAATGTACTCTTCTAATTCCTGGAAAACCACTTGTAGCCAGGCAGCATGCTGCACAATGCAGAGGACTGAAGATCACACAAGAGATGGGGTAAGCTTTCTAAAGCTTCCATAATCAAGGTCTTCTAATGTCTGGGTGATGTCATTCGTTTGTTAAGACGAGCACAGAGGACACGAAGGGAGCACGATGAGATTTTTTTTTTTTTAGTTCAGCCTTCAATACTATCACGCCAGATACACTGGTCAATAAGCTGGAGCAGCTCTTAATTACCAACATCTGCACATGGAAAGCTTCCTGACTGTAAGAACGCAGCAGGTGAAACTTGGTCCTTATGTGTCAACTTGGAGGACCAGCAACACTGGAGCCGCTGAGGGCTGAGTCTTATCCACTCTACTGTTCTCATTATACACAGATGACTGCACCACCCATGCGAACTCAGTCAAAGAACTGAAATTATTTTGGTGCTGCCCTGTAATCCCCCTTTACGACATGGTACGGGGGAGCATCTAGCAATGACCAGAAAAGACTCCAAAGAACTGTCAAAGCTACTGAAAGGGTTATTGACCTGCCATTCCATTCCATCAATATGCTTGTAGGATTACATCAAGGGCAAATAGGTTCACTGATTGCCCCTCTCACCCATGCAATGCCTTCTTCCAGCTTCTGTCCTCAGGACATCTACTTCTTAGGCTTTAAACGCCCATATGCTTGACTTGTGTTTTGGAACAGACAGACAAATAGTGACTCCTGAATAATATGAACTTATGTTCTGCCCACTGAACTTTTAGAATATGTTTTCTTTCCCCTTATGTTTTTATACACCCTCCTTTTGCAATGTTCAACCCTGTACTGCCTGTATCCAAAGTGATTTCCTTGTATATTGGAATGATGTACTTGGCGAATAAAAGTAATTCTGATTCTGAATTTATTATGACCAGACAGGGAGGCTTTTCCCATTACTATAGGTATATAGTCTGGGAGTAAGAACAGAGACTTTACAGGTGAGGCATTGTCTACAGGTTCACTTTAGCCTATAAAAGGGATTGTCCAGGCTAAGGGTAAAAAATAAAAATCATTGTTTGCTTCTCCAGGAGAGCTGCTGAATGAAGCTGATGTTTCTGAGACCCAGCCCCCATTTTGTAGGCAAGCCCCTGGACTGTATTTATTCATGACCACCTTTATTACCACTGTAAGGGAGGAAAAGAAGCAGGGGAAGACAGACAAGCAAAGCAGGAAGCAGCTATACTCCCCTGCACACACACAAGCAGTGTGTTCCACACAGTCTGATGCAAGATGGGCGAACCTCTCAATGCCACGTCCACCTCTCAATGCAAAATATAGGTTGTCATGAATAAATTAAATCCTAAGGGAAGTACTACATCTTAACAACGCCATTTCAACAATAAGGCCTATTCAGCAGCACATCAGGATAATTTATCTGTATGGCAGGCAAGCAAACACTGATTTTTTACACTCAGCCCTGCCAATGCTTTTACTTACAGGTCCTTGACATCTGATTGGCCACTTCTGGCTTATACACACATCTTTTAAACCAGTAAATGCAATGCCAAGCATTAACTTGGTGCCATGGAAGCAGTACACCTTGACAGTATAGGACATTTCATACAGTTGGTCGGGGGAACCTTCAAAAAGCTTTAAAAAGGGTCTGGGAATCAATGGCTCAAATGCTTGGCATTTCTGAAGGCACGATCTATACACAAGGAACAAAACACTATAAAGATTAAAAGAAGAAAAAAAAAAAGTTGATGAACAGAGCAGATGAACTAGAGAGCTAGGCTGAGGTCAGGGGACATTTAAAGAATAAGGCCTTCATAGACTGGCCCTTCAACCTCTGAGGAATCTTTCCGTAGGTGTAAATGCTCCAGGGTATTGTGAAAGTGTTTGTTGATTTGTTCCGTTTCTTCACAGGATTCCAAATTTGGGAGGTCTTCCCGGATCTTTTGGATAAGTTGGTTCAGGACCTGGATAGTGACCTGTGAAGAGGGTGACAGCAGGTTATGGGTTAAGTCTTCAGCCACATCAAAGAGAGTTTGACAGCTTTAAGTTACTTGGATCCTAAACAGTAATTAAGCATAACTTTCAAACTTTCACTTTCAAACTCCCAATCCTCCATTTAAGGTTATTGGGTATGTTGTAAAATCAAGGGCGCTGGAGAAGACTCCTCGGCACTGAACCCCGCCACTGCCAAATATCCAGGGGTTGCACTGAAACCTATACATGAGTAATACACACATCTACTGTACAAGCAGGTTTACCTGGCACTAGCAGTGGTGTCCCCACGTTTTCCTCCTTCATGCATAACGGAGGAAACAGCAGAGTTTTTGAAGGAGGAAATGCTGCTGGTGTTGGTGATCACAGGTTGTGCAGAAGCTGAAGGGCATAGCTGAAGCAAAATATCATTTTATTGTAAAAGCCAATCATGAATGTGTCCAATTACCTTACAGATTGGATGCTGGACAGCATTAGATTACAACTTACAATCCAATATTGCCCAGCCTCTGATTGCAGGGTAAGTGAACACATTCACCATTGGATTTCACAATAAAATAATGTCAAAGTTGTCAGATCATCTTACAACCAGGCACTATCCCCTGCTCCCCAATGTACAATCTGGCCATACAGTGTAGTGCTGCCCGTCCACCCAACATACAATCTGGCTGTATAAATTAGGATGCAGCAGACCAAAACCTTTGATCACCCAGACTGAGTGTAAAACCCTGGGATTGCATCTTTGTGCATGGCAATCTATTCTCAGTGAATGAAGTGAACTTCCTTCCTAGTGGATGAGAAAATACCATTTTGTGATGACTCTCTGTAGTACTCTGCTCCACCTCGATGGCCAGTCATTACACGTAGGCTGTCCACAAAGATGGTGGTTGCTCCCTCAGACCCCAGTCGGTCCAAAGCAGTAGCATCAGATGAGGGAGGAAACACTGGAAGACCAGAAATCAAAGCGCCAAGGCAAACATATAAAGATGTACTACCAGTGGGCAGCAAGATTTCGCAGTCGACCCAGGAAGTAACCAATGGAAGTAACCATTTTTCTACATTCTAACAGAGTAGAAATGGCTATGAGAAAGACCCTTCTTTCTAAGAATGCCCCACTCAGGATCCAGACTGACTTTAGGGACTGGATCTGTGGATGAACTATGTGGTCCTGGTGAAGGATATCTGACCATACGGGACAGGAAAGAAAAACAAGGTCTCTGGGGCCAATGTAGCACGATCAGGAGGACCGTGGCTTGATCCCATCTGATTTTCCTTGAAACTAAGCCTAACAACCTCATTGGAGGCCGTACTCCCCGCCCCCCGATAGTTGAACACATCCAGACGCAGAGCCACCTGGTCCCTCCTGAGGGCAACTATCTGGCCAAACACCGGCTGGTGTGGTACCCATTGTGCTTGGTCTATCTTTAGGAAATCCACCTCTATGTTGAGTTCCCCTTTTATGTGGACAGCTTGAATGGATCTGACCTTCCCCTCGAGACTCTAT
Source organism: Gastrophryne carolinensis (assembly GCA_027917425.1). NCBI lineage: Eukaryota > Metazoa > Chordata > Amphibia > Anura > Microhylidae > Gastrophryne > Gastrophryne carolinensis. The sequence goes on from CM051241.1 coordinate 30,084,586, forward strand.
AACAGGGACACGGTAGGTTTGGAAAGTTCACACAATCCTTACAGCTAACAGATCCCTGTAATTAGAGGACTTCTAGACGTGGCTTTTGACCAGGTCTCCTGGCAATGCACTCCCCAGAGCTGGCATCTGTCACCATGGGCTCCATCTGGTGCCAGTGTCTCCTGCCTGCCAATTTCTCTGACAAGGTCCAACGTACCAGACTTTCCCAGCCTGTGCCAACAAGGTGACCAGGTGGTTCTTGTCCCCTGCATCTAGGAAGAAGGCTTGCAAGGGAAGAGAATGGAGCTGTGCCCAGGGAACTGCTGGAATGAAGGAGGTCATGAGGCCCAATAAGATCTGCCTTAGCAAAACAGACTGGCGAGAGAGGACCTGGTCAAAACACTGCGTCATCTTCGCCATCTTTGGCACGGGGAGAAAGATTCTCTGACTTGGGGTATCTATCTTGTACCTTCGGTAAGAACATATACTGGTATAAGGCTGGATTTCAACAGATTCACTATTCACTCTAACCCTTGAAGACCAAGTAAGGTTTTCTGCAAGGCTGCTAAAAGGGAAGACCTGTCCACACCAGAACGAAGCACCTTGTCCAAATAGGCTAGGATGTTCACCTGATGAAGTCTCAGGTGAGCCATTGTTTCTGACAGAAACTTTGTGAATATCCAAGGTGCAGAAGAAAGCCAGAATAGCAAGGCTGAAACAGCCAATGCCACTGCCAATGCCTGATCTTCCCTTCCCTTTGCAGTAATGCAAATCTCAGAAACCTTCTGTGGGCAAGGTGGATATGAATGTAGAGGTAAGTATCTTGTAGGTCGACTGAGACCATCAATGTGTCCTTCTGTAAGATATCTTTGATGGAATAGATGATTCCATAATGTAATTATTGTATTTTATCATGCAATTTAATTTCTTCAGATTTAAAATCATTTGGAATTTCCTAGAGTTTTAGTACTAGAAAAAAATGTGAGAGTAAACCCTCCTTTGGAGACTAAAGCACTGGCTCTATCACAGCTTTGTGCAAAAGTTTGGCTATATGGGAAGGCTTCCCTCTGGACTCTGTCCCTTGGGGGCTGATAGCAACTTGAAAAATTCTAATCAGTACTCTTCCTGATTGTTGGTAAATAAAGGGGTTTTGGAAAATCTCCTCTCAGGTCGGAAAAAATGGGTCTTCCTCCCACTGGAAGATCAGGACGAGCTTGGGGCCCTGCAGAGAGCTATACCACTGCCCTTTGCAGTCTGTCAGGGCTTTCTGATCTCTGGCCTCTTAAACTCCCTCTGAAGGTATCTTGGCATTTTGCTGTCCAACCTCTGAGGGGGCACTGGCACTTTTCTTTTTACTCTTTCCGAGGAACGGAACTCAGCGCCAAACAAGACATTTTCCTCAAAGGGGAGTCCACAAAGATGCAACTTAGATGCCTGGTCTCCCTGCCATGTCTTAAGTCAGCACACATGCCAAGCACTGTTGAAAGCTCCTTGCCTTTTGTGTTAGCTTTAGCTCTAATTGCCTCAGCCGAGGCATCTACAATGAAGGATGCAGCTTTAGAGACACAAGGGAGCACATCCAAGATCTCCAGGTGACTCTTGAGACAGTCAATTAACATTTCTAAAACCCGTCCTATGCCTACTGTGGCAATCAAAGGTCAGTGTCCCAGATCCTTTTAAGGAGAATGTCTGCTCGCTGGTCTGTAGGGTCTCTGAGATTTCCCATGTCCATAAAAGACAGGTCTGATCTTTTAGACACCTGGGCTAGGGAGGAATCTTCCCTGGGTGCCTTAGCCCAATGTCTGCTTCCTCAAAAGGGAATCTACGTTTTAGCGCTCTTGGAAAGAAGAACCTTGCTGCAGAGTTCATTCCATCGCAATCAAATCCTTAATCGAGCCATGTACCAAAAAAAAAAAAGCCACAGGCTTTTAGGGTCCTGAAACCCCTGATATAACGAGTCTTTTAGGGACATGGGCTGGGGTCTCTATTTTCAGGGTAGTATAGACAGCCTGAATTAAGTCTGGTGAGTCGTCCACCGAAAACCTAAATCTGGAGCTGTCAAAAGCTTCTAATTTTGCCGATTGTTCTGTGTGGCTAGAGTTTACTGACTAATCTGAAGAAGCGAACCCCTCTTCTTCACCTGATGATCTTCTCCTGGGGGGGGAACCATGGATCACCCTGGATGAACCACTAGGTTCTGAACCCACTGTCATCTGACACTGGTAAGGTAATCTGTCTGGGAGCCAAAAAGGTGGGCAAAAATTGATCAAGCCTAGACTAGGATGCAAATGCATTCCCCCTTTCAGGCACTCCAGAAAACCTGAAATCAGGGGATTTAAAATTATAAGTGACAACTTTCAAGCCTCTTTAGCACGAGGCCCAAGCAGAACCAAGCAGAATCCAAAGCCACCCTGGGAGCTGACTGATGCAACCGCCGTGTTGGATGGCCTGCACTTGGAGCAGTCAATCTCCTAGAGACCAGTCCACAACCAGGAAGAATAGCAGAGACGCCCTGGGACCTAATAATTAATGAAAGGTTCATTCCCCAGTAGATCCAGGGTCAGGGAGCTCAGGAGGCCTCCACTCCAGCTCCAGAGCAGAAAGCATAAGCATCTAGGACATGCAGGTGGACTCCTAGGCAAGCGCGAAGCAGGCTCGACCCTGCTCTGACTCCAGGATTAGATGAAAGTGGGTGCATGAGGTTGGAAAGGCCCTGGGCCCCCAGAAAAGAAGCGACCAGTAAGATGGGGGGGGGGGGGAAGTAACCCGCCAGAACATGCCATCAGCAACACGGTGGAGAATCTGACCAACAGCCAAAATTATTCCAACCAGTAAGTCAGAATAAACAGGATTCCGGCCAACAAGATGACAGACCTATCCCAGAATAAACAGGATTGCGGCCAACAAGATGAAAGACCTATCCCAGAATAAACAGGATTCCGGCCAACAAGATGACAGATCTATCCCAGAAGTAAGAAAAAACCCTGGAGTGTTCCATGACCCGGATAAGGCCAAGACAAAAAAATCTCTGTATGAGCCTGTGGAGGCAAGAATATCCTAGGACTGGAGTGGAAGTGTCAAAAGACCTCCCCCACTATCTCCTCTAGAAGGGGGCCCAGAATACAGGTCACCCAAGGAAGGACAATACAAATTGGCAAGGAAGTAAGCAGGGCTCAATGCTTGCAACACTGCAGAGTACAGCCCGCAGCCCTAAAGAGAACTAGCGAAAGCACCACAGGGAGTCGCCCAGCATAATTCCTCAAATTTTACTGATGACCCGAAAAAAGTAAGGCGACAAGGAGCCAACAGATCTACTGTTGAATAAAGATAATCAGGTGAAAAAAATGCCACTGCGAACATAGGGACTACATGCAGAATCACCCCCGTAAAGACTGGGAAAGATTCTAGATCCAGAGAACATAGCTGTTCAATAAGAGAAACATGACAAGTTGGAGCAGAGCCCAGAACCCTCCGCAAATAGCCAGAGAGAACTATGGAGTCGCAAAAATACAATTTTGTGATCACTCACCCGTAAAATGGGTATTATAAGTATGTCACACACCCCGCTTCCACTATTCATGACATATGGGTTATGGTCCAGTAGAGGGCGAACTTCTGCAGAGATGAAAGCATAAAAGAAGCCCCTCCCGGTCCATAAATACCTAGGACCTCCCACATATTCCCCAGTATATGACAGCAGTAAGGGGACCAGGAAGAGCTAATAAAACATTCTTAACAATAAAAGGTTCACCATATAAAGGATCCAGAATACTAAAGGGCGGGATGAAGCGGGGTGTGTAACAAACTTATAATACCCATTTTACAGGTGAGTAATCACAAAATGGTATTATTCCAAGTATGTCACACACCCCGCTTCCACTATTCATGACATATGGGACATCCAATAGCAGTGTCCGTCATGGGTGGGGATCCAAATACAGCAAAAAAAATGCACCAATTTAAACCACTGCAGCTTGCAGAACCTTGCGGCCAAAAACAGCATCCGCTGAGGCCCGCACATCAACCTTATAAAAACTTTGAAAAAGTATGAACGGAAGACCAAGTAGCAGCCTTACAAACTTGTTCAACAGAAGCCTGGTGCTGAAAAGCCCAGGAAGCCCCAACAGCACGAGTAGAATGCAGCAGAATGATCTTGGAGAAGTAGCAACCAAATAGTACTTCACACAACGAACCACATCCAAAGAGTGCAAAACCATCTCCTTGTCATTGCTAGGCTTAGGACACAAGGAAGGGAGAACTACATCCTGAGATGGAAAGCAGAAACCACATTAGGCAGGAAATCTGGTTTAAAATGAAAAAACCACCTTGTCCTGGTGTCTCTCAAAGTAAGGGGCCTGAATAGACAGAGCTGCCAACTCAGAGACACGCCGAACAGAGGTAATAGCCACCAAAAAGGCAACCTTTTGAGTGAGCACAGAAAGAACCACATCCTGCATCGGTTCAAAAGGAGGCCCCTGGAGGGCCGAGAGAACCAAATTACATCCCAAACGGGAACCAAAGACTTTCTAGGGGGCCGAACATGAGTGAACCCTTGGAAAAAAGTCTTGACCAGATGATGCAAAGCAAAAGACCTTTGAAAAAGACAGCCAGGGCAGAAACCTGACCCTTCAAGCTACTGAGCTGGAACCCCAGATCCAGACCGTGTTGTAGAAACTCCAAAATCCTAGGAAAATCCTAGGAATCCTAGGAAAATCCTAGGAATTGAAAACACCATGCAAGGTAAGGCCCTAGCCTCACACCAGTCAATATAGGACCGCCAAGTCCTATAGCCTCTAATCAAGGTTTGAATAACCGCCTCAGACAAACCTTCCTCCCTCAGGATGAAGGTTTCAGCAGCCACGCCGTCAAAGCAAGCGTTTGTAAATTGGGGTAACGTAGTTGACCCTGAGAGATCAGATCCGGAAACAGGGGCAGTCTGTACTGATCTACCACCAATCTTACGACGTCTGTGAACCCAACCTGTCTTGGCCACCTTGGGGTCACCAGAATTGCTGGTGCCCCCTTTTAGAGCCAGCTTGCGCACTACCTTGCCTACCATGGAGAAGGGGGGAAACAGGTACAGAAACCCCAGATCCCTCCAGGCAAGGGACAAGGCATCCACTGCCAGGGCCAGAGGATCCTAAGACAGAGATACAAAGGTTGGGAGCTTGTGATTGTGCCGAGAGGCAAAGAGATCCACCTCCGGAGTCCCCCACTTGTGACACAGGGCCCGAAATACCCTGTGGTTGAGAGACCATTCCCCTCGGCGAGAGAATCCCCTGCTCAGGGAGTCTGCCTCCGTGTTCTATACTCCCGGAATGTACACTGCCGAGATGCAAGGAACATTGCTCTCCGCCCATGTCCGAATCAGAGAGACTTCCCTGAGGGCACTCCTGCTGCGAGTCCCTCCTTGGTGATCGATGTAAGCTACTGCAGTACGATTGTCTGATTGAACCTGAACCGGTAAACCCTGTAGGTGAAGTGTCAGACGTGACAGAACCAAGCGGATAGCTCTGAGCTCCAAGACATTGATGGGGGTGTGAGCCTCCTGAGGACCCCACAACCCCTGGAACTGATGATCCTTCCAGAAACCTCCCCAGCCCAGACAGGCTGGCATCCGTGGTAACCGCCTCCCAACAAGGGGCCAGGAACGATCTGCCCCTCATCAGATTGCTTGATTCCAGCCACCACTGAAGGGACTGCCGAACCCTGGGAGACATCAGAAATGACTGATCCAAGGACTGTGGACATCTGTCCCATTTCAGCAATAGATGGAGTTGTAGCGACCTCATATGGAATTGAGCAAAGGGGACTGCCTCGAAGGAGGCCCCCATCAAACCTACCAGAGTCATCCCTAGCCGAATAGAAGGGCGAGGATTGGTCAGGAGAACATGTATCAGATCCTGAACCCTCTGCACCTTTGGCTGAGGTAGGAACACTCTGGCCTGACTGGTATCCAGATTCATGCCCAGAAAGGAAATCTCCCTTGATGGGGAGAGAGAAGACTTGGGGTGGTTGATCACCCATCCGAACCTCTCCAGTGTCGTCACCACCGTCCTGCTCCAGCTCCGCCTGGCAGAGGGAAGAAGCTGTAATGAGCAGGTCGTCCAGATATGGCACAATGTGAATGCCCTGGGCTCTGAGCAGGGCCATAATGCCCGCCAGAACCTTGGTAAACACCCTCGGTGCCGAGGTCAGCCCGAACGGGAGGGCCACAAACTGAAAATGCTGATCTCCGACCACAAACCTGAGAAATCTCTGGTGTGCTGGGAAAATTGGTACATGAAGGTAAGCATCCTTGATGTCTATGGACGTCATGAAATCCCCCTGACAAAGGGAACCGATGGCTGAGCCCAGGGTCTCCATGCGGAACCTCTTGGTTCTGATGAACCTGTTGAGAAGCTTCAAATCCAGAATGGGTCTTATGGAGCCATCCCTTTTGGGAACCGTGAAAAGGTTGGAATAATAGCCCCGGCCTCTCTCTGAAAGAGGCATCGGGCATATGACCGCCATGTCCAGGAGGTTCTTTACAGCCGACAGGAGCCCCTGCGCCACCCGAGGATCCGAAGGCCCCCCGAGACCTTAGGAATCAGGGAGGAGGCCGGTACTCGAACTCCAGTTTGTACCCAGACAAGACCACTTCCAATATCCACTTGTCCGTAACCTCCTGGGCCCAGACCTGGAAGAAGAGCCGCAGCCGTCCCCCCACCCGTAAGGGTGAGGGCTCCTCCGGGCTTGGAACCCCAGGTAGAGGCTGGAAGGGCACGTCCTCTACCTCTGTTCCAGGAACGCCCTCTGAAGTCAGAGTAGGCAAGACCTCTGCCCCCTCTGGCGCCGTGAAAGGAAGGACTGAAGGAGCATGCCCCCCGAAAAGAGCAACGCTGCTTCTTACGCTGAGGTAGCTTTCCACCTTTCGTCACAGAATCCAATTTGTCTCCAAACAGCCGCGTTCCCAGGAAGGGCAGAGCTGTGATTTCTTGGCTGCAATGTCAGCCGCCCACTGGCGCAGCCAGACCAATTGGCGCATGGCCACCAACAGAGCCGAAGTTCTACTACACATGGTAATAGTGTCGTCCATAGCCGACAAAACAAAATACATGAACAATTCACACCTCTTAAGGGCTGTGAATTCAACGCTGTCCGGATTGAGCTGGGACCCATTTAACATGTCCCTGATCTCCGACCTGGTAGCCACAGCCACGAGTGCCGATGCACAGACAGCCGCAAGGCTGAACCCACACTGGCAAAGGCATGGCAAGCCATCTTATCAATGCGCTTGTCCTCGCCATCCTTAAGGGTAGTGGTGTCAGGAGTATGTACAACGGAGGTGTTGGACAGTCCTAAGATGGGCGCATCAACCTCGGGAGGGAAAGACCAGCGCTTCACCGCATCCACCGGAAAGGGATACTTTCTATCCCATCCCTGAGGAACACCATGAAGGCGACTCGGCTTCTCCCATTCTTTAAGAATCATGCTGTCAAAATTATCCTGATTTGGAAACTCCAAGCGGGGCTTAGAGAACCCAAAGAATTCTCCCTTCTTCGGAGGGGCCTCCGCTGGTGGGGAAATACCCAGAACCTCTGATAGATGGGTCAGGACCCTGGGAGTATCAACAGCATCGCCCAGCGCCTGCCCGGCATCAGAATCAAAGAACTGCAGTTCCTCAGTCTCAGATTCCTCAAATAATTCCCCCTCCTCGAGCGGGGAATAATCAGCCCAGTCAGGGGAGTCATAATCATCAAAATCAATTACCGGCATAGCCGGTGAAAGATGACTTTTCTTAGTAGGGGCCTTTCTGCCCACTGAGCTAGAAATAATTTTCTCGAGGTTGGCCAGCCTAGCACATACATCCGAGTGTGACTCCCCACTAATTACAGTGTCACTTGGGGTACGAATGATGCGGGGAGGGGTAGGAGATGAGGCGGGAGGCAGGGACCCAGACACCTGGGATCCCGACTGCCGCATAATGGCCTGTTGCGAACACGGTATGCAAATTAGTACATTCTCCCCCGTAAGGGGTACCCCACAACCCACATATAGCCGAGATTGCCCCAAAGGGAGCCCAAGCCCAGTATCCTGTGGAGCCTCCATATGGTGATTTTAAGGTAGTCGCAATGACCAGAGGGAATTATGCTGGTAAGCAACCTGGGATGCCCCTTAAGTCCTGAGTGGGAGGATTTATAAGTGCCCCAAATTACAGCTAGGGGCCCTAGGACCAGGAGAACCCCCTTTTAAGCAAGGCACATGGAGTCCTCCTGAAAGACACAATATATGTAGCCATAAGCACATGCACACACACAGCAACAGCAAAATAAATACATGTCATAAGAAAACAATAGCAGAGAGGCCAGCGCTGCCCCAAGCGGCGACTGATGCATATTGGCCAAGTATAGCAAAAAGAGGGGGGAGCCCAGCAGGGCACTCACCCACCGCAGAAAATAGTCGTCCTATTCAGCCAGCAGCGCCTGAGAGGGAGAGTGGAAGGGAGAAGAAGGGGCGGCCAGCGCGGATCGCGCGCCGCGCCCGGCCTCCTTCCCTCCGAGTCCTGTAATGCGGTTCCCAGCAATGGGATGGGTCCTCAATGGCGCCTCACAGAATCAGCCTGAGGGGAAGAAGCTCCCCAGACTGGAGGGTAACAGAGGGGACCCGGAAGAGGGAGAATCCCTCACCAAAAGGGTGTAAGGGAATTAAATGGGGACAGGGCATCCCAAACCGGGATCACCAACCCGGATGCCGCCTACCCCCTTGTGTGGGGTCTCACGGGGGAGCATGGCTCCCTAAACACCTATTAAGGTGAAGGCTACCATCACCCGGACCTGCAGCCAAGGCTGGGAGGCTAGAAATGGGCTTAATGCATAAAGGTCCGGGCAGAAATAGAGCACAACATGGCCGGGTGTAATCCCGGCTTACCTGCAAGGAAGAGCAGCATACATCTTCTGACTTGCTCCCCGTCCTGCAAAGAAGGAACTGGGGAATGTGTGGGAGGTCCCAGATTTATGGACCAGGAGGGGCTTCTAATTTGCTTTCATCTCTGCAGAAGTTCGCCCTCTACTGGACCATAACCCATATGTCATGAATAGTGGAAGCGGGGTGTGTGACATACTTGGAATAAGAGGGTAGCGGCTGCTTCCAGAAGATAGACACGTCTGGATCCCATGAACCATAGGGGGCCAAGCTTGTATCCTGCAGTCGCCCAAGAGACTACCTCTGTTAACCAGGCCTCCAGTAAAATACTGCACACCGGTTTAACAGGTGCGCATGGCCCCAAGCTTTGGGGCCAGGACCTCCTCACACAGCTGGAAGGCCTAGACCAGGACCAAGGACCCATGCCAAGAAGATTCAGAATTACTGTGTGCTGTTACAGTAATAAGCAACCAAGTCTATTGCAGGGCGAAATGCTACCTCGGCTGCAGGGGCAGAGAAGCAGACCCATAAGCAAGGATGTCCGTGCAAACCTTTGAGGTAACCCATGGAACCACACTCATGGCCCCCCTCCCTGCAAGAGCAGTCCCCACTGACATCACTAAAGAATGGTTGTACAGGCCAGCAGGGAGAGCGCTCTGCCGCAAACACTCAGTCACTAGGGGCCTATACCTCAGGTGATTCATGTCCTCCAAAGGCTAAGACACAATCTGACCATAAAGCCAAGGACAATGTGTGAGTAAAGCCGAGTATAATGCCAAGCTTGTCACTGTGAATGCACAGCCGATACATGAGGTTGTACATAGCGGGGAGTTACCGGCAGCTGGTCTGGCCTCCCAACTGCAGTAGAGCAGCAAAACTTGCTTAAAACATGTGGAAACTGTTCAGGCCAGAGAAACACAGGCCCTCTACCTCATGCCAGATGGCGTTCAGCCCAGACAACAACAGATTCTAATTTGCATATCTTTCCCGTCAGAAAGATATGCATAGGAGTCGAATCAACAGATACTTACGTCAGAAGAAGGACTAGAAGACTCCCAGCGACGCAGAACCATCCTGCGTGAAACAGCAGGGAGAGAGGATGGCCCTAGGGAAGGATTGACCCAGATCAGCCTAATAAGAAGAATTTTGGTCCTCTGGACCAGGGATTCCCAACTGGTAGTACTTGAAGTCCTATCAGGTGGTACTCAACAGACTGGCCTGCTGTCATTTATACTTCACACCACCTGATTTGCGCCTGAAGTACAAAACTGTTCCAAAAGGTGATTAAAAACCATGCATGTGCATTATTCTTATGCATTTCATGCATGGTTTTAGTTGACTGAAAACCCATACATTGACATTATTAGAAAATGGAAAGTGGTACTTTCCAAAACATTTGGGAACCCCTGCTCTAGACCAAACTATTGCATAAACACACCATCTCCCCAGCAGGAGACCAGGATGGTTTTCAAAGCCCCCAGTAAAGGACATCTACAGAATATTTGATGAGAGATATTGTCTCATGCTCCAAAACAGAGGTATTGAGTCTACGTCCAGAGGATGGCAAAGCTAGATCTTAGCTGACTGAAGACTTAAGTTCTTAATTGGCAAAAAACGGACCTCACACTACATTGTTGATTAAGCCAGAAGTTGCCCATTTGGACTGTTGTGCGCATGACTTGCACTCTTGTTGGCGCGTTAGCGGATCATGTTGTTTCAAAATCATCTGCGACTAGGTGAGGTGAGTGGTTAAATAAATGAAATAAATAAAATTGCTAGCTTTTGAATGAGCGCACCTATTTTACCAACAAGTATGGCAAACCCCCTGGAGCGTGGGATCTCTCATCCACTCCTAATGCCCAAAACAGATGTGCCCAGAACAAAGCCCTGTCTACGTCTAGACAGCTGAATTTACTTGATGCACTGGTTGACCATAACAGGACCTCACACTAAAATGTTGTTAAATACGTCAGGGGATATTTATTCAGTGCTCATGTTTCAGACTATAATAACCCCCCAACTGATCATTTTGTTTTAAAACAACCCGTAACAAGGTGGGTTGGAAAATAACATAGTAGAACCAATTTGCCGTGCAGGTCCCAGAAATGTCAAAGCAATTAGACTGCAATCAGTAGGTGGTTACGGCCATCTCAGCGTGAACAAGAGCCCTCGACCTGCAGCTTGTGATGGCTCCTCAAGATGTTCAACAGACACTCCTGCACATTTCTGATCTCTCTAAATAATCACCCTGTGGAAAATTGTCTAGGGAACGTTGTCAGGACATGTTGTGGTAAAAACCGGGAAAATTAATTTGAGGAATATACATATTTTAAACTGATTCTATGCTTACAATGCTCTGCCTGCTACATAATCCCATGTAATGACAAATCCCTGCATGCCATGGACAGCCAGAGGTTGCCATAGTAATGTATTCTTACTGCCCTTTTATTTTAATCAATCCAATAATGCCTTTAGAGTACATATCCATGGATATTATTGTATAACTGCACTAAAGCCATTTTATATATATGCTATACAAGGCATCAAGGAAAAAAAAATACATTTGTTTCTCTCTTACATTCCAGGACACCAATATTTGCGGCCTAATTTTTATACCCAAAGGTGGGACTGGAAGCATAAAAATCTGAATCTCCTCCTGGCAGTATATACACAGGCTGTGCCCATCCTACTCCTATTGGTAATAGGCAGTAAAGATGCAAGCCCCAAAAGGAATAAACAAGAAACTTGAAGACAAAACTTCATCCTTAAAAGACACTCTGTAGACCATTCAGCAGCTCACCGTATCATGGATGCCCTCTCCCTTCCTGTCAAAACACAGCTGCTTCTGGAAGTAGAAACAAGGCAATGAGTAGTGGTACATCTCCTGAATTCCTTTGCCATTGACCACTAATCATATAGCTAGGCTTGTGGTCTATAGCTCCACATCATCAAACTATGGACACTGGGAGAGAGTGAGAACAGCCAGGGTGATGAGAATGCCCCTGTCTTACAGACACGGCCCATGATGCAGCCGCACCAAAATGGGGTGGGAGCTGTTTTCCCAATGTAAGAAGAGAGAAACTAATTTTACAGATGCCGATATGAAATTAGGTGTCCAGCACTTAAATTATTCACGCAAGTTCATTAAAGGTTGTGTTTCTCGTTCCAAAAGATGTCCTTGAAAGGGATACAGCAGGCAAAGGCAATGGTTAGACCAATCCTGTCAGGCTACATTTGGCACTGTCCTAAACTGTGTCCCGTTTTTAAACTGAAGAAAAAATGGCCGAGTTATCAAGGCTTGCAGTTTCACCTTAAGAATTCTCTTTAGAAATATTCAGGCGTGGCCCTTAGCTCTGTGATGCGACCTAAAAATACAACTCTGTGAAGTACTCACCTGTAGAGTTGATATTATATGCATACAGCACGTCCTGCTCCAGAGATAGTAACATGTGGGTAATCCTCCGCCTCCGGCGCTGCGCACTGCATACATGTAGAAAACAAGCTCCTCCCGGCCCTTCATATACCGAGGGACCTCCCACAAATCCCCAGCATTGAAAAGCAGTGAGAAAGAGAGGCCAGGAGAAACAACCACCCAAAACTGGCAATAATACCAAAGATAACAATCACCAAACAGGGGATCCAGAACAAGGTGAAACAGGGTGGGGTGGAGCAGGACGTGCTGTATGCATTTAATATCAACTCTACAGGTGAGTACTTCACAGAGTTGTATTATTCTAAGCATACAGCACGTCCTGCTCCAGAGATAGTAATAACATGTGGGACATCCAATAGCAGTGTCCGTAAAAAAGGGTGGGATCCCCAACAGAAGGCAACAACAAGCAGTTTAAACTACTACCGCCTGCAAAACCTTGCGGCCAAACACAGCGTCAGCTAAGGCCCTAACATCAACCTTATAAAACTTTGTAAAGGTATGAACAGAAGACCAAGTAGCGGCCTTGCAAACTTTTTCAACAGAGGCCTGGTGCTGAAAAGCCCAAGAAGCCCCAACAGCTCTAGTAGAATGAGCAGTAAGACGAAAGGGGGGAGTCTTCCCCTTAGTAGTATAGGCTTGAACCACAGCCTGACGAATCCATTTACTGATGGTAGACTTGGCGGGAGCCAAACCCTTCCTAGGTCCATGAGGCACAACGAAGAGAGCATCCGTCTTCCTAAAGGCCTGAGTGGTAACCAGGTAAGACTTAACACACCTAACCACTAGGATTAGGGCACAAGGAAGGAAGTACAATACCCTAAATCAAATGAAATGCAGACACCACCTTAGGCAGGAAGTCTGGCTTGAAGCGAAATACCACCTTATCCCGGTGTCTCTCAAAGTAGGGAGGCTGAATAGACAAGGCAGCCAACTCAGACACACGTCTAAACGAAGTGATAGCTACCAGGAAGACAACCTTGAGCGTGAGCACAGCGAGAGCGGCCTCGTGAATAGGCTCGAAAGGAGCCCCCTGCAGGGCCGACAAAACCAAGTTCAGATCCCAAACAGGAACCATAGGTTTCCGAGGAGGACGCACATGAGTGACCCCCTGAAAGAAGGTCTTGATAAGAGGGTGCTGGGCAAAGGTCTTCTGAAAGAAGATAGACAGGGCCGAAACCTGGCCCTTCAAGGTACTAAGCTTAAGACCCAAGTCTAGACCATGTTGTAAAAACTCCAGCACCCTGGAGACTAAGAATTCCCAGCACGGAAGAGACCTGGATTCACACCAGTCAATGTAAGCACACCATACTCTATAATAGATAGCAGCAGAAGTCTTCTTCCTGGCTTGCACCATAGTAGCCACAACAGAAGCAGACAAACCCTTTTCCATTAAGATGGAGGTTTCAATAGCCAAGCCGTCAAAGCCAGAGTTAGTAAATTGGGATGGCGTAGAGACCCCTGGGTTAGAAGATCTGGCAACCTTGGCAGATCGTACTGATCTACTGCCATTTGAACCACGTCCGCGAACCACACTCTTCTTGGCCACCTTGGGGCCACCAGAATCACGGGTACCCCTTCCAAAGCGATCTTGCGCAGCACTCTGCCCAGAAGGGGAATTGGTGGAAACAGATACAGGAGCCGAAACTCCCTCCAAGACATTGACAGGGCATCCGAAGCCAGAGCCAGAGGATCCTGAGACAGGGATACAAAGCTCGGTAGCTTGTGATTGTGGCGGGCGCAAACAGATCCACGTCTGGCACACCCCAACGGTGACACAGGGACTGAAATACCCTGTCGCAGAGGGCCCATTCCCCCTGATGGGACGCCCCCCTGCTCAGAGCATCTGCTAGCAGATTTTCCGTCCCCGGAATGTAGACAGCCGAGATGCATTGGACATTGGTCTCTGCCCATGTTAGAATCAGAGACACCTCCCGGAGAGCACCCTTGCTCCGGGTTCCTCCCTGATGATTGATGTAGGCTACGGCCGTCCTGTTGTCTGAGCGTACCTGAACCGCCAGACCCTTCAGGTGCTGGGTCAATCGTTCCAGCACCAACCTGACCGCCCTGAGTTCCAGGACATTGATAGGAAGATGGGCCTCCTGAGGGCCCCACCTCCCCTAGAAGCGCAGGGACTTCCAGAATCCCCCCCAGCCCGAAAGACTGGCATCCATTGTGACCGTCTCCCAAGAGGGAGCCAGGAAGGATCTGCCCCTTGTCAAGTTCCTGTGGTCCAACCACCAAGCAAGGGATTGTCTGACCGAGGGGGGAACCACCCAGATCTCGTCCAAGGACGCTGGGTCCTTGTTCCATACTGACAGAAGGTGAAGCTGCAGGGTTCTCAAATGGAACTGGGCAAAGGGCACCACCTCGAAGCTTGCCACCATCGAGCCCACCAACTGCATTCCCTGCCGGATGGAGGGATAAGGGATCGAGAGCAGGGACCTCGCCTGCGTTGTCAGAGCTTCCACCTTCTGTGGAGGAAGGAATATCCTTGACTGAACCGAGTCCAGAATCATCCCCAGAAACGGGGTCACTGAGGAGGGGGACAGAGAGGACTTTGGGTAATTGATCACCCAGCCGAAGGACTCCAGGGTGGACACTACCAACCGAGTGTCCAGCTCTGCCTGCCGCAGAGACCGAGAGGTGATGAGTATATCGTCCAGGTAGGGCAACACGCGTATGCCCTTTAGTCTTAAGAGGGACATCACCCCTGCCAGCACCTTGGTGAACACCCTGGGAGCCGACGTAAGGCCGAATGGCAGAGCCACGAACTGATAATGCTGATCCAACAGCGCAAATCTGAGAAACCTTTGGTGCCCTGGAAACACCGGAACGTGTAGGTAAGCGTCCTTGATGTCCACAGATGTCATGAAGTCCCCTGGGCGCAGCGAGGCAATGGCCGAGCGCAGAGTTTCCATTTGAAAATGCCTGTTTCTGATATAACTGTTTAGGATTTTCAAATCCAGAATGGGTCTGACTGACCCGTCCTTTTTGGGCACCGTGAACAGGTTGGAATAAAACCTCATGCCCCTGTCTCTTAAAGGGACCTCGCAAATGACCCCAAGATCCAGAAGGTCCTGCACAGCCAGCATCAAGACTCGAGCTGAGGCAGGTTCCTGTGGGATCCGGGACCCAACGAACCTGGTAGGGGGCAGTACAGCAAACTCTATCTTGTAACCGGAGGACACTACCTCCTGAATCCACCAGTCTGGGACTAGGCGTCTCCAGACATGCTCGAAGTGCTGCAGACGTCCCCCCACCCTGACGGGCGAGGGCGCCCCTTCATGCTTGGGGGGGCTTTGGGCTTGGGCCCCCAGGAGGAACCAGGACGACATCCTCTGATCTTGTTCCAGGACTCTGTGCGAGACCCAGCGAGGCCAGGGGGCCAGGGCCCAGGGGGTCGAATGGGAGCTTGGGCCACGAAAGGGCCGAATCTGATGCTTGCGCTGGGGCAACTTGCCACCCTTCGCAAAGATATCTAACCTTTCTCCAAACAGGAGCAGCCCTTTAAATGGAAGCCCTGTAAGGGCCTTCTTGGCGACGTTGTCAGCAGCCCACTGGCGTAACCAGATCGCACGGCGTATGGCTACCACCAGAGCAGAGGATCTAGCGCTCAGCTAAATAGCATCGTCCGATGCAGATAATATATAATTCACAAAGGTCTCACAGGTGGCCAGAGCGTTGGCGGCATCAGAGGGCAAGTCATCCGCCCTTTCCAGAGCAGTCTTAACCACCATCCTGAGCGCCACCGCCGTGATGGCACAAACCGGGCGGAGCGATGCTCCCCCAAATGCAAAGGCATGACATGCCAATTGATCAACTCGCCGATCCTCTAAATCCCGCAGCGTAGTAGTGTCAGGGGAGTGCATAATAGAGGTGTTGGACAGACTCAGAATCGGGGCATCGACCTCGGGCAGCGATGTCCGAAACTTAACTAGATCGGCAGGAAAAGGATACTTCTTATCCACAGCTTTAGGGATCCCCTGGAGTTTGCTGGGGTGTTCCCATTCTTTCAGCACTAGGCTATTAAAATGAGTTTGTTCGGGAAACTCCAACCGCACCCTAGCGGTATGAAACAGATCACCCCTTTGCCGAGGAGCCGCGGGAGGGGGAGAGAGGGATAACACATCAAAGATCTGGGTCAGCAGTCTATCAATATTGTCCTGGGACCAATAATCAGAACCAGACTCCTCCTGACTCCTGGACTCGTCATCGTAGGACCCTGAGTCAGAGAGCAGATCCCCTTCCTCTGATGGGGAATGTGCATAGGAAAGCAGTAAATCATCAGATTCTACAGGAAGAATAGTAGATTCAGGATTCAAATGACGCCTCTTGGCAGTAGCCTTGCGCACCAAGGAGCCAGCGATGAAGTTTTCCACACTAGCCAGTCTAGAGGCCAAATCAGCGTGAGAATCCCCACTAGTATTGGGGGTTAGGCTCAAGCTTGGGGGAGTAGGGGAAGTAAGGCGAGGTGCGGGCCCAGCCTCGGAAGAGGTGGGGAGAGGGGCACAAGGGACGCAGACCCGTGCATTGTCACCGCTGTTAGGTAAGACCCCACAAGCTACACACAGACGGGCTTGTCCCAAAGGAACCCCGTTCACAATATCCTGGGATGCCTCCATATGGTGATTATTAAGTTCAATATGCCAGTAGGGATTGACGCTATAAAGCAACCCTGGATGCCCCAATAACCCGCTGGGAAGTGGGAGTAATTTCTAAAAATGGTCTGGACCGGGCGCTACACCGGGCCGGGAGAAGCCACCGAAGTCCGCGGTCTGAAAGACACAAGGGGAACAGGGATGTCAGAGCCGAGCGCGAAGAAGCAAGCTAGGGAAAAGATCGCCCATGAGGGCACTTACAGGTCTGCGAGGGGAGGACCGTCTTCACCACGTGCATGCGAGAAGGAAATGGTGCCCAGCGAACCTCGAAGGGCAAGCCAGAGCGGGCGATGACGCGGAACGCGCCAGACCAAAACCCACCCCCCCCACCCCCCCCCCCCCCCGGAGAGCGCGAAGCTCGAAGGCGCGCAGCCAATCAGGAGAAAACAGTAGTTATGTCAGAATCACCTCAGAGAAAACGTCTGACAGAGTGAAAACAGGGGTAAAAACGCCGTAGCTTCCCCGAACAGGGCTGCCGTACGCGCCATAGAGAACAATAAAAGCGCTGCGTTTAGCTAAAAACTTAAAAGTGAAGCGCGCTCTGACACCCGGTGACGGTTAAAAGCTATAGGACTATAGGACTCTAGTGTAATTAGGGCAAGGATAGGCCATCGAACACACAAACCCCCCCTCTTTTTCCCCCACTAATGGGGGAATCTAGGGAGGAAGGTGACCCAAATGCAGGGTTCACCGTTACATGGGACGTGGGGGCACTGGTGCGGGAGGGGCATCCAACGGAAGGCTCACCATTCGCCTTAACCGCCTACCCTATGGAGGGGGATTGCGGTGGAGACTAGCTCCGTAAGCACACTAGGTGCTGCCTACCTTCACCCGACTAACGCAGCCCAGGCTGGGAGGCATTAATTCACAATGAGGACGGGTGGAAATAGTCCCGCAGGGCCTCGGGCTGTCAAGCCCCGCTCGCCTGCGAGAGCGTGATACTTCATGTCTTCGCAGTTCCAGCACTGCAGAGAAATCTGGGGATTTGTGGGAGGTCCCTCAGTATATGAAGGGCCGGGAGGAGCTTGTTTTCTACATGTCTGCAGTGCACGGCCCCGTGACGGAGGATTACCCACATGTTATTACTATCTCTGGAGCAGGACGCGCTGTATGCTTAGAATATATCAGCATTATGGGTGGGGCCTATAAGACAGGCATTCTCGTTACGCTGGAGGTTCTCCCTCTCTCCCAGTGTTCAGTCTGATGATGTGGAGCTTTAGACCACCAGCTTAGCCCCTGGTGGTCTATGGTAAAGGAATTCAGAGGGTGAAAAGGCAAGTAACCCACAATGCCTCCCACTGGGTCAATCTGGAAGCCCTGTTTCTCAGTAGCATGGGACAACTTCCCACTTCTGCTACATTACAGCTGTTTGGTCTGCAGGAAGAAATTAGGCTGGATGTATACACAGGGAATCTGGTCACTATGACACACAACCCCCCCATTCCATCATTTATAATTTTGCACACATTTCCAGGTCCTTTCTAAGGCATCTGCATATTTCACTAGCCTTTTTTCTGTTGCCTTGACCAAAACATTTTTTTTTGAAAGCTTTATATGCTGCTGCAGAAGTCTACTTAAAGTGGAACAAATGTTTTGATTTTCACAGGTTTTGCCCAAGGGGGCATCCTGATTTGGGATACTTTACACACTTCATTCGCCCCCCCCCCCCCCCCCATGTTCCTGCAGATTGCCTCGCTCATGCCCCCACTCCCCTCCAGCTAGGGTGCTTTACATGGAACAAAGCAGCATAAAAGTGAAGTGTATTGCTACAGTAAGTGAACCTTGCGGCCAAAAGCAGCATCAGCTGAGGCACTAACATCAACCTTGTAAAACTTCGAAAAAGTATGAACAGAAGACCAAGTAGCGGCCTTGCAAACTTGTTCAACAGAAGCCTGGTGCTGAAAAGCCCAAGAGGCCTCTATAGCACGAGTAGAATGAGCAGTAAGGCGGAAGGGAGGATTCTTCCCCTTAGCAGAATAGGCCTGAATCACAGCCTGACGGATCCATTTGCTGATAGTAGATTTGGCAGGAGCCAAACCCTTCCTAGGACCAGAAGGAACCACAAAGAGCATCAGTTTTTCTGAAAGGTGCAGTAGCCACCAGATAGTACTTCAGATTCCTAACCACATCCAAGGAATGCAAAACCCTCTCCTTAGCGTTACTAGGATTAGGGCACAAGGAAGGAAGAACAATGTCCTGATTCAGATGAAAGGCAGACACAACCTTAGGCAAGTCTGGCTTGAAGCGAAACACCACCTTGTCCTGGTGTCTCTCAAAGTAGGGGGGCTGGAGGGAAAGCGCAGCCAACTCAGAAACACGCCTAACAGAAGTTATAGCCACAAAAAGACAACCTTGAGAGTAAGAATGGCCAGGGCAGCATCCTGCACAGGTTCAAAGGGAGCACCCTGCAAGGCAGACAAGACCAAGTTCATATCCCAAACAGGCAACATAGGCTTACGTGGGGGACGCACATGAGTAACCCCCTGGAAAAAAGTACTGATCAGAGAATGCTGGGCAAAGGACCTCTGGAAGAAAACATCCAGGGCAGACACATGACCCTTCAGAGTACTGAGTTGGAGCCCCAGCTCCAACCCATGCTGCAGGAACTCCAGGATCCTGGGAATAGAGAACACACGACAGGGAAGAGACCTAGACTCACACCAGTCAAAGTAGGCACCAACCTGATCGCCCTCAGCTCCAGAATGTTGATAGGTGTGTGGGCCTCCTGAGGGCCCCACCGCTCCTGGAACTGGAAGGACTTCCAGAAGCCCCCCGAACCTGTCAGACTGGCATCCGTGGTGACCGTCTCCCAGCAGGGGGCCAGAAAGGATCTGCCCACCAACAGGTTCCTGGAGTCCAGCCACCACAAGAGGGACCGCCTGACTAGGGCAGACAGCACAAGGAACTGGTCCAGGGACACAGGATCCTTGTCCCATACTGACAAGAGGTGGCATTGCAGAGGCCTCATGTGAAACTGGGCATAAGGGACCACCTCGAAGCACGACACCATCAGGCCCACCAGCTGCATTCCCTGTCTGATGGAGGGAAGAGGGCAAGATAAGCAGGAGCTGAACCTGGGCTAGCAGACTGTCCACCTTCTGCTGAGGAAGAAAAATCCTTGCCTGAACTGTATCCAGATTCATTCCCAGGAAAGGAGCCAACAAGGAGGGAGGCAGGGAAAATTTGGGATGGTTGATCACCCAGCCAAATGACTCCAGCGTGGACACTACTAGCTGAGTATCCCGCTCTGCCTGTTGAAGGGACTGAGAAGTGATGAGAATGTCGTCTAAATAGGGCAGCACGCGAATGCCCTGAGCAGAGACATCAATCCTGCCAGTACCTTGGTGAACACCCTGGGAGCTGAAGTGAGACCGAAGGGCAATGCCACAAATTGGTATTGCTGATCCTCCAGAGCGAACCTGAGGAATCTTTGATGACCCGGAAAAACAGGAATATGAAGGTAAGCATCCTTGATGTCCACAGAGGTCATTAAAAATCCCCTAGACGCAGGGAACTGATGGCAGAGCGCAAAGTTTCCATGCGAAAGCGCCTGCACCTGACAAATTTGTTGAGGATCTTCAAGTCCAGGATGGGCCTGACTGACCCATCTCTTTTGGGCACGGTGAAAAGGCTGGAATAGATACCCTTGCCCTTTTCTCGTAAGGGGACCTGACAGATGACCCCCAGCATCAGAAGGCTTTGCACCGCCAGAACTAGAGCCTGAGCTGACATAGGGTCCTGAGAGATCCGGGATCTGATTAATCTTGGGGGCGCTCAGGCAGCAAACTATCTTGTAACCGGAGGACACTACATCCTGAATCCACCTCCAGCCTCCAGACGTGAGCAAAATGCTGAAGCCGTTCCCCTAAGACGACTTAGGCTTGGAGCCCCAGGAAGAGCCAGGGCGTCCACGTCCTCTGCCCCTACCCCAGAAATCTCCTCAGGCCCCAGTAAGGAAGATCCCCCCTCCCCTGTCTGGCTCCACGGTAGGAGGAAGAAAAGGAGCCCTGGCCCCGAAAGGGCCGAGACTGCCGTCTGCGCTGGGGTAACCTGCCTCCCTTAGCAAACAGGTCCAGGCGGTCCCCAAACAGGCGTAGTCCTTTGAAGGGCAGCGCTATCAGCAGCCCATTGGTGCAGCCATACCGAGCGGCGTATAGCCACCACAAGGGCATAGGTTCTGCCACACATCCTAATGGTATCATCCAAGGCAGAGAGGACATAAGTCACAAAAACCTCACAGCGAGAGAGAGCTCCTCACTAGACACATCATCAGGAGCACCATCTAGGACACTTCTCAGCAGGGTCCTAATAGCCACAGCTGTAATGGCAGAGGCACAGACCGGGCGCAGCGCCGCCCCCACGCAGGCAAAGGCATGGGACGCAAGCTGATCAATACGCCGGTCCTCACCATCCTGCAGCGTAGTAGAGTCAGGGGAATGCATGACAGAGGTGTTGGACAACCCTAGGACCGGGGCATCCACCTCTGGAGGAGATGACCAGCGCTTCACCACATCAGCAGGAAAGGGGTACCTCTTATCCCAACTCTTAGGGACACCGGGAAGTCTGCTGGGATGCTCCCATTCCTTGAGCACGAGATTATTAAAATGGACTTGCTCGGGAAATACCAAACGTGGCTTAGCAGTATGAAACAATTCAGCCGGGGGAGAGATAGACAGTACCTCAAAAATCTGAGCCAACAGCCTATCAGTATCATCTAGGGCCCAGGGGTCAGAGCCAGAATCATCATGACCCCTGGGCCTCTCATCAGATGACTCCGAGTCAGAGAATAATTCCCCTTCTTCCAAGGGGGTATAACCAGACAGTTCCAAGAACTCATCAGCCTCCATAGGGAACAGAGAGACATCAGGCGTCAAGTGCCGCTTTTTAGCAGAGGCCTTATGTGCCAGGGTATTAGCCAGTAACTTCTCAACACTAGCCAGTCTGGAAGACACATCAGGTTGAGAGTCCCCACTGGTATGCAACTCAATAGGAGTCAAATTTAAGCTTAAATTTAATTTAAGCTTAAGCTGGGGGAGTAGGTGAAGCCATACGTGGTGCAGGCCCAGCTACTGGTAAACCAGGCTGCAGTGCAAGCACCTGCTGGGCACAAGGTATACAGACCCGCACATTGTCAGCACAAGTAGGGGACACTCCACAAGCTACACACAGCCGGGCTTGTCCCGAAGGAACCCCGAGCACATTATCCTGAGACGCCTCCATATGGTGATTATAGCGGCACAATAAGCCGATAGGGATTCACGCTATAAAGCAACCCGGGATGCCCCAATAGCCGGAAGGTGCTTCCGGGAGACCCCTTAGAGGCCCCTCTAAAGGAAGGAGTGAACGAGCCCGCCCACCGAAAGGGACGGCGCTGCTTCCTCCGCTGAGGTAACTTACCTCCTTTAGCAACAGCATCCAATTTATCTCCAAACAGCCGCGCACCAAAGAAGGGGAGAGCTGTGAGCAACTTCTTGGCTCCCACGTCCGCTATCCACTGACGGAGCCAGACCAGTCTGCGCATGGCCACCAGTAAGGCTGACGTCCTATAACACACGACAATGGAGTCTTCCATCACAGCCATGACCAAATCCATAAACAATTCGCACTTCTTAAGTACAGCGAACTCAGCGCCATCTGGATCAAGCTGAGCGTTATTCAGCCAGTCCCTGACAAGGGACCTGGTAGCAAGCGACACCAGGGTAGATGCACTAACCGGCCGAGCCCACGTTGGCAAATGCGTGGCACGCCATCTGATCAAGGCGCTTATCCTTGCCATCCTTAAGGGAGGTGGCGTCAGGGGTGTTCAGCACAGAAGAGTTGGTCAAACCTAAAACAGACGCGTCGACCTCGGGAGGCGAAGACCAGCGCTTGACCGCCTCCACCTGAAAAGGATACTTCTTATCCCATCCCTGAGGCACACCAGGAAGCCGGCAGGGTCTTTCCCATTCCCTAAGTATCAGCGCATCAAAAGGCCTCTGGGTAGGGAATTCCAGACGGGGCTTGTGAGCCCCAAAAAATTCCCCCTTCTTAAGAGGGGGCGCCTCAGGTGGATCAATATCCAACACCTCCAATAAATATGACAAAACAGTGGCCGTATCAACGGCATCTCCTGGCGCCTGCCCGACATTGGAATTCCCAGGCTGACCATAGTCAGCCTCTGAATCCTGATACAATTCCCCCTCCTCTAACGGGGAATAATCGGACAATTCAGCGGACTCATCGTCAATATCCCACAAAGGCTGGGCCGACAAGTGTCTCTTTTTAGCCTGGGCCTTCTTGCCCACCGTCATTTTCTCTATGCTGGCCAACCGAGCCCAAACATGAGAAAGCAACTCCCCACTGGTACCAATGTCACTTGGGGTGCGGATTAGGTAGGGAGGGGAAGACGATGAAGCGGGAGGAGCCGACCCAGAAGGCTGGGTACCAGAATGCCGCGTTATGGCCTTTTGTGCGCATGGTATAGAAATCAGCACATTCTCCCCCGTAAGGGATACCCCACACATGGCCCGGATTGTCCCAGAGGGATCCCGAGCCCGGCATCCTGCAGAGCCTCCATATGGTGAATTTTTGTGGTCAGTCGCAAGAACGTAGGGAATTACGCATAAGCAACCCGGGATGCCCCTTAAAAGTCCCGGTGGGAGGATTTTTGGGTGGACAATTTTTATATCTAGGGACCCAGGGCCTGTAACACACAAAATAAGCCACATAAGAGCAGAGCAGTGTAAATGCAATATGATCTAACAGCCACACATGGAAAAATAATATATATATATATATATATATATATATATATATATATATCACACACAGCCGAAGACTAAGACCAGTGGGGGCCCCCGCTAAATAAGGGCCCCCACGCACACTCACCAGCTGAAGAAAATGGCCATCAGGCCCTTACCACCCCAAGTGCAATCTGCCTGTCAGGAAAGATGGCCCCCACGCTGCCTCGTGCCTAGGAAGGGAGAGCAGGGGGAGGGCAGGCCAGCGCAGAACACGCGTTTCCCGAGGCCACGCCCCCTTCCCAACAATGCGGACCCCTAGCAATGAGCCTGTAATCGCGCCAAATAAGGGGGCAGGGCTACCGCGGCCGCGCCGAGAGCCCGGCCTCGCCCCCTTCCCGAACGCAGCCTGAGGGGGAGAAGCCCCCCCAGGCTGAAGTAAAGCATTGAGGTCAGAACAGTATGCACTCACACACACACGTAAAAACACTCACACTGACAAGGTATGGGTAAAACGAAATATAGGCCAAAACGAAATATAGGCCAGGCCCCCCCCCCCTTCCCCGGAGGGGAATCAGGGACCCGGAAGGGGGGAATCCAGCCAGGAGCCGGCCATAAGTCTAACGGGACGGGGCATCCCACACCAGGATCACCAAAAAACCTGGATAACCGCCTACCCCATAGTGAGGTCTCACGGTGGAGCAGTGCTCCTGCTGCACCCATAGGGTGCTCCTACCTTCACCAGGACCCGCAGCCTAAGCTGGGAGGCTCAATATGGGGCAATTTAGAAGGGTCCTGGCAGTAATAGGAATAATTAGAAGGCCGGGCGCGAGCCCGGCTTACCTGTAAGCAAAGAAGTCCTCATCTTCTGTCTTGTCGCCTCCTCTGCAGAGAAGAAAACTGGGGAATTGGTGTGAGGTCCCAGGTATATATGGGCTGGGAGGGGCTTTCTTTTTTGCATATTCATCTCTGCAGAAGTTCACCCTCTACTGGAGAATAGCCAGATGTCATGATGAAGGAAGTGGAGTGTATGGCACACTTAGAATATGGACTCATCTGGGAGGAACCCCCAACTGCTAAAAAAAAAAAAAAAAAAAAAATCCCCTTAGCGGCCACAGAGGAGAAGGAGGGATTTTGTCATGCAGAGCAGGAGTTGTTAACTGAGCTGTGTTTATATATAGAAGTTGATTATCTTTCTTATATTTTTAAATAAATGGCAGTTATGTTTTTAACTGTATTACAATAAGGGAGTTCCTTTTTACTTCTATATGGTACAAACATACTATCTTTATTTCTGAGCATACTTAATAATGGACTATACATTTGGAGTCTATGCAATTTGGAACATATTTAATTGGAATAGATATCTGTGCAGTAAGCCACCTATATTTGTTGAAAGCCATTTCTCAAGATATCTTTCTGGTAAGCACCCTGAATATATGGGGAACAGATCACAAGTGCAGGGCCATAGGAGCATGAGGTGTTGATATACTGTGCTGGAAGGAAAAAGGTTTTTAATTCAAAAATTACAAGGACTTTCAATGCTCTGTGCATTCACCTTTTTGGTTTTATGTTGTATGGGCTCTTGATACAAGTCTTAAGCATGTTTGAGCTGTGAATGTTTATTTGATATTAACTTTTGTGGTTCGAATTATTAGCGCGGGATACGCATTTTTATATTTCACAACAAGAGAGCGCAAGAAGACGAGCCAACAAAAAAGCAGAGCAAATGAGCAAATAAGAAGGTTTACAAGCAGATGAGCAAACAAGAAGGTTTGCAAGCAGATGAGCCAATATGAGAGAGCACAAGTAAAGAAGCCAACAAAAGAGCCCAGGCAGATGAGCCAACATAAGAGAACACAGGCAGGTGAACCAACAAGAGAATGCACAAGCAGGAGAGCCAAGAGAACATGCAAGCAGACAAGCCAAGACGAGAACATGCAAGCAGACAAGCCAACACGAGAACAGGCAAGCAGACAAGCCAACACGAGAACACGCAAGCAGACAAGCCAACACGAGAACACACAAGCAGACAAGCCAACACGAGAACAGGCAAGCAGACAAGCCAACACGAGAACAGGCAAGCAGACAAGCCAACACGAGAACAGGCAAGCAGACAAGCCAACACGAGAACAGGCAAGCAGACAAGCCAACAAGAGAACACGCAAGCAGACAAGCCAACACGAGAACACGCAAGCAGACAAGCCAACAAGAGAACACGCAAGCAGATAAGCCAACAAGAGAACACGCAAGCAGACAAGCTAACAAGAGAACACGCAAGCAGACAAGCTAACAAGAGAACACGCAAGCAGACAAGCTAACAAGAGAACACGCAAGCAGACAAGCCAACAAGAGAACACGCAAGCAGACAAGCCAACAAGAGAACACGCAAGCAGACAAGCCAACAAGAGAACACGCAAGCAGACAAGCCAACAAGAGAACACGCAACAGACAAGCCAACACAAGAACACGCAAGCAGACAAGCCAACACGAGAACAAGCAAGCAGACAAGCCAACACAAGAACACGCAACAGACAAGCCAACAAGAGAACACGCAAGCAGACAAGCCAACACGAGAACACGCAAGCAGACAAGCCAACAAGAGAACACGCAAGTAGACAAGCCAACAAGAGAACACGCAAGCAGACAAGCCAACAAGAGAACACATAAGTAGACAAGCAAACAAGAGAACACGCAAGCAGACAAGCCGACAAGAGAATACGCAAGCAAACAAGCCGACAAGAGAATACGCAAGCAGACAAGCCAACAAAAGAAGTCAAGCAGACAAGCCAACAAAAGAACAGTCAAGCAGACAAGCCAACAAGGGGAGCACAAACAGACCAATGGCTGAGAGCAGACCAGAGAACAAAAGTGTGTATGTTAGCAGACGAACAAACGAGAGGGTAAGTGAAAGGACAAGCATGACAAGCAAGCAAACAGCAGAGAAGCGAACAAGAGAATGCAAGCAAAGAGAAAGAAAGTGGGTGCGCAAACTAAAAAAGAACAAACAGACAAGCAAATGAGCAGCCAAGCAAACAAAGAATGAGCAAGTGGCTGAGCAAACTGCAGAGAGGATTCAAGAAGCTGAGCAAAAAAGAGAGATAATGGCCAAGTGAACAAATGAAAGCAGATGGACTAGCAAAACAGAAGAGAAAACAAGGATGAGAAAACAAAAATACAATACTGTGAAATACTCACCTGTAGCATTGGTATTATTTGTATACAGTACGTCCTGCTCCAGATATAGCACTTACACTTGGGTTATTCTTCGCCAGATGGCGCTGCACTGCAGAGACATGCAAAAACAGGCTCCTCCCGGCCCCTCAAATACCCGGGGACCTCCCACAAATCCCCAGCATTGAAAAGCAGTTAACAAGAAGCCGGGAGAATTTAACCACCCAAAACAACTGGTAATGAAAACAATGATAACAATCACCATACAGGGGATCCAGAATAATGCAAAAACCAGGGTGGGGTGGAGCAGGACGTACTGTATACAAATAATACCAATTCTACAGGTGAGTATTTCACAGAATTATGTATTATGTATTATTCTTAGTATACAGTACGTCCTGCTCCAGATATAGCACTTACACTTGGGACATCCAATAGCAGTGTCCATAAGGTAGGGTGGGATCCCCAACAAAAGGTGACAGCAGACAGTTTAAACCACTGCCGCCTGCAAAACCTTGCGGCCAAAAACAGCATCAGCTGAGGCCCTAACATCAACCTTGTAAAACTTTGAAAGGGTATGAACAGAGGACCAAGTAGCGGCCTTGCAAACTTGTTCAACAGAAGCCTGGTGCTGGAAGGCCCAAGAGGCACCAATAGCACGAGTAGAATGAGCAGTAAGGCGGAAGGGAGGACACTTCCCCTTAGCAGAATAGGCCTGAATCACAGCCTGACGAATCCATTTGCTAATAGTAGACTTGGCAGGAGCCAAACCCTTCCTAGGACCAGAAGGGACCACAAAAAGAGCATCAGTCTTCCTGAAAGCCGCAGTGACTACCAGGTAATACTTGAGACACCTGACCACATCCAAGGAATGCAGAACCCTTTCCTTAGTGTTGCTAGGATTAGGACACAATGAAGGAAGAACAATATCCTGATTCAAATAAAAAGCAGACACCACCTTAGGCAGAAAATCTGGCTTAAAGCGGAACACCACCTTGTCCTGGTGTCTCTCATAGTATGGGGGCTGAATAGACAGAGCCGCCAGCTCAGATACCCGCCTGACAGAAGTAATAGCCACCAGAAAGACAACCTTGAGGGTAAGCACAGCCAGAGCAGCATCCTGAATAGGCTCAAAGGGAGCACCCTGCAAGGCAGACAAAAGCAAGTTCAAATCCCAAACAGGGACCATAGGTTTACGTGGGGGACGCACATGAGTGACCCCCTGGAAGAAGGTCTTAACCAAGGGATGCTGAGCAAAAGACTTCCGAAAGAAGACAGACAGGGCAGAAACCTGACCCTTCAGAGTACTGAGTTTTAGACCCAACTCCAATCCATGCTGTAAAAACTCCAGAACCCTAGGGACTAAGAACTCCCTACAGGGAAGAGACCTAGACTCACACCAATCAATGTAGGAAAGCCATACCCTATAACAGATGGCAGAAGACGTGTTCTTCCTAGCCTGCACCATGGTATCCACCACTGAGGCAGACAAGCCTTTCTCCATCAAGATGGAGGTTTCAGCAGCCAGGCCGTCAAAGCCAGAGTTTGTAAATTGGGATGGCGTAAGGAACCCTGAGTGAGCAGATCTGCCGCCCCTGGCAGGACGTACTGGTCTACTGTCATTTGTACCACGTCTGCGAACCACACTCTTCTGGGCCACCAGAATCACTGGCACCCTTTCCAGAGCAATCTTGCGCAGAACCCTGCCCAGCAGGGGGAACGGAGGAAAGACATACAGGAGCCGAAATTCCTTCCATGACATTGACAGAGCATCCGTGGCCAAGGCCAGAGGATCCTGAGACAAGGAGACAAAGGCCGGGATATACACGGCCGAAATGCATTGAACATTGGCCTCCGCCCATGTCAGAAACTCCTGGAGGGCACCTCTGCTCCGGGTCCCTCCCTGATGGTTGATGTAGGCAACCGCTGTCCTGTTGTCTGAGCGCACCTGCACAGCCAGACCCTTCAGGTGATTGGTCAACTGCTCCAGTACCAACCTGATCGCCCGTAGTTCCAGAATGTTGATGGGCAGGTGGGCCTCCCAAGGGCCCCACCTCCCCTGGAAACGCAGGGACTTCTAGAATCCCCCCCAACCTGACAGACTGGCATCCGTGGTGACCAAGGGGGGAAGCACCTTGTCCCATACTGACAGAAAGTGAAGCTGCAGAGGCCTCAAATGGAACTGAGCAAAGGGCACTGCCTCGAAGCTTGCCACTATCAGGCCCACCAGCTGCATTCCCTGCCTGAGGGAGGGCTGGGGGCACAAGAGCAGGAACCTCACCTGCGCAGTCAGAGCTTCCACCTTTTGTTGAGGAAGGAATATCCATGACTGAACCGTATGCAGAATCATCCCCAGGAATGGGGTCACCGACGAAGGGGACAGAGAGGACTTGGGATGATTGATCACCCAGCCGAAGGACTCCAAGGTGGACACCACCAGCTGAGTGTCCAGCTCCACCTGCTGTAGGGACCGTGAAGAGATGATAATGTCGTCCAGGTAGGGTAGCGCGCGTATGCCCCCTGACCTTATCAGAGACATCACCCCCGCCAGTACCTTGGTGAACAGTCTGGGAGCTGAAGTGAGGCCAAATGGAAGGGCCACAAACTGGTAATGTTGATCTTTCAACGCGAATCTGAGAAACCTTTGATGTCCAGGGAACACAGGGATGTGAAGGTAAGCATCTTTGATGTCCACAGATGTCATAAAATCCCCTGGGTGCAGGGAGCCAATGGCCGAGCGCAGAGTTTCCATGCGAAAGCGTCTGTTCTTGACAAATCTGTTGAGGATCTTTAAATCCAGAATGGGCCTGACTGACCCATCTTTTTTGGGCACTGTGAAAAGGTTGGAATAGAACCCCATGCCCAATTCTCTTAAGGGGACCCTGCAAATGACCCCCAGATCCAGAAGACCTTGCACGGCCTGCAGCAAGACCTGAGCTGATACAGGATCCTGGGGGATCCGGGACCTGATGAATCTTGTGGGGGGCCACACAGCAAACTCTATCTTGTAACCAGAGGACACTACCTCCTGAATCCACCGGTCTGAGACTTGGTGCCTCCAGACGTGCGCAAAGTGCTGTAGCCGTCCCCCCACCCTGGCGGGCGAGGGCGCCCCATCATGCCTGAGGGGTCTTGGGAGGGGCTTTGGACCCCCAGGAGGAGCCCGGACGTCGTCCTCTGCTCCTATGCCAGGAATCTGCGCAAGCCCCTGCGAAGGACACCCCCTTCCCCTGCTTAGCGCCTCGGGAGGGGACTGAAGCGGGGCCCTGGCTCCGAAAAGGCCGAGGCTGCCGCCTGCGCTGGGGTAACTTACCTCCTTTAGCAAAGAGGTCTCGGCGGCCCCCAAACAGGCGTAGCCCCTTAAATGGGAGTCCAGTAAGGGCTTTCTTAGCAGCATTGTCAGCAGCCCACTGGCGCAGCCATACCGCGCAGCACATCAGATCTGGCACACATCCTAATTGCATCATCCGATGCAGATAGGATAAAGTTAACAAACACATCACAGTTAGACAGTGCATTAATAGTATCAGGTGGCAAATCATCTGGGCCATCAAGTGCATTCCTGACCATGGCCCTGAGTGCCACCGCAGTAATGGCCAAAACGCAAACCGGGCGCAGCGCCGCCCCCCAAATGCAAAGGCATGGCATGCCAATTGGTCAATGCGCCGGTCCTCAGAATCCCACAGAGTAGTAGTGTCAGGGAAGTGCATAATAGAGGTGTTAGACAGCCTTAGAATAGGAGCATCGACCTCGGGGGGCGATGACCAGCACTTGACCATATCAGCAGGAAGCTTAAGCACAAGGTTATTGAAATGGTTTGCTCAGGAAATTCCAATCGCGCCTCAGCAGTATGAAATAACTCACCCCTTTGCCTGGGAGCTGCAACAGGGGGAGAGATGGACAAAACCTCAAAAATCTGAACCAGCAGTTTGTCAGTATTATCCGGGGTCCAGTGATCAGAGCCAGAATCATCATGACCCCTTGACTACTCGTCAGATGACCCTGAGTCGGAGAAGAGCTCCCCTTCGTGTGAGGGGGTATGGCCATATAGATGCAAAAACTCATCAGACTCCGTAGGGAAAAGAGCAGTATCAGGGGCTAAGTGCCGCTTTTTTGCGGGGGCCTTACGCGCTAAGGTATTACCAAGCAATTTTTTCAACACTGGCCAATCTAGCAGCCACATCAGGATGAGAATCCCCGCTTGTATTGGGGGTTAGACTCAGACTTGGGGGAGTAGGTGAAGTGAGGTGAGGTGCAGGCCCAGCCACAGGAGGGGCGGGAAGTACCATTAGCGCCTGCTGTGCACAAGGAACACAGACCCGTGCATTGTCACTGCCGATAGGTGAGACCCCACAAGCTACACACAGCCGGGCTTGTCCCGAAGGAACCCCGGTCACAATATCCTGGGATGCCTCCATATGGTGATTAATAGGCCCAATAGGCCAGTAGGGATTGACGCTGAAAGCTACCCTGGATGCCCCAATGACCCGCAGGGAAGTGGGACTAATTATACTAGGCCCAACTGGCAATTACACCGGGCCGGGAGAAGCCACTGGATTCAACCGTCTGAAAGACATAAGGAGAATAAAGGGTGTCAGAACCATGCACAGTAAGCAAGGAGCATGAAAATTGCCCGCGAGGGCACTTACAGACCGTGGAAGGAGGGGGACCGATACTGCACGCGACTACCGTCAAAATGGCGCCAAGCGAACCTCGAAGGGCGGGCCAGAGCGGCCCGTGACGCGGAGCGTGCCAAGCCAGGTCCCCGCCCGCCCCCGAAGAGCGCGAAGCTCTAAGACAGTAGACAAGGTTGTCATGAGGAGCGAAGTGTATGACACACTTAGAATAGATGATTTGCCAAAGATGACAGCACAGCACATCCAATGAAGCAAAGAGGCGCGCGCGGCAGCGGCAGATACACAAATAAGGCTGCGAATCAGTGCGGCGTCTGACACCAAGTATACAAGTCAAAGGACATTACTAAAGGCCACAAGCGTGTAATCCAATACACTGAGACCACACACACACACCCCCCTTTCTTTCCCCCCGAGCTACGGGGGGAACGAGGGAGGATGGCGACCCTTTGTACAGGGCCCACCGCTACACGGGGCATGGGCAATAATGCGGGAGGGGCATCCCCTAGAGGCTCACCATCAGCCTAAACCACCTACCCTTTGGTGGGGGACTGCGGTGGAGCATGGCTTCATAAGCACGCATGGCGCTGCCTACCTTCACCCGACCAGCGCAGCCCAGGCTGGGAGGCACATCACAAGGAGGACGGGTGGGAATAGTCCAACAGGGCCGCAGGCTTTAATAGCCCCGCTCACCTGCGAGAGAGTGATACTTCATGTCTTCGCAGTCAGCACTGCAGAGAAATCTGGGGATTTGTGGGAGGTCCCCGGGTATTTGAGGGGCCGGGAGGAGCCTGTTTTTGCATGTCTCTGCAGTGCAGCGCCATCTGGTGGAGGATAACCCAAGTGTAAGTACTATATCTGGAGCAGGACATACTGTATACTAAGAATACAGACCAAACAAAGGTGAACTCCCTGACCAGTAAACAAGAGAAGAGAGCAAACAAGTAAGTTGGACACAAATTTTACACATTCACTGGATAGTTTAGCGCTATAGTGGAAATTATTTTATGGCGCATTTGGGGCAAAATGAGTCCTGCAAGAGCATATGACCTGGATAGAGTTTGGATTTCACGTGCTGCACACAGTCGGGAGATAAAGGACTTGCTAAGTATAGGTTAGCTGCAGCCTAACAATTGGAAGATGGTCTTTAGTTTCCAAAGCGGGCAACAAGGACAGCGCCAGCACTTGTTTTTTGACAGACCCAAAAGAAAGTAACTCCTGCCTGACTGATTTTAGACAGCAGAGCTCTGTACATCACAGGGAAAACACCTGTATGACAGGCACCTCTAGTGACATCCATCTTCAAAATCCTATAACTATCCAGTAATACAGAACGCTTCTCGTTTCAGTAAAGCCCTCTTCAGCCTCTCCGGAAAGGTAAAGACATGAAGGGGAATTGCTTATCAAGCCAACTTACCGTATCATTTTCCTTCTCGTAGAAGTAGATGTATTTGTTGAGAATCTCTATGAACAGCTGTACTTGAAGGGAAGGGTCCATACACTGATTAGCAATCTTCAGTGCCTTCTTCAAGCACTCCATGACGCGCTTGCCACTGTGAATCTACAAGAGAGCAAATCAGACAGGCAAGAATTAAAAGAGCATTTCATCAAATAATCAAGTTTTGTTTTTGGACAATTTAAAGTCGACCCATGCCTGTTAATTCAAACCTGCCAACATGTCGAAAAAGCATGCTTTACTAGCCTAGCCCCTTGTCAGGCTACCGGGTGTGAACCCTGATTGCGGAGACTAAGAACCGGCTCACCTCTCGACCGGGAAGCCTGGAATCCAAGGACCAACCTGGTTTTCACTAGAGCCTCTAATGGTGAGGATAGACTGGGCTGCAGGAAGGCCCCAGGTCAGACAACCTAGGAGTGGGTTTCACAAAGTTCTGGGTAGGAGACAGACCAGAGCTGGACTGGAACGTAGAACAAGCCGAGGTCGTGGGCAGGCAGATCAGGATCGTAGTCGTAAACAAGCTGAGGTCGTGGGCAGGCAGATTAGGATCGTAGTCGTAAACAAGCTGAGGTCGTGGGCAGGCAGATCAGGATCGTAGTCGTAAACAAGCCGAGGTCGTCAGGAGAGCAGGAGAGTAGTCAGGATCAAGCCGGGTCGGTAAACAGGAATGGACGACTGGAACTCAGGAACAAGCAGGAGAAATGACTAACTGGCAAGGAAGCTCAGGGCTCTCCAGTATTTAAAGGCCCCTGCACATGCGCAAAAGCGAGCGCATTTTCGCACGTCTGCAATGCGCATGCGTGCACATTATCGCACATGCGCACCAATCCATTGGCTCATATGATGCACAAATGCGCGCGCATATGTGCACGCTTACTGGCCCTACTATTTCTATTGCGAAAATGCGAGAGCACGGGGGAACCTTGGCGCCCTCTGCTGGGAAATCATAGGAACAGTCCTGGTTCTATGACACCCCTCACCTGTAACAGCTGGAAAGCTCCACTTTGGCTGGTCAAAATGTACAGTTGCATCCAAATGTTTTCTGTAAATTCCTGTTACTGTGAATAGTTAAGCAAGTAGAAAATAAAATGATCTCCAAATAGCAGGAAATTAATTTCCTACATTGCCAGATTTCTTTGGTTTGGAACAATTTTCCAAAGAGTGCAAAAAATACAACTCTGTGAAGTACTCACCTGTAAAGTTGGTATTATATGCAGAAAGCACGTCCTGCTCCAGACATAGTCCTTACATGTGGGTATACCTCCGCCTTCAGCGCCGTGCACTGCAGAACATGAAGAAAACAAGCTCCTCCCGGCCCTACATATACCGGAGGACCTCCCACAAATCCCCAGCATTGAAAAGCAGTGAAAAGGAGAGGCCAGGAGAAACAACCACCCAAAACTGGCAAAACAAAATATCAAGTATAACCATCGCCAAACAGGGGATCCAGAACAAAGTGAAACCAGGGTGGGGTGGAGCAGGACGTGCTGTCTGCATATAATACCAACTGTACAGGTGAGTACTTCACAGAGTTGTATTATTCTAAGCAGACAGCACGTCCTGCTCCAGACATAGTCCTTACATGTGGGACATCCAATAGCAGTGTCCGTAAAGAAGGGTGGGATCCCCAACAGAAGGCAACAGCAAACCGTTTAAACAACTACGGCCTGCAGAACCTTGCGGCCAAACGCAGTGTCAGCTGAGGCCTTAACATCAACCTTGTAAAACTTAGTAAAGGTATGAACAGAAGACCAAGTAGCAGCCTTGCAAACTTGCTTCACAGAGGCCTGGTGCTGAAAAGCCCAAGAAGCCCCAACAGCTCTAGTAGAATGAGCAGTAAGACGAAAGGGGGGAGTCTTCCCCTTAGTAGTATAGGCTTGAACCACAGCCTGACGAATCCATTTACTGATGGTAGACTTGGCGGGAGCCAAACCTTTCCTAGGCCCCTGAGGCACAACGAAGAGAGCATCAGTCTTTCTAAATGCCTGAGTGGTAACCAGGTAAGACTTGACACACCTAACCACATCCAGGGAATGTAAAACCCTCTCTTTAGGGTTATTAGGATTAGGGCACAAGGAAGGAAGAACAATATCTTGATTCAAATGAAACGCAGACACAACCTTAGGCAGGAAGTCTGGCTTGAAGCGAAACACCACCTTATCCCGGTGTCTCTCAAAGTAGGGAGGCTGAATAGACAAGGCAGCCAACTCAGACACACGTCTAACCGAGGTAATGGCTACCAGAAAGACCACCTTGAGCGTGAGAACAGCAAGAGCTGCTTCATGAATAGGCTCAAAAGGAGGACCCTGTAGGGCCGACAAAACCAAATTCAGGTCCCACACAGGAACCATAGGTTTCCGAGGAGGGCGCACGTGAGTGACCCCCTGAAAGAAAGTCTTGATAAGAGAGTGCTGGGCAAAGGTCTTCTGAAAGAAGATAGACAGGGCCGAAACCTGGGCCTTCAAGGTACTAAGCTTAAGACCTAAGTCTAGACCATGTTGTAAAAACTCCAGCACCCTGGAGACTAAGAATTCCCGGCAGGGAAGAGACCTGGATACGCACCAGTCAATGTAGGCATGCCACACCCTATAATATATGGCTGAAGAGGTCTTCTTCCTGGCTTGGACCATGGTAGCCACTACAGAAGCGGACAAACCTTTTTCCTTTAAAATGGTGGTCTCAATAGCCAAGCCGTCAAAGCCAGAGTTAGTAAATTGGGATGGCTTAGAGACCCCTGAGCTAGGA
The DNA here is from genome assembly GCA_027917425.1 of Gastrophryne carolinensis. Classification (NCBI taxonomy): domain Eukaryota; kingdom Metazoa; phylum Chordata; class Amphibia; order Anura; family Microhylidae; genus Gastrophryne; species Gastrophryne carolinensis. Next base: position 30,120,288 of record CM051241.1, read on the forward strand.
GGTCTGGAATCCTTGGTAAATCGTACTGATCTACTGCCATTTGAACCACGTCTGCGAACCACACTCTTCTAGGCCACCTTGGGGCCACCAGAATAGTGGGTACCCCTTCCAGAGCGATCTTGCGTAGCACTCTGCCCAGAAGGGGAAGTGGTGGAAACGCATACAGGAGCCGAAACTCCTTCCAAGACATTGCCAGAGCATCTGTGGCCAGAGCCAGAGGATCCTGAGACAGAGATACACAGCTCGGTAGCTTGTGATTGTGACGGGACGCAAACAGATCCACGTCCGGGACGTCCCAATGGCGACACAGGGATTGAAATACCGAGTTGGAGAGGGACCACTCCCCCTGACGGGACGACCCCCTGCTCAGGGCATCTGCTAGCAGATTTTCCGTCCCTGGAATGTAAACAGCCAAGATGCATTGAACATTGGTCTCTGCCCATGTTAGGATGAGAGATACCTCCTGGAGAGCACCCTTGCTCCGGGTTCCTCCCTGATGATTGATGTAGGCCACCGCCGTCCTGTTGTCTGAGCGTACCTGAATCGCCAGACCCTTCAGGTGCTGTGTCAATTGTTCCAGCACCAACCTGACTGCCCTGAGTTCCAGGACATTGATGGGTAGATGGGCCTCCTGAGGACCCCACCTCCCCTGGAAACGCAGGGACTTCCAGAACCCCCCCCCCCCCCCCCCAGCCCGAGAGACTGGCATCCGTTGTGACCGTCTCCCAGGAGGGAGCCAGGAAGGATCTGCCCCTCGTCAAGTTCCCGTGGTCCAGCCACCACGCCAGGGATTGTCTGACCGAGGGGGGAAGCACCCAGATCTCGTCCAAGGACGCTGGGTCCTTGTTCCAAACTGACAGAAGGTGAAGCTGCAGAGTTCTCAAATGGAATTGGGCAAATGGCATCGCCTCGAAGCTTGCCACCATCGAGCCCACCAACTGCATTCCCTGCCTGATAGAGGGATGAGGGCCCGAGAGCAGGGACCTCACCTGCGTTGTCAGAGCTTCCACCTTCTGTGGAGGAAGGAAGAGCTGGGGCGGCGACCTCTGTTCTTGTTCCAGGAATCTGTGCGAGCTCCGGCGAAGGACACCCCTCTTCCCTGTTTAGCCCCACGGTAGGGGGTCGAGTGGGAGCTTGGGCCCTGAAAGGACCGAGTCTGACGCTTGCGCTGGGGCAGCTTGCCCCCTTTAGCAAAGATATCTAACCTTTCTCCAAACAGGCGCAGCCCTTTGAAAGGAAGCCCCGTAAGGGCCTTCTTGGCGACATTGTCAGCTGCCCACTGGCGTAACCAGACCGCTCGGCGTAGGGCTGCCACCAGAGCAGAGGATCTAGCACTCAGCTTGATAGCATCGTCCGATGCAGACAGTATATAATTGATAAAAGTCTCACAGGTAACCAAAGCATTGGCGGCATCGGATGGCAAGTCATCCGCCCCTTCAAGAGCAGTCTTAACCACAGTCCGGAGTGCCACCGCCGTGATGGCTAAGGCGCAAACAGGGCGGAGCGAGGCTCCCCCAAATGCAAAGGCCTGACATGCCAATTGATCAACCCGCCGATCCTCCAGATCCCGCAGCGTAGTAGTGTCAGGGGAGCGCATAATCGAGGTATTGGACAGACCCAGGATCGGGGCGTCGACTTCGGGCGGCGAAGTCCAACACTTGATCAGGGCAGCAGGGAATGGATACTTCTTATCCACAGTCTTAGGAACCCCCTGGAGTTTGCTGGGATGTTCCCACTCCTTTAAGACTAGATTATTAAAATGAGTTTGTTCAGGAAATTCCAACCGCACCTTAGCGGTATGGAACAGGTCACCTCTTTGCCGAGGAGCCGCAGGCGGGGGAGAGAGGGATAACATGTCAAAGATCTGGGCCAGCAATCTATCAACGTCATCCTGGGACCAAAGGTCAGAACCAGATTCATCCTGACTCCTGGACTCATCGTCGTAGGACCCTGAGTCAGAAAACAGTTCCCCGTCCTCTGAGGGGGAGTGTGCGTAGGACAAATTTAAATCATCCGAGTCTACGGGAAGAATAGTGGCTTCAGGATTCAGGTGGCGCCTTTTAGCGGTAGCCTTGCGCACCAAGGAGCCAGCGACTAAACTTTCCACGCTAGCCAGTCTAGCGGCAAAGTCAGCATGGGAGTCCCCGCTAGGATTGGGGGTTAGACTCAGGCTTGGGGGGGTAGGAGAAACAAGGCGAGGCGCGGGCCCAGCCTCTGAAGAGGTGGGTAGGCCAGCTAGCGCCTGCTGGGCACAAGGGATGCAGACCCGTGCATTGTCACTACTGCTAGGTAGGACCCCACAAGCTACACACAGACGGGCTTGTCCCGAAGGAACCCCGTTCACGATATCCTGAGATGCCTCCATATGGTGATTATTATATTTAATATGCCAGTAGGGATTGACGCTGTTAAGCAACCCTGGATGCCCCAAACACCCGCTGGGGAGTGGGAGTGATTTGATTAAAAGGTTCTGGGCCGGACTATGCAACGGGCCGGGAGAAGCCACCGAAGTCCGCGGTCTGAAAGACACAAGGGGAAAAGGGACGTCAGAGCCAAGCGCAAGGAAGTCAAGTTAGGAAAGGGATCGCCCATGAGGGCACTTACAGAACAGCGAGGGGAGGACCGTCTTCACCACACGCATGTGAGAAGGAAATGGCGCCAAGCGAACCTCGAAGGGCGGGCCAGAGCGGGCGATGACGCAAAGCGCGCCAAACCGCACCACGCCCCCCCCCCCCCCCGAGAGCGCGAAGCTCGAAGGCGCGCAGCCAATCAGAAGCAACAGATATAGTCAGAGAGACATCACTCAGAGAATCTGACAGGGTGAGAACGGTGATAGGTACGCAAGCGCTAGGGAATAAAACTGAAGTATGCGCCGAGTAATACATGAAGGCGCAGTAGGAAGGCAAAAGGCTGAGAGATAAGCGCAGCTCTGACTCCAAGGGCCAAAAAAGACAATGGTTGTCTAGTGTGATTAGGGCAAGGATTAGCCGTCAGACACACGACCCCCCCTCTTTTTTCACCCACTAACGGGGAAATCTAGGGAGGAAGGTGATCCAGAATACTGGATTCACCGCTACACCGGGCGAGGGGCACTAGTGCGGGAGGGGCATCCAATAGAAGGCTCACCATACGCCTTAACCGCCTACCCTGTGGAAGGGGATTGCAGTGGAGTCTAGCTCCGTAAGCACACTAGGTGCTGCCTACCTTCACCTGACCCGCGCAGCCCAGGCTGGGAGGCATTAATTCACAATGAGGACGGGTGGAAATAGTCCCGCAGGGCCTCAGGCTGTCAAGTCCCGCTCGCCTGCGAGAGCGTGATACTTCATGTCTTCGCAGTTCCAGCACTGCAGAGAAAACTGGGGATTTGTGGGAGGTCCTCCGGTATATGTAGCGCCGGGAGGAGCTTGTTTTCTTCATGTTCTGCAGTGCACGGCGCTGAAGGCGGAGGTATACCCACATGTAAGGACTATGTCTGGAGCAGGACGTGCTGTCTGCTTAGAATAAAGGAAAAAGTAAAACGAAACCATGGCAATTTTTGAGCTCAGATCATTTTGACCGAGGTTCTAGACCTCAATTAGTCTGTTAGAGTGAAGGCTTGTCTACCATCTTCATGAAAGGCTGGGTGATGCAAATGTCAAAACCTTCTAAATACCCACACTGCTCTAGCCTATGTCCCAAAAATACAGCAGCCATGGCTTCTTCTAAGCAACTGCCTAACACTCAAAAAATGAGTGAAATGAGTGAAAAAGACAACTGGGTTTAGGAGTACTATAAAGGCAAATCAGAAACACCAGCTTAACCGCAAAATATCTTCAGGCAGATTTATCCAACTCAGGAGTTGTGGTACATTGTGGTTGTGGTGCAGCCAATGGCATGGGGAAGATTCAGGGTAGAGGGAAAGAACTGAATAAATAAAATTCCAGCAAATTCTGGAAGCAAAAAAATAAGGATGGCTATAATAATCTTTAATACACAATCCACAATAGAAGACAACAGAAGACAACCTGAAAATGCGCAAGATAGATGCCATGGCCCTCAGTCGCCTGATATGAACATCATAATCGGTAGATAGACCTCAAAATAACAGCTGCTGCAAAAAGAGCACGGAACCTCACAGCGCTGGAAGCCTTTTGTAAGGAAGAATGGATGACATGCCTCCAAAAAAATTGAAATGTGAAACTTTCCAAAAGAAGGTTTCAGTTTGTTTTAGCTTAATACACAAAGGGAATGTGCCATCCTAATTTAAGCCTTTTGGAGAGAATTATATCATCAATTTGCTGAAATGTTCACATTAAAAATTTTGACCCAAAAATTTGCATGCAACTGTGAGTCAATAAATACCCTGCTATGTGACAGCTATCTGTATATGCAATGCTTACACATCCCTTTCCTCAGATGAGCCATTGTCTACCAAGGAAGAAGAGAGGGAAGAGCAGTGGCAACAGACATAGTTGATGCCTTGAGGCACATACTGGAGCAGCTGGGGAGGGAATCCTGGTTTCTACCAGATTCATTCTCTGAAACAATAGTTACATTAATTAGGGTAAAAAAAACCTATACTAACCACAGCATCCAAAAACCTTATACAAAGTTGCAATTTTTCTATATTAAAAGTGACTGGTGTAAATTTTTTTTTTTTTTAATTTTTAGAACAAGCCTGTTATTACCAAGAAGCAGGAGGGAGAAAGCATATAACCCTCTGAACCCAACACAAGGCATCATGTCCTTACCCCTGTGCAATTCATTACATGAAAATAACCAACAGAGCTGAACATAAACAGGACAACACGACTAATATAACCTTGGGAACAAAACACATGACTCAGCCCTACTTCTGGGAAGAAGAGGATCTGTGCCGCGTAAGTCAAATGATGAGCAGCTTGTACAATGCAAGGCTAAGAAATAGAAGCGGTTTATACAGTGATGTGTATATGTATATAAAATCAATCTATATACACATATGTTAGATATATAAAAAGCCTGCAACAGTTACAATGGCAGTGGATTATCATGAAAAAAATCAGACCAAGAAAAATTTCAGATCTTTTCCTACCTATAATGTCACCAGTAATCTGTACAATTAAAAAACAAACTGAAATCTTTTAGGATGGAAAACAAATACTAGAATGTGGCTGCATATATAGGACACCCCAACACTAATACTAATGTTCAGTGAGCATTTGTACTGATGGCAGCATTCAGTGTGTTTGGGTCTATAAACATGGCACATCTAGACTCTTCCTGGCAAAAAGTCTGTCAGATTGCAAGGCCATCATCTACTGTGTACTGGCTGAGCCATTCCAAAAAATACAATTCTGTGAAACTCACCTGTATAATTGTTTTTGAATATATCCAGTCCAGGTCATCCCAGAAGTAATGACATGTGGGTATTCCACCCCCAGGGGGCGCTCGACTGCAAGATCAAAAGCGGTCGCTCCTCCCGGCCTCCTATAAAAGCAGGTGTCTCACTATGATTTCCCAGTGGTTAAAAAGCAGTAATAAAAAGAGACAGGCCGGGAGGCCAAGAAACCATGTTACTTCACATAGCTTCAGCATGTACTCTTTCCAACAAAAAACGTAAGGACAACGGTCCAATATAAAAATGGTATCACCAACAGGCAAACAAGAGATAATGAAACAAGGGCGGGGTGGGACGAGCTGGACTGGATATATTCAAAAACAATTCTACAGGTGAGTTTCACAGAATTGTATTTTTCCCTATATCCAGTCCAAGTCGTCCCAGAAGTAATGACATGTGGGACATCCAAAAGCAGTGTCCATTAGGGCGGGATCCCCAGTGCGAAACAGCATGTAGTTCATTTCACTACCGCCTGAAGCACCTTTCGGCCAAAGACAGCATCAGCTGAGGCCCTAACATCAACCTTGTAAAAACTTGGTAAAAGGTATGACCTGAAGACCAAGTGGCGGCCTTACAAACTTGTTCAACAGATGCCTGGTGCTGAAAAGCCCAAAGGCACCAATAGCTCTGGTAGAATGAGCTGTGATCTGAAAAGGGGGTTCCTTCCCCTTGGCAGAATATGCTTGCACCACCGCCTGTCCGATCCACTTACTAAGAGTGGACTTGGCTGGTGGCAAGCCCTTCCTAGAACCTTCTGTTAGGACAAAGAGCAAATCCGATTTCAAGAAGGATTCAGTCGCAACCAGGTAATACTTAATGACTCTGACCACATCCAAGGGTGTGGAGGGTCCTTTCCTTAGAATTAGTCGGTGCTGGACACAAGGAAGGCAAGACCACTTCCTCATTAAGATGAAAGGGAGAAACGACCTTAGGCAAAAAATCAGGTTTAAAGCTCAAAATAAGGAGGCTTCATACAAAGCACGGCAAGCTCTGACACACGACGCACCGAAGTCATCGCTACCAAAAAGACCACCTTGAGGGTCAAAATAGGCAATGCAGCATCGCACAAAGGCTCAAAGGGAGGACCCTTGAGAGCAGAAAGTACCAAATTCAAGTCCCACACAGGTAATACAGGCTTACGCGGTAGACGTACACGGGTGACTCCCTGGAAAAAGTCCTGATCAATTTATGATTGGCAAAGGATCTCTGGAAAAAGATGGCCAAGGCAGAAACCTGGCCCTTGAGGGTGCTCAGCTGGTGACCCAAGTTAAAACCGTGTTGTAAAAACTCCAAGATCCTAGAGATAGAGAATGTGCAACAAGGGAGACTCTTGGATGCACACCAAGCAATGTAGGCATGCCAAACTCTGTAATATATCATGGAAGAAGACTTCTTCCGTGCCTAAATCATGGTATGAACAGTGGCTGATAGCCCCTTTTCGATCAGGATTGAGGTTTCAATAGGCAGGCCGTCAAAGCCAGCATCTGTAAATTGGGGTGCCGCAGCGCCCCCTGTGTAAGAAGCCCTGGGTCGCCGGGCATGATGTAGCGATCCACTGACATCTGAACTATGTCCGCAAACCAACTCCTCCTCGGCCAGCGAGGAGCCGCTAGGATGGTTGGAACCCCTTCCTGGACTATCTTGCGCAGCACTCGTCCCAGGAGTGGAAACGGAGGGAATGCATAAAGGAGCCTGAACTCCATACAAGGAATGGCCAGAGCATCTGTGGCTAAGGCCAGAGGATCTCTTGACAGGGAGACGAACCTTGGGAGCTTGTGATTGTGTCTGGACACAAACAGGTCCACGTCCAGCTGACCCCAGCAGAGATACAGAGCGTGAAAGATCTGGTTGCTGAGAGACCATTCCCTCAGACGCGAGGCCCTCCTGCTCAGGGAGTCTGCCTCCTGGTTTTCTACCCCGGGGATGTAAACCGCCGAGATGCAGGGAACATTCTCCTCTGCCCAAGTCAGAATCTGGGTCACCTACTTGAAGGCTCGCTTGCTCCGAGTCCCGTCCTGATGCTTGATGTAGGCATCAGCCGTCTGATTGTCCGAGCGAACCTGGATCACACGACCCCTTAAATGGGGAGTCAAGTGAAGAAGCACCAATCGGATCGCTCTCAGCTCCAGGAGATTTATGGGCAAGTGACCCTGGATCTTCTGCGTCTCCCAAACGCCTCCCCAGCCGGTCAGACTGGCATCCGTGGTAACTATCTCCCACCGGGGAGTCAGAAAGGACTTGCCCACCAACAGGTTTCTGGAGTCCAGCCACCACAAGAGGGACTGTCTGGCCAGGGGGGACAGTGAAAATTCCTGTTCCAGTGACTCCTGCATCCGGTCCCAGCCGGTCAACAGGTTCCATTGAAGAAGTCTCATGTGGAATTGGGCGAAGGGCACCACCTCGAAGCATGACACCATTAGGCCCACCAGCTTCATCCCCAGACGGATCGATGGCCGCTGACAAGACAGCAAGGCCTGCACCTGCGTCTGGAGGCCCACCACCTTCTGCTGTGGCAGGCATACCTTGACCTGAGAGGTGTCTAACGTCATGCCCAGGAAGGACCTCACCATTGAGGGAGTGATCGAAGATTTGGGGTAATGGACTACCCATCCGAAATCCTCGAGAGTGGATAACAATGTCCGGGTGTCGCTTTTGGCCTGCTGAAGGGACTGAGCCACAATCAGTAAATCGTCCAGATAAGGAAGCACACGAATGCCCCGATTCCTCAGAAAAGCCATGATGCCCGCCAGCACCTTGGTGAAAACCCAGGGGGCTGAGGATATCCCGAATAGCAAAGCCACAAACTGGTAATGCTGATCCTCCACAGCAAACCTCAGGAACCTCTGATGTCCCTGGAATATCGGGATGTCCACTGTGGTAAGGAAGTCGCCGGGCCAAAGCGAGCTCACCGCAGACCGTAAGGCTTCCATGCGGAAATATCTGACTCTGACAAACCTGTTGAGACCATTCAGGTCCAGGATAGGCCTCAGCGTTCCATCCTTCTTGGGAACCGTGAACAGATTGGAGTAGAAGCCTTGACCCGGTTCCTGACGAGGTACAGGGCAAATCACCCTTAACCACAGGAGGTGTTGCACGGCCATTCTCAGGCCCTGTGCCTTCAATGGGTTCTGGGATATTCGAGACTGAAGAAATCTTGAGGGCGGTCTGATTGCCAGCTCTATTTTGTAACCGGAGGACACCACCTCCTGAATCCACCGATCCGAGACGCGCTGTCTCCAGATATGAGCAAATAGCAGAAGCAGTCCCCCCACCCGGATGGGTGAGGGCGCCTCCTCATGCCTAAGGAGCCTTGGCAGGGGGCTTGGACTTGGATCCCCAAGTGGGATTGGCCGCGGGACCTACCTCGTCCCCAGGAATCTCTGCGGCCACCTGAAAATGAAGGGCCTCTTCCTCCTCGAAAGGAGCTCCGAAAGGGCCGCGCAGGCTTCCGTCGCTGAGGGAGTCTACCATCCTTGACCAGGAGGTCCAGACGCTCCCTGAACAACCTGTGCCCCAAGAAGGGGATACTAGTGAGCGGCTTCTTGGTCGCGGCATCAGCCGACCATTGCCGCAACCAGAGCGAGCGGCGAAGTGCAACAAGCAGGGCCAAAACCCTGGCACGAGCCGGACACCATCGTCCATGGCAGAAACAACGAAGGCAATAAAATACATGCAAGCCTTGAGGTCTTTATACTCCTCCGCCCGCTTGCGAGACTTAGCAATATCGACAAGACGTCTCACCTTCTTTATGATGGCTAAGGAGACAATAGCCGCGGCACACACAGGGCGAAACCAAGCACCAGCAAAGGTGAAGGCATGACAGACCAGCTGATCCATGCTCCTGTCAGCTGGATCATGTAAGGAAGCTGTATCGGGTGAAGGCATAACCATAGTGTTGGACAATCCCGACACAGGGGAATCCACCTTGGGGGGATAGGATCATAAGTGGACTAGCTCCTCAGGAAAAGGATACCGCCTGTCCAGGCCCTTAGGCACCGAGGGTAGCTTGTTAGGCCTTTCCCATTCCTTGAAAATCATATTAGAAAAATGGGCCTGTTCAGGAAAGACTCGCCTCTGTCTCTCAGGCCGAAACAAAATCACCCTGCTTCCTCTTAGCCGCTCTTGGAGGGACAATGTGCAACGTCTCAAAAACTGAAGCAAGCAACTTCTCCGTATCATCAGGGAGCCACGTATCCTCATCTGAGAAAGAACCAGGCCTGCTGTCATAGCCAGCAGGATAATCCACTGTGGAAATGGAGTCCTCCTGCAACTCGCCTTCCTCCACGGAGACCAGACCTCCAAAATCATCATTATTATCCGAGTAAACGGGCTCAATGTGCCGCTTCTTACTCGTGCCCTTCTTAGGAGCTGTTCGCGAGATCTGTCTCTTGAGGCTGGCCACCCGGAATGCCAAATCAACTTGGGACCCCCTGCTGGCTTCCCCCTCGCTGGGGGCTGAGTGCAGCAGCAGGGGATCTGGAGAGGCCACAGGCAATAAAGGGCTAGGGACAGATACGCCCGCCCGATCATGCTCCAAAATGACGCTCCTGGTGCAACTGGTACAAACAGTGCTGAATCCACCCAGAGGACTTGCACTGCACATGGGGCAGAGCTTCACCCGCCCAGATGGGGCCCCTAGCTCACTATCCCCAGAGGCCTCCATTATGGTGATTAGCAGAACATTTTTATGCAGGTTACAAGGCACTGACGGCCCAAACCAATTTAGCCCTCCTATATATATTCCCTCTTTTTGTGATCCCTCTTAATAAAAGGGAGGGGGGAACAGGAGGAACCACAACCCACAATCTTATCAATGGGCCCAACCTGAAAGACACAAGCGAAAAGGCCATAAGCATCCCACAGCACATGTGCAATACTGATAACACAATAGACATTAATAATAGGGACACGTGACACCGACAGTGTAGCCACACCGGAGGGGTCCCAGGCAGCGAGGCAGGAGAGGCAGTCACAAAATGGGGCAGAGTCAGTAGCTCAGGGCGTTCCTCGACGGGCGGGCCGCACGGCAGTGACGCGAAAAGCGTCATAATGAGGCCCCGCCCCCCCGCCTGACGGCGCGAACAGGAGCGCCCGCCTCCTCACAGCCCAAGATAGAGGCCTTCCTCCAAGAAGCCCCCACAAGACTGCCGCAGGGCGGCCCACAGCGGGGCCCCCGCCCAACCGTGCGCACCGGCCTTGAGAAAACTCGAGGGAGCTACGTATGACATGCGCAAGTAAAAATAAAACACAGTGACAAAATCACCACAAACACACACCGCAATAAAGCTTTTGGGACAAGAGGGAATAAGTCAGAGGGCAGTAAGTGGTTCCTCCCCGCCTTATAGGCTCACCATCAGCCTATGGCCGGCTACCCTTTAGATAGGGTCTGCGGCCCAGAGCCTAGCTCTGCCAAAACGCCTGATCCCCAGCGTTCTCCCTACCGTCACAGTCCCAACAGCCGTGGCTGGGAGGCAATAGTGGGTCCACGGGATCAGTGGTAATAGGGTCCGCAGCGGCCAGACTGCAAGATGAAAACTGGGAAATCATAGAGACACCTGCTTTTATAGGGGGCCGAGAGGAGCGACGGCTTTTGATCTTGCAGTCGAGCACCCCCTGGGGGCGGAATACCCACATGTCATTACTTCTGGGACGACCTGGACTGGATATAGGGAAAATGTGACCTCCTTTGGCTGAAGCAAATCTTTTGTTGAAGAACAAAAGTTGTATGGGCTTTGGGTTGTTGTCTTGCTTTAGCAGAGGCCTGAAGGTTTAGTTCTGAAACAGACTGATGTTTGGAACTGTTCCCCCACCTTCTATAAAGGCCCAGTTACATCTGCAGAAAATCAACCCAAAGCATAATGCTGCCTCCACCATGGGGTTGATTCAGAGACATTTGAGAATTCTCACTCCTTTTAGGAGCGAAAAATGCCATTGACTTTCATTGTCTACCTTGGGGCCGATTCAAAGCAAGGTGAAAATTTACACCCGGTAGACAATGAATGCCAATTATTTATCTCCTAAAAAAAAAAAGGAGTGAAAATTCTCCCTTAGCTTTGAATTGACCCCCGTGTGTCACTGTGAATATGGTGTTCTTTTGGTGATGCACAGTTTTAGCTTAGCATCGAACAGACCATTTGCTTTTAGCAGACCTGATGTAGTTTGTGACATAGCATAGCTGTGCTTGTTCCTCTTTGTAGGAGAATGCTTCTGTCTTGTCACCCTGCCCCACAACCAGACATATGAAGATTACTGGAGATTGTTGTCACATGCAGTACTCGGCCAGTACTTGACAGAAATTCCTGCAGCACATTTCACATTGCTTCTTGGCAGCCTTTTGCACCAATTTTTTTCTCGACTTTTTTAGGGATATCCAGGTGTGGGTAATGGCCCTGTTGTCTCAAACTTTATTTACTTCTTTAGGGCAGCCTTCACTGTGTTCCCTGGTATATTTAATGCATTGGAAAAGATTTTGTACCCCTCTCCTGACTGATACTTTTCAACAATGAGATCTCTTTGATTTCTTAGAAAGTTACAGACCATGACTTTTGCTGTAAAATGCAACTAAGAAAAGGTCAGGAAAACCCTACTAGTTCATAAGAAATTACTTTAACCCTTTAAGTGCCAGCCTACCTGGAGTTTTTGTCACACTCTGTTGCCAGACCATTTTGCACTATTTTGCGCTCCCCATGTTCAAATGTGATTTTTGAAGGGATTTCCAGGGATTTCCCAGGAAAATGATTTATTGTTTTTTTCAGCAGAGTCTGGGCTTTAACATGAAATGTCTTGTTTGTCATTTGTTAGGTGTATTCTTAATATTTTTGGGTGAAATATGTGCAAAAAAAAAAAAAAAAAATTTTTACATATTGTAGTTTTTTTTGTAATAAAAAATGTAAGTTTGTCAATGAAATCTTATTGCGTGTGAAATCCCAATTTCTCCCGGTTACAGCGGTACCACATATGTATAGGTAGACACCCTTTCCTGCCCAGGAGACTCCCCCAAACTGAAACAGCGCTTTAGGGGATTTTCAGATAAAATACAACTATGCTACGCAATATGCGCACCTTGCAGTTTTTCCAGAAAAACAACCCTTTACATTTGAAATACCCCCAACAAACTATATATTCTCTGGAAGTACACACCTCAGGCTTTCTAGGCGTACCAGGCTTGTTGATGTGGCCATAGTTTTCTGGAAGTAATCCCTCAATGGATTCTTTGGTTGCAAAGAGTTTCCCTAAAAAAAGGATAAAAAAGCAGAATCAAAGCCACATTTTCCTAAAAAAACTATATACAAACAAGAAAAAACAAGTTTAATCTGAAAACGCAACATCCCCCGAACAGAACAATACCCAACATGCATAGCTACTGTCAAAGGAAGAGTTGCCAAACACCCCAAAGTAAAGCATGTGCGTAACGGTAATTTTACTTGAAAATTTTAGCTCTGCAGACAAAGTGCGCACCTTGCGATTTTTCAACCAAAACAACCCTTGACATTTGGAATATCCCCCATAAACCATATATTCCCTGAAAGTACACACGTTAAGCTTTCTAAGGGTACCCAGCTTGTTCTAGTGGGCTCATCTTTCTGGAATTATTACCTCAAAGAATTCTTTGGTTGCGCAGGGTTTCCCTAAAAAATTTATAAAAAAGCTGAATAAAAAACACCTTTTCCTAAAATATAAATATGCAAACCAGAAAAAACAAGCTAAGTCTGAAAGTGCAAGGTCCCCCGAACAGAACAATACCCAACATGCAGAGGCACTATTAACCCTTTTAATTGCCAGCCTACTTGAGATTTTGTCACCCTCTGTTGACAGGTCATTTTTCCCCATTTTGCGTCATGTTTTGCGCCATGTTTTGCGCCATTTTTGCTGGAACTTTCAGGAAAATTATATATATTTTTTTTTGCAGCAGAGTTTAGGCTTTAACATGAAATGTCTTGTTTGTAAATTGTTTTTTTTTTTTTACAATATTATTAAGTAAAAAAAATAAATAAATAAAAAATTTTTTTAGAAAATTGACTCCTTTATTTTAAATAAAAAATGTATTTTATTAAGGAAAATCATATTGCATGTGAAAGCCCCATTTCTACCGATTAGAACGGTACCACATATTTATCGGTAGCCCCCTGTTCCTGCCCAGGAGACCCCGCTAACTGAAACAAGTATTTTATAACATTCACAAAAAAAATACAAATACCATCCACACTACAAAGGGTTAAATCGAGAATAAAAATGACATAGGGTCCCCCCTCCCAGGGGAGGGAGACCCCATTTTTTTTTGATTTTTAAGGGTTAAAAAAAATTTACGTGGGGTCCCCCTTACCCAAAGTAACCAGCCCGGGACCAGCTATGGGGGCTTGTAGGCACAGAGTGGGGGGGGCAGCTTTTGTGGCCCCCCCACCCTGCAGCCTACGAGCCCACATAGCCTATGTGGGCCCGGGCTCTTCTGCCCCCCCCTGGCCTTTGGGGAGGCAGGTAATGGGGGTGCCAGGGGTTAATGGCAAGCCACCCGCTAGCGCAGGTGGCTTGCCATCCCCCCAGCCTTGTGAACTGGTATAGGGGTCATGGACCCCTTACCAGTTCACAAGGGGTTAAAAGGAAATAATGACACAGACACATAAGAAAAAAATATTTTATTAATTTTTATTTTTTTTTTTTACACTGTACTCACCTCCCATCCATCCTGGAGCACTCTGTCCCTCGGCGATCACCGGCTTCTGCTCACTTGCTAGAAGCCTTTTATAGCTGCTGGATGACAGATCACAAAGGGTTAATCAAAAAAAAAAATGACATAGGGTCCCCCCTCCCAGGGGGGGCGGACCCCATTTTTTTTTTATTTTTAAGGGTTAAAAACCCTTAAAAATCAAAAAAAAAATTGACGTGGGGTCCCCCTTACCCAAAGTAACCAGCCCGGGACCAGCTATGGGGGCTTGTAGGCACAGAGTGGGGGGGCCAGCTTTTGTGGCCCCCCCACCCTGCAGCCTACGAGCCCACATAGCCTATGTGGGCCCGGGCTCTTCTGCCCCCCCCTGGCCTTTGGGGAGGCAGGTAATGGGGGTGCCAGGGGTTAATGGCAAGCCACCCGCTTGCGCAGGTGACTTGCCAGACCCCCGAGCCCTGTGAACTGGTATAAGGGGTCACATGGACCCCTTACCAGTTCACAAAGGGTTAACAGTATAAAAAAAATAAACACAGACACAGGTTTTTTTAATAGTTTATTAGAAAAAAAAAAAAATTTAACTTTACTCACCTCCGATGTTCAGATGCAGTGTCCCGCGGCGATCTGATGCAGGTGACAGCTGGGCAGAGAAGGGGGGAGGCAGGCGAGGAGGATCGCCTACCTCCCTCCTTCTCCGCCCAGCCGTCACCGGCATCTGAGAGGAGAACTGCCGGCCGCCATCGGAAGATGCGACGGAGGGAGGGCTGTTATGCCCCCCTCCAGAAGACAGAAGACCCGGGGGGGGGGGTAATCGGAGCCCCCCCCCCATGAAGAGGAGAGGCGGCGGGAGCGGAGGTGAGTAACTGTCATTTTTTATATATTTTTTTTTTTAATAGGCAATCCCGGCGGCTGCTGAAACGGGGGGGGGGCACCCTATTCCGGGCCCTCCCCTGCAGCCGGAGAAGCCCCGATCGGCGATCGGAGCCACGCTGGCTGAAGAGGAGACCCGGCCGGACCAAACAAGGGGTCAGGTAAGTGACTTTTTTTTAAACTTTTTTTTTATGTGATTGGGGAATGCCAGGCACGTAAAATTTACGTGGCTGGCACTTAAGTGGCGGAGAGGCAACCACGTAAATTTTACGTGGCTGGCATTTAAAGGGTTAAATGATAGAAGCGGTCAAAGCTATATTTCGATGTGACTGGCCAATTATGATTACAACCACACTCAATTATAAGAGGGCAGTCACACAGATATATACAAATCAGTGGTCACAAGCAGAGAGGGGGAAGCTCAGAATGCCCTACAGTGCATAATAATGGAAGCGCTGTAACCTGAAAGTGCTAGACTAATATATTTTTGATTGATCATAGTACATAATGTTTGTTTGTATATTTGGCATGTATGTATTTTTGTGGTGTAAGATTATTATATTTTGGCACAGACAATGGATTACTTAGGTCTCCCTCTGCTGGGTTGGGTTATGTATTGGAGTGTGTGTTTTTAAATGTCCTGTGATGATTATTGTATTGTATGTGTTCTTTTTAATGTGACTTATTGATGAATTAAAAATCTTTTTTGATATTAATTATATTTGATGATTTATTAGCTGAGGAGGAGTGGTGCTTTTGGAACAAGGTTCCCATTTTTGTGGTATACTGGGCCATAAATCGCTCTTGTGTGTATTATATTTTAGACTATTATACTTTTATATATTTTATACTGTGTGGCATTCTTATTTTCAAATAGGATATATGGAAGTAAAATATCAATAACCAGCGATTAGCTATAATATGGCACAAGACGGGACAGAGTGGCTGCTAGACCACTATCTCATGGTCCTGGAGCAATGGCATTGAAAGGAGGGGCAAACTTTAGATCCCTGTCATTGCTTCTACCCTATGCTACAGGAAATGGGGGAGAGGCCAATAAGAGAGGCATTAGGTGAGCAGCTTGTTCCCTAATTATTGCTGTTGGGTTTACAGTCCTTTGAAGTGCATGGTTGCCATGCAGAGCTCTGGCTCCCTGTCGGCATCATGGGAAGATTGCGGCGATCAGGCAAGTTTTTTTTATTGCAACAGTCAAATCTGCTTGGCACAGGGGGAGAGGGTTACAAAAAGCTTGGACTTCCTCTCTAAGAGGATTCTGTAACAGCACACAAAAAGTTCACCTTAATTGTGCGTGTTGTAAAAATCCTTCTTCTAATCCTATATTGTAAGTTGATGCCGCCTCTTGCATGGTCCATTAGTTGTAAAGCAAAGGCATTCTATTTTGCAGGGTAAATATCAGCCCCACAATAATCGTGCTCACCTCCCCACCATTGTTGTCTGTGTTCCGTCCAGACCAGAAGAGATGTGCCGACGTGCTCACAGCTCTGCACTGATCCGGCTTCTTCAGGAGTTTGGAAGCAGCGAGAGCGCTCTGTGTCCTCAATGGCTCATGATTCTCCTCACTGAAACATTTCATCTTTTCGAAGGTCCCAATAATTAGGATGATGGCCGCCAGTTGCGCCTTGGAGTCACTGATCTCATCTTCATACAGCGAAAAGGCCTGTGGAGAGCAATAGGAAGAGCCATGACATTGTACTGCCTGATCAGTGAGATTACCCAATTACGTACTTCTCCATGGCAAAAAATACTAATGCCAGATTACTGTCTAATCTGATTGTACAATCTTCTGGTGCCCACTTACAGTAATTCTGATTGTATTATTCAATGCTATCTAACCTACGCTACCTTGTTAAACAGTTCAGTGCTGCCCACCCACCTTAAAATCTGACTGTACAAATTAGTGCAGTAAATGATGTAAAATAAATTTAGAAGTTACTGAATCCTACATGCGTGAATGAGAGCATTGCTATACTTTCTAGGTAGTTTTTCTTCCATTAAATAGCCAGTTTCTAACACCATGTATGCCCCTATATGGTCCATTTTAATAACTGTAAAATGGGTAATCCTACATGGCTAAAACTTTACTTCTGACTAAACTCCCGCTTTAAAGAGGATCAAAACCCACCCTGGGTCTGTGAGACTCCAGGGCAGGCATACTCGTCCACCCCCCCCCATGGCACCCCGATCGAGGGTGTCTCACTGTGTGAAAACCCCCAGGTTGCCCACAAACTCACCTTCTTTCCCAGTGCAGCTCCGCATGCACGAGCAGCGGCCGCATCCCCACAATCTCTTTAGCAGGGCGAATGCCCACACCAGGCATATGTGAATGGGCGGTGTGGGCTCGCTCCCAGTTAAAGGGTAGCGGGGAATTAGACAAGCTCCTGGACGAAGGCGCTTGAGTGGTTCCGAACACGCGGCCTCGCATGCTTCGTAGGACCGGGAAGGTCAGCTTGTTCGGGCGATATGGGGGGTTTCACACAGCGGGGTGTCCGGGAGCAAAGACCAAAACCCAGGATAGTTAAACTTTAAATAGCCAGTAGCCAACACCACGTATGCCCCTATATTGTTCGTTCTAATTGTTAATTTTAATTGTGTACTCCTCTCCTCGAAGATGCCAAGGCCCCCCCACCCAATCTGATTGTACAATTTAGTTGCTGCTACTTGAAATCATTCTTATTGCATAAGCTTAACATTATCAACCAAATGTATCTAAAATTGGGTATAGTGTTCATATTAATTACAGAAATTTCCGTACTCCTCCGTGGCTAAAAATACAATTCTGTGAAACTCCAGGTCATTCCAGAAGTAATGACAGTTGGGTAATCCACCGCTAGGGGGTGCCTGACTGCAGGATCAAAAGCTGTAGCTCCTCCCGGCCCCCTATAAAAACAGGTGTCTCTCTAAGATTCCCCAGTGGTTAAACAGCAGTAAGAAAATACATGCCGGGAGGCCAAGAAACCATGTTATTTCACATAGCTTCAGCATGTACTCTCCATCAAAACTAAGGACAAAGGTCCAATACAAAAAGGCAATCACCATAACAGGCAATCCAGAGGGGTGGGACGACCTGGACTGGATATATTCAAAAACAATTCTACAGGTGAGTTTCACTGAATTGTATTTTTCCCTATATCCAGTCCAGGTCGTCCCAGAAGTAATGACAGTTGGGACATCCAAAAGCAGTGTCCATTAGGGCGGGATCCCCAGTGCAAAACAGCATGCAGTTCATTTCACTATCGCCTGAAGCACTTTTCGGCCAAAGACAGCATCAGCTGAGGCCCGAACATTAGTATGAACTGAAGACCAAGTGGCAGCCTTACAAACTTGTTCAACAGCCTGGTACTGAAAAGCCCAGGGAGCTCCAATAGCTCTAGTAGAATGAGCTGTAACACGAAAAGGGGGTTCC
Organism: Gastrophryne carolinensis; assembly: GCA_027917425.1. Taxonomy (NCBI): domain Eukaryota; kingdom Metazoa; phylum Chordata; class Amphibia; order Anura; family Microhylidae; genus Gastrophryne; species Gastrophryne carolinensis. The sequence continues at coordinate 30,138,600 of CM051241.1, forward strand.
TTCCCCTTGGCAGAATATGCTTGCACCACCGCCTGTCTGATCCACTTGCTGAGAGTGGACTTAGCCGGAGGCAAGCCCTTCCTAGACCCCTCGGAGAGGACAAAAAGACAATCCGAATTCCTGAAGGACTCAGTCGCAACCAGGTAGTACTTAATGGCTCTGACCACATTCAGGGAATGGAGGGTCCTTTCCTTAGAGTTAGTCGGAGCAGGACACAAGGAAGGCAAGACAACTTCCTCATTAAGGTGAAAAGGAGACACGACATTAAGCAAAAAATTAGGTTTAAGCGAAACATCACCTTATCCCTATGCCGTTCAAAGTAAGGAGGATTCATACAAAGTGCGGCCAGCTCTGACACGCGACGCACCGAGGTGATAGCTACCAAAAATACCACCTTTAGAGCAAAATAGACAATGCAGCATCGCACAAGGAATTGCCAGAGCATCTGTGGCAAAGACCAGAGGATCTCTCGACAGGAAGACGACTCTCGGGAGCTTGTAATTGTGTCTGGACGCGAATAGGTCCACGTCCGGCTGATCCCAGTGGAGACACAGAGCGTGAAAGATCTTGTTGCTGAGGGACCATTCCCCCAGGCATGAGGCACTCCTGCTCAGGGAGTCTGTCTCCTGGTTCTCTATCCCAGGAATGTAAACCGCCGAGATGCAGGGAACATTCTCCTCTGCCCAAGTCAGAATCTGGGTCACCTCCTTGAGGGCTCGCTTGCTCCGAGTTCCGCCTCGGTGATTTATGTAGGCCACCGCCGTCTGATTGTCCGAGCGAACCTGAATTGCACGACCCTTTAGATGGGGAGTCAAGTGAAGAAGCACCAACCGGATCGCTCTCAATTCCAAGATATTTATGGGTAAGTGGGCCTCCTGTGGCCCCCACTGACCCTGGATCTTCTGAGTCAGCCAAAAGCCTCCCCAGCCGGTCAGGCTGGCATCCGTGGTGACAATCTCCCACCGTGGAGTCAGAAATGACTTGCCTACCAGCAGATTTCTGGAGTCCAGCCACCACAAAAGGGACTGCCTGGCCAGGGGAGACAGTGAAAACTCCTGTTCCAGCGACTCCTGCGTCCAATCCCAACCGGTCAACAGATTCAACTGAAGAGGTCTCATGTGGAACTGAGGAAAGGGCACTGCCTCGAAGCATGACACCATCAGGCCCACAGTTTCATCCCCAGACGGACCGATGGTTGCTGACAAGGCAGCAAGGCCTGCACCTGCGTCTGAAGACCCACCACCTACTTGGGTAATTGACTACCCAACCGAAATCCTCGAGAGTGGAAAACACCATCCGGGTGTCGCTCTCGGCCTGAAGAAGAGACTGAGCCGCAATCAGTAAATCGTCCAGATAAGGCAGCATGCAAATGCCCTGGATTCTCAGGATAGCCATGATGCCAGTCAACACCTTGGTGAACCCACGGGGGCTAAGGATATCCCAAATGGCAACGCCACAAACTGGTAGTGCTGATCCTCCAGCGCAAACCTCAGGAACTTCTAATGCCCCTGGAATATAGGGATGTGCAGATAAGCATCCTTGATGTCCACCGTGGTCAAGAAGTCGCCAGGTTGAAGTTAGCTCACTGCGGACAAACCTGTTGAGAGGATGGGTCTCAGCGTGCAGTCTTTCTTGGGCACCATGAACAGATTGGAGTAAAAGCCCTGACCCCGTTCCTGCTGAGGCACGGGACAAATCACACCTGACAGCAAAAGGTGTTGGACGGCCATATGCAGGCCTTGTGCAGTCAATGGGTTCTGTGAAATCCGTGACTGAAGAAATCTTGAGGGCGGTCAGACTGCCAGCTCTATTTTGTAACCGGAGGAAACCACCTCCTGAATCCACCAATCCGAGACGCGCTGTCTCCAGTCGTGAGCAAATAGCAGAAGCCGTCCCCCCACCCGGATGGGTGAGGGCGCCCCCTCATGCCTGAGGGGCCTTGGGCCTGGATCCCCAGGAGGGATTGGGTCGGCCGCGGGACCTACCTCGTCCCCAGGAATCTCTGCGAGCACCTGAAAATGAAGAGCCTCTTCCTCCTCGAAAGGAGCGATAGGCAGAACCCCGAAAGGGCCGTGCAGACTTTTGTCGCTGAGGGAGTCTTCCGTCCTTGACCAGGAGGTCCAGACGTTCCCCAAACAGCCTGTGACCCACAAAGGGGATACTAGTGAGCGACTTCTTACCATTGTCGCAACCAGAGAGAACGGTGAAGCGCGACCAGCAGGGCCGAGACCCTGGCACCAAGCCGGACACCATAGTCCATGGCAGAGACAACAAAGGCAATAAACTTCACGCAAGCCTTAGGGCCTTGTACTCCTCAGCCCGCTTGCGAGACTTCGCAATATCCACATGGCGTCTCACCTGCTTCCTAATGGCCAGGGAGACAATAGCCGCGGCACACACAGGGCGGAACCAAGCACCGGCAAAAGTGAAGGCATGACAGACCAGCTGATCCATGCGCTTGTCAGCTGGATCACATAGGGAAGCAGTATCGGGTGAAGGCATGACTGTAGTGTTGGAAAAACCGAACACGGGGCATCCACACCTCGGGAGGACTGGACCATAGCCGGATCAGCTCCTCGGGAAAGGGATACCGCCTGTCCAGGCCCTTGGGCACCAACAGTAACTTGTCAGGCCTTTCCCATTCCTTGAAAATCATGTTAGAAAATGGGCCTGCTCAGGAAAGACTCGTCTCAGTCTCTCAGGCCGAAACAATTCCCCCTGCTTCCTCTTAGCCACTCTAGGAGGGACAATGTGCAGCATCTCAAAGACCGCAGACAGCAACCGCTCCGTAGGACGTAGGCCGAGAGGAACCACAACCCTTAATATCAAGCGGCCCACCTGGAAGACACAATGTGAAACAAGTATAAGCATCCCACAGCACATGCCCAGCGCATAAGAGACAATATCAAGAGGGACTCACAACACTGCTCAGGAGGCAGGCAGAGACGACAGCAGCGTGCAAGAGGAGAAGATGGCGCGGATCAGCTAGCAGCACACGTTCCTCGAGGGGCGGGCCGCACGACCGTGACGCTAAAAGCGGCACAAAAATCGCGTCCGCCCCCAATATGGCGGAGGGCCCAGGAACATCAGGCGGCCCACGGAGGGGCCCAGCAGAATCACCAGCCCGGGACGGCCGGCAGCACACGAGCACCTGGCGGTGGAGCCCACAGCCCCAGACATACTCCGCCGCGGAGCGACGAGGGAGCGAGGAGGGCGAGTATGTGAGGTAAAAAAAATCAGTAAAAAACACCAGCACGCAAGGGACAGCAGTCCAGTCAAGTAAACCCCGGCACAATACAACAATAAAGCTTGTGAGGCATGAAGGGCATGACCCCCCCCCCCCCCAAGGTGGTTCCTCTCCCCCCTATATAGGCTCACCATCAGCCTATGGCCGGCTACCCTTTGGGCAGGGTCTGCGGCCCAGAGCCTAGCTCTTCCAACTCCTGACCCCGGCGTTCACCCTACCTTCACCGTCCCGGTCAGCCGAAGCTGGGAGGCAGTAGTGGGTCCACGGGAACGGTGGCAATAAGGAGGCAGCGGCCAACGGGCTAGGAGGCCCCGCTAGACTGCAGTATTCCAGGAGAGAGTATCCATACGATCCTTATGCAGCAGACTGCAGGAAGAACACTGGGGAATCATAGAGAGACACCTGTTTTTATAGGGGGCCGGGAGGAGCTACAGCTTTTGATCCTGCAGTCAGGCGCCACCTAGCGGTGGATTACCCAACTGTCATTACATCTGGGACGACCTGGACTGGATATAGTGAAAAATACTCCACCAAAACATTGAAAGTAGTATTTTTACTTCTCTGGTATATATGTAGCAGAACATGTGCTGCTTTCTTTGCCTGGACAGCCTTCCTTAAAGAGGAGCAAAACACACCCTGGAGTCTATGGGACTCCGGGGCAGGCATACTCACTTCCCGCTGTGTGAAACCCCCAGGCCGTCCCGGTCCAACGTTGCATGAGCGAGCATCAGCCGTATCTCCACTATCCCTTTAACAGGACGCGTGCCCGCACCAGACATTTGTGAATGTGAACTCCCTGTTAGAGGGTAGCGGAGGATGCGGCCGCCAGCACACTCGAACAAATTTACCTCTCCCCGGTCCTACGACGCATGCCCGGCCACTTGTCCAATCAGCGTGCTCGGATCAGCTCGAGCCCCTTCGTCCAGGAGGTGCTGATTGGAAAGCGGCTGCGCATGTGTCGTAGGACCGAGAAGAGGTTTGTTCGGGCAACCTGGGGGGGGGGGGGGGGGGGTATTGACAGAGCGGAGCACCCCAATCAGGGCAAGGACCAAAATCCAGGATAGTCAAAATCCTGGGTTTTGGTCCACTTTATGAACTTAGAAATGTCAGTTGTCTTGTGTATTAAAACAGCAATACAATTGGTAAACCTTGATGGGCTAACTTTCACTACTTCTATTCATTGTAGGACAGTATGGGAAGATGAAAATGAAGCTGACAGGTTGCTAACCCCAATAATGCTTTGGCTAAGAGCCAAAAAATGAATAAAGAGCAAAAAACTATTCCACAGAAAAGAGCAGTTTACAGACACACATCTATAATTGAAGAATGAGACGGCAAGGTCATTGGCCAAGTGACAGCCAGAGAAATTGACATTGATGCCGGTGGGTCATTACCTGAGACATGAATTCGTAGGCCACCGTCTCGTGGTTTTCAAATCCAATTTCTCCTGCTGCCAAAGCCCCTTGAAGAAAGAGTCGGAGGGGCAGCTCTGCCAGTTCTGCTTTAATTAAGGCGCTGATGGTCTGGTGCGCGAAAGAGAAAATCTTCTGACACTTTTTATCCCACTTGTCATCCTGCGCACAGCAGGAACACAATGAAAGAAAGAGGATTATGAGACGCATTGCAAATGCAAAGAGGGGATCATATACAAGACATCGCAGGAGGGTCACTGTCGGACACCAGAATATAGCTTTTTGGACTAATTACGTTATTAATGTTTCCCATTGGGCATGTGTGTCACGTAATGCGGCATCATGGTGCAACCCCGACAGAAATGATGTCGTGTTAAAGTGGACCTATCACCACAACCGGGCAACTAAGTACCCCGGGGGGCAGCCTGAGTTGGGATGCCACACTGTATGAACCCCTTGTAGGGGCCCACAATGATAACTGTAGCTACATCATGCTCACACTGCAGAGAAACCAGGGATGCATTCATTCTTGCTACCTACGCTAACACCCTGTTCCAAACAATGATTTATGGCATACATTAGTATGCATCCTATAGATTCTCAGGCCGATCACTGAGGGTTTTGGTCCACTTTAAGAGAAAGGCATCAGTGACCCAGACTCTTAAGAAGAACATCTGTCCTTTAAAGACCCTATGTCCTCAGGTCAGATCTTTTAGAGACTTGGACTAGTGGAACATCTACTCTGGGAGCCTTAGCCCAAGGCGCTATGTCCGGAAAATCTGAGTTTTAAAGATTTTGGGAAGAAGAACCTGGCTTCTGGGTTCCTCCACTCCCTTGAAACCATTTGCAGGGGTCCCCAACCCTGTCCTCAAGGCCTACCAACAGGCCAGGTTTTGCAGATCTCCACAAAGATGCACAGGTGGAGTAATTAGTGCAGCTGCAGAGCAATAAAGCTGGCTATTTGGAGATCCAAAAAACATGACATGTTGGTGGGCCTTGAGGACAGGGTTGAGGACCACTGCTTTAAAGGAATCCTTTAGAGGCTTCTAGGCTTCTACCACAAACGTGAATATAGAACTGCCAGTCTACATTTTAGCTGACTGTTATGTGTGGAAGGACGGAATAGATCCGTCTGCAGAAGCTAACTTCTTTATTCGGTGCTCTGGCCCTGAGAGAAAACCCTGGGATCACCCCGGATGACCCACTTGCTTCCGGACCCCTGACATGGGCAACCTCCCTGGGTAAGCTGGGGTGGGAGCCCAGAGGGCAGGTAAAAACTCATCCAGCTTGGTTGTATATGAAGCAAAATCCATTCCCCCTTTCAAGCACTCCAAAAAAACTGAAATCAGGGGATAGTTGTCGAGGCATCTGGCAATTTTGGCAAAATCTAGATAAGGGCCCGTCTTTAACTTCCTTAGGGGTCTTAGGCTCCTTAACATCCTTATTTCCCTTAGGATCTTTTAGGCTTGGCGTGCTTTTCCTTTCCCTCCTTATCCTGACAGTGAATAACGTAAGGTAATTTACTAGGGACCCAATATCCACCCCGGGGTAAGGAACACTTATTGAGTCATGAGAATTATCACCACCCATGTTGCTGAGGTCGGTGCCCTTTATTACTGCTGCTGCCAATCTTTTTGCTCACACAGCACAGCAGAGAAAACCCCAGGTGCTCCTTCCTCCAGCATTCTGGCGCCTAAGGATGACGTCATGCGCACCCGGCGCAAAGACGTGGCCAGCCCCCCTCCCAACCCAGAGGTGGCACCCAGCCAGGACATACACTGGATATGGGGGAGCGCAGGGAAAAAAAGTGCCTACAGCACATACCTTGCTTAGCTGAGGCTCTGTAATAAAAAATAGGGGGAGCACATGGGCACCAGAAGGAACCGGACCTGCCATCAACCCCCAATCTACGAACATACTCCATCACATGTTTCCTAGAAGGAAACACAAAAACATTGAGGGGGAGGGGTGGGGCTTTAATGTCAGTTTGTGCTTTGTGTTTAAGGATATGAAGTAAGTCCTGGAGAATGCCTGGGGAAAAGGTGAGTTGTGTGGGCATATGAGCGGTTTCACATGGTGGGGCAATCCAAATCAGGATGCCACAGGGGAAAAGGACCTATCACCAGGATAGTAAAAATCCTGGTGATAGTTCTACTTTAAAGAAGTCCTAAACCCTTCAATGAAAGGATGCATCTGCCATCAGTGAGCCCAGCGTAGGAGATACTCCCCTTTTCTGGTGGGGCTTGATCCAATGGGAAATAGTGGCACACCTTATTTAGTAGGAGGCATACATCTCCTGTCCCTGTCACACAGCACAAGCAGACCTGGACTCTTTTGCTTTAAAGCTTTGTGGGAACGTATGTGCATGGCGGTGCGTACACAGGCCATGCCCACCCGCAGGACCAGATGCCCCGCTTCATCTTCCTCTGCCACAATTCCGGGAGAAGCCACGCTTACTTACCACCTCTGGATTCTCTTGTGGTATGGTATGTCATTCAGCAAATGTTGCCCCCTAGTCAGATATCTATTGGAGGGAGCGCATACCACACTTGTAATTTGATCGAATCTGATGTAATCTGACCACTTACTTAATTGCAACATAGAACCTCTCCCAGATCTAGCTTTTGGGAGGGCGAAACTCAAACTCTCCTGGAAGGAGCATCCAAATATGTCCAACAGGTGTCAAAAATACAATTCTGTGAGTACTCACCTGTAGAATTGATTTTGTAGTATACAGCACGTCCTGTTCCAGTAATTCCTTACACTTAGGTTATTCCGCCACAAGGTGGCGCAGTGGACTGCAGAAAGACTTGTGGCCACTCCCGGCCCCATAAATAGCAAGGAACCTCCCACCAATTTCCAGTGTTGACAAGCAGTTATACAAGAAGCCGGGAGAATCAAAAAAATGGATAAGAACCCAAAATGAACTTTTGAACAATCACCATACAGAGGTAACCAAGAAAAATTATAACAAGGGAGGGATGGAACAGGATGTGCTGTATACTACAAAATCAATTCTACAAGTGAGTACTCACAGAATTGTATTTTTCCAAGTATACAGCACGCCCTGTTCCAGTAATTCCTTACACTTGCGACATCCAAAAGCAGTGTCCGTAAGGTAGGGTGGGATCCCCAAAGAGCAACGGCGGGCAGTTTAAACCACTGCCGCCTGCAGAACTTTGCGACCAAAAGCAGCGTCAGCTGAGGCCCTAACATCAACTTTGTAAAACTTGGAAAAAGTATGAACAGAAGACCAAGTAGCAGCCTTGCAAACTTGTTCAACAGAAGCTTGGTGCTGAAAGGCCCAAGAGGCACCAATAGCACGAGTGGAATGAGCAGTAAGGCGGAAGGGAGGCTCCCTCCCCCTAGCAGAATCCACTTACTGATAGTGGATTTAGCCGGAGACAAACCCTTCCTAGGTCCAGAAGGGAGAACAAAAAGAGCATCAGTCTTCCTAAAAGACTCAGTAGCTACCAAATAAAACTTCAAGGTCCTGACAACATCCAGAGAACGTAAGACCCGCTCCTTAGGGTTACTAGGATTAGGGCACAGAGAAGGCAAAACAATGTCTTGATTGAGATGAAATGCAGACACCTTAGGCAGGAAATCTGGCTTAAACCGAAACACCACCATGTCCTGGTGTCGCTCAAAGTAAGGAGGTTTAATGGAAAGAGCCGCCAACTCAGAAACACGCCTAACAGAAGTGATAGCCACCAAAAAGGCTAACTTAAGAGTCAAAATAGGCAAAGCAGCCTCACATAGAGGCTCAAAAGGAGGACCCTGCATGGCAGATGAAACCAAATTCAAATCCCAGACTGGTAACATAGGCTTACGTGGCGGGCGCACGTGAGTAGCCCATGGAAAAAATACAATTCTGTGAAATACTCACCTGTAGAATTGGTATTATAAGTATACAGTACATCCTGCTCCAGATAGATTACTTACACTTGGGTTATCCTCCACCAGATGGCGCTGCACTGCAGAGACATGTAAAACAGGTCCTCCCACAAATCCCCAGCATTGAAAAGCAGTGAATGAGAAGCCGGGAGAATTTAACCACCCAAACTGGTAACTATAACAATGATAATCACCATACAGGGGAACCAGAATAATGCAAAACCAAGGGTGGGGTGGAGCAGGACGTACTGTATACTTATAATACCAATTCTACAGGTGAGTATTTCACAGAATTGTATTATTCTTAGTATACAGTACGTCCTGCTCCAGATAGATTACTAACACTTGGGACATCCAATAGCAGTGTCCATAAAGTAGGGTGGGATCCCCAACAAAAAAGGTAACAGCAGACAGTTTAAACCACTGCCGCCTGCAAAACCTTTTGGCCAAAAACAGCATGAGCTGAGGCCCTAACATCAACCTTGTAAAACTTTGAAAAGGTATGAACAGAAGACCAAGTAGCGGCCTTGCAAACTTGTTCAACAGAAGCCTGGTGCTGGAAGGCCCAAGAGGCATCAATAGCACGAGTAGAATGAGCAGTAAGGTGAAAAGGAGGATTCTTCCCCTTAGCAGAATAGGCCTGAAACACGGCCTGACGGATCCATTTGCTAACAGTAGACTTGGCAGGAGCCAAACCCTTCCTGGGCCCAGAAGGGACCACAAAAAGAGCATCAGTTTTCCTGAAGGACGCAGTGACCACCAGGTAATACTTCAAACACCTGACCACATCCAAGGAATGCAAAACCCTCTCCTTAGCGTTGCTAGGATTAGAGCACAAAGAAAGAAGAACAATATCTTGATTCAAATGCAAAGCAGACATTACCTTAGGCAGAAAATGTAGGCAACTGCCGTCTGGTTGTCCGAGCGCCCCTGAACAGGCAAGCCCTGAAGATGAGTAGGCAAACGAGTCAGAACTAACCTGAGCGCTCGCAGTTCCAAGACATCAATAGGAGTGTGGGCCTCCTGAGGGCCCGCCCAGGAAGGGGCAAGAAAGGATCTGCCCCCCCCAACAGGTTCCCTGAGTCCATCCCCCCCAAAAGGGACCTCCTGACCAGGGGAGAAAGCACACAGACCCCGTCCAGGGACACTGAGTCCTTGTCCCATACAGACAATAGGTGAAGTTGCAGAGACCTCAAGTGGAACTGAGCCCAAGAAACCGCCGCGAGGCACGTCACCATCAGGCCCACCAGCTGCATCCCCTGCCTAATGGAGGGATTGCCCACCTTCTGCTGAAGCAGGAAGATCCTTACCTGAACTGTATCCAGATTCATTCCTAGGAATGGAGTTACCCAGGTAGGAGACAGTGAGGACTTGGGATGGTTGATCGCCCATCCCAATGACTTCAGACTGGGCACCACCAGCTGAGTAACCAACCCTGCCTGATGCAGAGACTAGGAAGTGATGAAGATGTCGCCCAGATAGGGAAGCACGCCAACACCCTGATGTCTGAGTAGAGACATCACGCCAGCCAGCAGCTTGGTGAGCACCCTGGGAGCTGAAGTGAGGCCAAAGGGCAAGGCCACCACTTGGTAATGTTAATCCATCAGAGCGAACCTGAGGAACTTGTGATGATCTGGGAAAACAGGAACATGAAGGTAAGCATCACGGATGTCCAAAGAAGTCATGAAATCCCCTTGGCGCAGGGAACTGAGCGCAGAGTCTCCATGCAAAAGCGCCTGCCCCTGACAAGAACTTATTGAGAATCTTTAAGCCCAGGATGGGCCTGACAGAACCATCTTTTATGGGTACTGAGAATAGGTTGGATTAAAAGCCCTTGCCTTTTTCTCTTAAAGGCACCTGGCAGATGACCCCCAGCTCCAGGAGTCCTTGCACTACATGCACTAGCTCCTGAGCTAACCCAGGGCCCTGCGGAATCCGGGACCTGATGAATCTTGGAGGGGGATCGGCAGCAAACTCCAACTTGTAACAAGAGGACACTACCTCCTGAATCCACTGGTCTGAGACATGAAGCCTCCAGACGTGAGCGAAGTGCAGCAGCCATCCCCCCACCCGGATGGGCGAGGGCGCCCCATCATGCCTGAGGGGGCTTGGGAGAGGATTTGGCTTTGGGACCCCAGGACGACCACGTCCTCTGCCTCTACCCCAGAAACCCCCCGGGCCCCAGGGAAAGATACCCCCCTTTCCTGTCCTGCACCACGGTAAGGGGAGGAGAAGGAACCCTGACCCCGAAAGGGACGGGACTGCCGTCTGCGCTGGGGTAACTTACCTCCCATAGCAAAAAGGTCCAGGCGGTCCCCAAACAGGCGTAGCCCCTTAAATGGAAGCCCAGTGAGGGCCTTCTTAGCCGCAGCCCACTGGCGCAGCCAAACCGAGGGCCGAAGTTCTGGCACACATTCTGATGGTGTCATCCAATGCTGCTAGGACAAAATTTACAAAAGCAGCACAGCTAGAGAGTGCATTAAACACATCACAAGGGAAATCATCAGGGGCACTATTAAGCATATTTCTGATAAGGGTTCTAGTGGCCACAGCAGTAACAGAGGCACAGACCGGGCGCAGTGCCGTCCCCACACATGCAAAGGCGTGGGAGGCCAGCTGGTCAATGCACAGGTCTTCGGCATCCCGCAGGGTAGTAGAATCAGGGGAATGCATGACAGAGGTGTTAGATAGCCCTAGGATCGGGGCATCCACCTCGGGGGGGAGATGACCAACATTTAACCACCTCAGCAGAAAAGGGATACTTCCTATCCCAACTCTTTGGGACCCCGGGAAGTTTACCGGGGCGCTCCCATTCCTTGAGCACAAGGTTATGGAAATGTCTGCCCTGGAAATTCCAAACGTGATTTTGCTGTATGGAAAAGCTCCCCCCTTTGCCTGGGAGCCTCAACGGGGAGAGAGATAGACAGAACCTCAAAGATCTGGGTCAATAATCTGTCAGTGTCATCCGGGGCCCAGGGGTCAGAGCCAGAACCGTCATGACCCCTTGGTCCCTCATCAGATGAGCCTGAATCAGAAAGGAGCTCCCCTTCATCAGATGGGGCATAGCCACACAGATTCCAAAACTCCTCAGTTCCCATAGGGAACACAGTAACATTAGGCGTCAAGTGCCGCATCTTAGCAGGGGCCTTACGCGCTAAGGACTTTGCAATAATCTGTTCAACAGTAGCCAGTCTAGAAGACACATCAGGCTGAGAGTCCCCGCTAGTATGCAACTCCGTAGGAGTGAGGTTTAAGCTTGGGGGAGTAGGTGAAGTAAAACGAGGTGCAGCCAATGGCAGGCCAGATTGCAATGCAAGCACCTGCTCAGCACAGGGTACACAGACCCACGCCTTGTCAGCGTCAGCATGAGGCTGCCCACACGCTACACACAGCCGGTCTTGTCCACACGGGACCCCGGTAACACTATCCTGGGATGCCTCCATATGGTGATTCTTAGGCACGATATGCCAGTAGGGATTTACGCTATAAGCAACCCTGGATGCCCCAATGACCCGCTAGGGAAGTGGGAGTAATTATACAAGGCCCAACTATCAATAACACCGGGCCGGGAGAAGCCAATGGATTCGCCCGTCTGAAAGACACAATGGGAAGAGGGGGTGTCAGAACCAAACACACTAAAAAGAGTATTAAGCCGCCCGAGAGGGCACTTACGGACCGCGGTAAGTAGAAACGTCACGCGCGCGACCTGACAAAATGGCGCCGAGAGTACCTTGAAGGGCGGGCCAGAGCGAGTCGTGACGCATAGCGCACCGAGCCAGGCCCCGCCCCCCCGAAGAGCGCGAAGCCTACAGACAAGCAGCCAATGAGAGCGGAGAAGCGTCTGAGGTAACGCCGCCGCCGCCCGGCGCGGAACATCCAAATGAAAGAAAAGACGCGCGCGGCGGCGGCCATTGTAATAGTAAAAAAGACAAGGCAGCGCGGCGGCTGACACCACGTATACTAGTCAGAACAGACAAAACGTTGTATGCACGAATCACTATACACACTCACCTACCCCCCCCCCCTTATTTCCCCCCCGAAGGCTACATAGAGAATGAAGGAGGATAGCGGCCCTCTGTACAGGACCCACCGCTACATGGGGCAATAAAGCGGGAGGGGCATCCCATAAAGGCTCACCATCAGCCTATACCGCCTACCCTTTGGTGGGGGACTGAGGTGGAGCAGCGCTCCATAAGCACGCATGGTGCTGCCTACCTTCACCCGACCAGCGCAGCCCAGGCTGGGAGGCACATCACACGAGGAACGGGTGGGAATAGTCCAACAGGGCCGCAGGCTAATAGCCCCGCTCACCTGCGAGAGAGTGAGAATTTCATGTCTTTGCAGTAATCACTGCAGAGAAATCAGGGGATTTGTGGGAGGTCCCGGGTATTTGAGGGGCCAGGAGGAGCCTGTTTTACATGTCTCTGCAGTGCAGCGCCATCTGGCGGAGGATAACCCAAGTGTAAGTAATCTATCTGGAGCAGGACGTGCTGTATACTAAGAATACAATTCCAAGACATTGCAAGTGCATCCATGGCTATGGCCAGAGGGTCCTGGGACAGAGAGACAAAGACTGGAAGCTTGTGATTGTGACGGGATGCAAACAGATCCACATCCGGCTGACCCCAGCGGTAGCACAGGGAGCGAAACACCCTGCTGCTGCATTCTCCCAGACGAGAGGTCCCCCTGCTCAGGGAGTCCGCCTCCAGATTTTCCACCCCCGGGATGTACACTGCCGAGATGCAGGGAACATTCTCCTCCGCCCAGGACAGTATCAGAGACATTTCCTTGAGGGCCCTCTTGCTCCGGGTCCCTCCCTGATGATTTATGTAGGCAACCGCCGTCTGGTTGTCCGACTGGATCTGAACAACCCGACACTGAAGGTGTGGGGTCAATTGGGCGAGAACCAACCTTACCGCCCTCAGTTCCAGAATGTTGATAGGAGTATGGGCCTCCTGGGGGCCCCACTGACCCTGGAATTTCAAGGACTTCCAGAAGCCCCCCCAACCTGTCAGACTGGCATCTGTGGTGACAGTCTCCCAGCAAGGGGACAGAAAGGCTCTGCCCACCAAGAGGTTCCTTGAGTCCAGCCATCACGAGAGGGACCGTCTGGCCAGGGGGGACAGAACAAACACCTGATCCAGGGACACGGGTCCCGATCCCACACTGATAAGAGGTGTAGCTGAAGAGGTCTCATGTGAAACTGAGAATAGGGTACCACCTCGAAGCAAGACAGCATCAGGCCCACCAGTTGCATCCCCTGCCGGATGGAGGGATGAGGACAAGAAAGAAGAAACTGGGCCTGAGCTTGAAGACTCTCCACCTTCTGTTGAGGGAGAAAAACCTTGATCTGAGATGTATCCAGAGTCATGCCCAGAAAGGACTTCACCAGTGACGGGGACAGAAAAGACTTGGGATGGTTGATCACCCAGCCGAAGGACTCTAGGGTGGACTCCACCATCTGGGTATCCAGTTCTGCCTGCTGGAAGGACTGAGACGTGATGAGAATGTCGTCCAAGTAAGGAAGGATGCGAATGCCCTGAGATCTCAACAGAGCCATCACGCCCGCCAGCACCTTGGTGAATACCCTGGGAGCCGAGGTGATACCGAAAGGTAAGGTCACAAATTGGTAGTGCTGATCCTCCAGAGCGAACCTGAGAAATTTCTGATGACCTGGGAAGATTGGTACATGAAGGTAAGCGTCCTCTGTCTACAGAGGTCATGAAGTCGCCCGGGCGCAGTGTATTGACTGCTGAGCGTAGGGTCTCCATGCGAAAATGCTTGAATCTGACAAACTTGTTGAGGCGCTTTAAATCCAGGATGGGCCTGAGGGACCCATCCTTTTTCGGAACCGTGAATAGATTGGAGTAGAAGCCTCTGCCCCTTTCCCTGAGAGGCACCGGGCAGATGACCCCCCAACTCCAGAAGGTTTCGGACCGCAAGACGCAAGCCCTGAGCTGACAGGGGGTTTTGAGCCATCCGGGATCTGACGAATCTTGGGGGCGGCTAGGCTACAAACTCTATCTTGTAACCGGAGGAAACCACCTCTTGAATCCACCTGTCTGCTAAGCGTAACCTCCAGACGTGAGCAAAGAGCCGAAGCCATCCCCCCACCCGGATGGGTGAGGGCGCCTCCTCATTCCTGAGGGGCCTTGGGGGAGGATTTGGGCTTGGGACCCCATGAGAGACCGGGAGGGCCACGTCCTCTACCCCTGCCCCAATAGTGTCTGCGTGCCCCAGCAAAGGACACCCCTCGACCAGCCCTGGAAGTGCGTAAGGAAGGGAGAGAGACACCAGTCCCCCGAAAGGGGCGAGACGGCCTCCTACGTTGAGGCAGCCTACCGCCCCTGGCAAACAGGTCCAAGCGTTCACCAAAGAGCTGTAGCCCCTTAAAAGGAAAACCAGTGAGAGCCTTCTTAGCAGCATTATCGGCTACCCAATGACGTAGCCAGACAGAGCGTCGTATAGCCACCAAAAGGGCAGAAGTCCTACCACACATTCTAATGGCATCATCCATGGCAGAACGAACATATGCAACAAATTCATAGCAAAGTAGGAGAGATCTATAATCCTCTCCTCCAGCGTCATCAGAGGCCCCATCTAAGAGACACTTAAGCAGCCCTTCAATAGCAATAGCAGTTATGGCAGAGGCACAAACCGGGCGCAGCGCAGTCCCCACACAGGCAAAGGCATGACAGGACAGCTAGTCCATGCGCCGGTCCTCACCATCCCGCAGGGTAGTAGTGTCAGTTGAGTGCATGACTGATGTATTTGACAACCCTAGAACGGGCGAGTCCAACTCAGGAGGACATGACCAACGCTTAATCACATCAGCAGGAAAGGGATACCTCCTGTCCCAACTCTTGGGCACCCCAGGTAGCTTACTAGGCCGTTCCCACTCTTTGAGCACCAGATTATTAAAGTGATTCTGCTCAGGGAACTCCAAGTGTGGTTTAATACTATGGAAAAGCTCACCCTGCTGCTGTGGAGCCACGGCAGGAGGGGAAATACAAAGCACTTCAAAAATGTGAGTCAGTAACCTGTCAGTGTCAACTGAAGACCATGGGTCTTCTCCAAAAGGAGACCCGGTACCACAATATAACTTAGGTTGTTCCTCAAAGGATTCTGAATCAGAAAATAATTCCCCCTCCTCGAGGGGGTAAAGGCCAGAAAAGGAGTAAAGTCCCTCACCCTGCACAGAAAAGAGGGAAGCAGTGGGAGATAAACCCCGCTTCCTGGCAGAAGCCTTACGCGGGGCTGACCCAGCAATATGATTTTCAATGCTGGCCACCCGTGAAGCCAAGTCATATTGAGACTCCCCGTTAGTGTGCCCCTCACTGAGAGTCAGATGCAAGCGTGGGGGGGGGGGGGGGTATGTTAAGCAGAAGGGGGCACAGCACCGGGACCCGTAGCAGACAACCCAGGCTGCAGCGCAAGTACATGCTGGGCGCAGGGCAAACATACCCTGACACCGTCACTCACAGGGGATACCCCACACGCAACACACAGCTGGGCTTGTCCCGAAGGAACCCCAAGCACATTATCCCTGGAAGCCTCCATATGGTGATTTTAGATACAGGCGCAACGGCCAGTACAGGGACACAACTAGCAATAGCCACCCTTTTTGGGATGCCCCCCAAAGCCCGCTAGGGAAGGTGGGAGATTGGTAAGGGGCAGGGCTGGGAGCACCACAGCCAAAGGTGACCCGCCTGCAAGACACAACAAAGTACAAAATAAGCATCCCCAGCAAATACAGAGTAAAGCAATATAAAAAAAACCCGTAAGGGACTCACGGACCAAGCGGACAGATCACCCAGAGAGGTAAAGCACAGCCAGACCGCGTCGCAGCACTGCAAGGACGAGGCCACAAAATGGCGCCGGCAGCAGTACCTAGAGGGGCGGAACGCGAGCGCATGACGCAGAACGTGTCAAACTGCGGTTCCTGCCCCACCCCGAAGAGCGCGAAACTGTGATCACGTGAGACGCCGGTGCCATGACAGAACCAAAAAATACATAGCGCCAACCACCGCGGAGCGTCTTACAACGGCCCGCACACACACCAATAATAAAAAATAACACAGCCGAGCGGGCCACAGCAAAGGGGTCGCGCAAAACCTTCTAGAGGGGAGGGAAGACAGGGTGAGGGAGAGGGAACAAGGACCCAAGATTTGGGGCTGGGGCATCCCAATGAGGCTCACCATAGAAGGCCTGTCGCTGGCTACCCTTTGGTACAGGGTCTTGCGGCTCGGGGCAGCGCTCCTTTATCACCTGACCCTAGTGCTGTCCTACCTTCACCCGAACCGTCAGCCGAGGCTGGAAGGCAGTGGGTCCAGAACGGGTGGAAACGGGCCTGCAGGACCCTAGGCTTGATAAGCCCCGCTCCCTGCGCAATAGAGAGACATCTTCTATCTTCGCAGTCCAGACTGCAGAGAAACACTGGAAATTGGTGGGAGGTTTCTGGCTATTTATGGGGCCGGGAGTGGCCACAAGTCTTTCTGCAGTCCACTGCGCCACCTTGTGGTGGAATAACCCAAGTGTAAGAAATTACTGGAACAGGACGCGCTGTATACTTGGAAAACAAAAATCCGCTATCCAGCACGGTGTAAGACTCCTGGGCCAGCCGATTCCGTCACCCTGGGATGACCCGCTGTGTGAAACTCCCCGAATCCCCAGTAAAACCTACCTGATCCCTGATCCAATGGCACATGTGTGGGCCACATCTGGACTCATGCATACCTTTAGCCAGATGCGTTTCCACGCTAGACATTTGTGAATGGGCAGTGCGGATGCTTCCCCCCCTGCTAAAGGCTTGCTCAGCTCCAACTGGCCCATGGCCGTGAGAAGCCGAATCGGCTATGCGTTCACATGTGCACCGGGAAAGAGGAGTTTCTCGGGGCTTCATACAGCAAAGCATCCCAAATCTGCATGCCCAGGGAGTGAGGACAGAAAATTCCTGAGTGTCAAAATCCCAGGTTTTGGTCCACTTTAAGTTGGGTTGGGTTCAAGCTTAAAAGCTACTCACCGCTTTTGAATTTTCTTTGTATCGGAAGGCAAGCTGATAGGCCGCAAACACAAGAGGCGGCAATGTGTAGCGAATGCGCTGGTTTCCCCCAGCGCCAAAGTGCTTCCGAGCCGTGTTCAGTATCTAAAGAAAACAAACAAAAAGTCATGAGAATTAAAAACAAGGTGGTCTGTAACAGCTGAACAATGAAAAAGGAGCATATATTGGGGCAGTTGCTAAGAATGCTGAATATGGTAAAGGTGAACTAGAGATCTTTACAGATGCAAATCAGGTTGCCCCTGTAAACCAGACCAAAACCTAGGCGAGTGAAAATCCTGGGTACTGGTCCTGCTTTTTTTTTAAATCTTAACACCCAGGATTTACCAATATCCCTAAATAAGGGTATGCAACAACATGTTCATTTTTAAAACATATGCATCGATAAGGAACCAATTGTTTAATGTGATCAAGATCAAATCTTTTGGGAAATGGATAAGGGTGTCAAATAGACAGTACTTCACACTTCTTGATGTAAATCAAGCAAATGGAAAACGGATGGATGTTTTCAGATTTCTCTGTTTGGCAATGGCTGCTGTTTATCAGGGGGAGGTTGCACATTACCTAGGTTAGACATTTAGTGAATGTACACTCATGCATGATGCGGTGGCCAGATAGATTTGCACTGTCCTCGTGCACCCTAAAACAAAAGGCAAATAGCAAATGTCCCTGTTTACCTGCAAGCGGGCACCGCACAGCCACACGCGGTTGCCAGGATACAGGAAGCTCTCACTAACAAGCCAAATGTGTATTCTGAGAATAGGCCAAGAGTGCCTGCTGCGGGCAGTAAAAAAAAAAAAGTGTTTTGCTGCCATTAAGGTGCTTTACCAACCAAGCCAAGACTGGCCCCCTGTTCCTGATCCCCGTTTACCCTTCTTACCTTCTGCGATTCTTCCTGCCCACCCTTCTTTTTGCCTTTTCAGACCTGATTGTCATCTATCCTGCCCATTGAGTGGTCTGGCCGCATGATGGCCAGCCAGTCCGTTGAGGCACTTTAGTTTTCACCAGCCCCTTTGCCCCCCCTGGTCCCCATCTACCCTTGAACTCTGAGTCTGGCTGCCATCCTTCCTTCCCACTCTTTGACCTTTCAGGCCTGGCTGGCAATTTTTCCCACCTCAACGAGTGGCCGGGCTGCTCACCATCCTGCCAGTCATGACTACCAAACAGCCCTTCTGCCCTCCTGTCCACGGTCACCCTCCCAG
The DNA here is from genome assembly GCA_027917425.1 of Gastrophryne carolinensis. Taxonomy (NCBI): domain Eukaryota; kingdom Metazoa; phylum Chordata; class Amphibia; order Anura; family Microhylidae; genus Gastrophryne; species Gastrophryne carolinensis. The sequence goes on from CM051241.1 coordinate 30,157,416, forward strand.
TTCCTCAGACCAAGCTGCATCCCTCCAACTCATCCCATGGCCTGTTTACCATACCACCAAACCTTTGGTCAAGCCACTCGACTATCAACCACCTGTCCCTTCGCTCACTTATACTTCTTTCCCCACCAACCTGTCATCAACACCCCCCCCCCCCCCCCATGGCCTGACTTTTCAGTCAGTCGCTTGGTCAAGCTGCTTCCAACCAAACCTGCTGCTCCCTCCTGGCCTCTACTTACCATACCAAATCAATTATGGGTCAGATCTTTGTATTGACCTTGGATATATGTATACATACAACCCTTTAGGCGTCTCATTTCCAAGCTAAAACCTTTGAGCCCATCCCCGTGGCATGGATGCCCGCCATCCCTTCTGTTTCTTGGTCTGGCTGCTTGATTTCCAACCTGCCCTGCTTCCCACCAATAATCTTTGGTCAACTATTCTTTCCCTCCAGTCCGGCTGCCAGTCATCTTGCCTATTTAGGCCTGAAAGGCCACCATCCCATACTTTTTTGGGCTATGGTTCTGGACCCCCAACCTACTCTGCTGTCCACCCTTGCCTTCACCATTCTTACCCATCTCAAATTGGCTCCCATCCTTCTAGCAACCTGTTTTTCATCTCCTCAGGCCTGCCCACATTGCCTGGTTGTTAGCCACCCCGTTGGCTGTGCTATTTAACCCCAAGACCTGTCACCCCTTCTCTTAGTCTGGCTGCTTGAGTACCAACCAGCCCTGCTGCCCATCTATATAGCCTTTGGTCAACTATCATCCACTTTTAGGCTTGGCTGGCCAGCACCCCACCCTTTTTTTGGTTGAACTGCCCAACTTCCAACCATTCCTGCTGTCCCACCCATCCCCTCACTCGTTTATTATTTTTGCCCATCTCAAACTGGCTGCCATCCTTTCTGCCAACCTGTTTTTTTTTGTCTTCTCAGGCCTGTCCACTATTCTTCCTGTCTGTCCCTACGACCTGGTTGCCAACCAACCAGTATTTTGGGTGCTACTTAACTCCCAAAACTGTCCCATAGAATAAGGAAAAAAAATTTTTGGACTACTAGTGCAATACAGGTATGGTAAGGTGCAAGATTGGCACCCTTAACAACCAAATCAATCAAGTGCATCCATCAACAGAATTTTACTATCCTGGTGATAGGTCCTTGTCCCTGAAACATCCCAATGCATGGAACAAAGTGTTGGTTAAAACTGAGTGACGGCATAGGGAATGAAGCAGTTGCATTCCTGGTTTCCCTGCAGTGGGAGCGCACCTCAGCTGCAGGGATGCTCCGGTGCCAAGAGATTACAGCTAGGGACCAGCGGAAAGGTAAACAATTATGGGCCACTGCGAGGGGATCACACAGTGGGGCATTCCGATTGGGTACGGCTGGTCCTGGAGCCTTTTAGACTCCAGGGCCGGAAAAGGCGGTGATTGCTCCACTTTAAAGCAAATGTACGAAGTAAGCACATGCTAACTGATCTGCTTGAATGGTGTCTGCTCCCTGTGTTTATTTAAGAGGATACAAGCTTTAGGGAAACAAGATGTAATACCACCACTTTTTATTTCAACTACTGGCAATATAATAAATGTGATGGGGGACAAAATGTTCTGAAAAGATTATTTTTTACATGACAAAGATCTGCCAATGTAATGGGTGTACAGTCCATTTCTATCCACATGAAACAAGAGAGACCTTGAACTCTACAGTATACACATTTACTTTAGGTCCTGTCACAAGGAGGAGGAGGTGGATCCGATAACTTCTGGGGGAGCTGGGAAATACAGTGTTTCCCTGGAAAAAGACAGGTCTTATATTAATTTTTGCTCCAAAAATAGGTGTTATGGCTTATTTTCAGGCAATGGTGGTGGCAGTACAGTAGCTCTGGCTGGCCGGCTGGCTGAGGGGGGATTCGGCCATGTGCCAGGCTTGGCGGCAGGCTGGGGTAGAACTAGCATGATCAGATATTTCTCTCCCGAAAGGCAAGCCCTGTTAACCACAGGTAAGCCCTGTGTTACTTGATGTATCCTCATCGTCCTTTGCAGGCGCTCCCCATCCCTCTGCTGAAGCGCAGAGGCTGTATTATGAATCGTAACTTGGGCTTATTTTGACACATTAGGAAAAAAACCTAAAATGTTTCTTTATTTTCTTATTAGGGCTTATTTTTGGGGGACGTCTCATTTTCGGGGCAAACATGGTAAGTATTTTACAGTGGCGAGATTAATACCAGATATGGCACAGTGTAAAATTAATCAGAGAGTCTGAGAGCACATATTTTGGATCTCCTGGGAGGCGTGCAACATCCCCCCCCCCCCCAAACCCACACAAAGCAGTACAAAGCCACTTAGAAATCAAACCCACACTTAGTGCTTCATGAAGCACAATGAAGAACACACGCAGCTGCTCTCGCATATAAACTACCTTTAACATGCAACTGCCTTTACCTTCACCAATTAATGCAGTTGTACACTCATTTAAAGGGAAAATCCTGCCCATCATAAATGTATTCAGCATGGTACAAGAAACATTAGCAGCAGACCTAAACCCTCCCGGCAACTCAGAGTATTGGCTTCATACCCCCTAAATGGATGAAGCTCTGCTTTTTCCGGCTATTCCGGTCCAAAGTAAATCCTGGCTCTAGTGCTTTATGGAGCAGGAGAATCAAAGCCCTTTAAGCTGAAGTCCAGTCTTGAGTAACCCCCCCCCTTGACCTACTTCTCTCCCGCAGCACACAACACCAAGAAAAAAAAAAAAAAAAAAGCCTTACCTTGCACAGAAGCCAAGCCCAGCGCTTTGGGGGGCTGGAGATGCATGGGAGCACTGGAAAGGTGATCGTTTGCAGGCCGACCTCAGGGGGTTCAAATAGCGACATGATCTCACTCATCGGTATAAAAGGCCCCTCCCTGGGCAGGGTGTGAGCTGTCAGAAGCCACCAAGAAGGGCAGAGAATGGGTGTTCTCTGCCCAGCTGAGGACCCCCGGCAATCAGAGTCTAGGAAGGGGAGAACCCCAGGGCTGGATCCTGGACAGAGGTGGGCTTATATTTTGCTCTAGAGGGAGAGGCACCGCCGCAAACTCTATGTGGCTGGCATTTAAAGGCTTAAAGTGCTCCTAATACAACCCTAAGGATGTGCCAGAGAGGGTCTTGGTTCAAGGCACCCCCCCTACCACTGCACTGGTCCAAAAATCATATTTTCTAGGTCCATCCTGATTTGGGAAGCCCCAAGGTCAAACTCGCTGACAACCCCCCCCCCCCCCCCCCCCCGCAGCCACACACATTTATTAAGATGCAATCTAGCACTTTATTCAAGTGCGACGTGACCAACCAGATGCTGGATGTGGCCAGCATCAATTCTAAACATTATAGGGGGGAAAAGGGAGGGCGATCCATCTCCTACAGGCGCTATAACTAAAACAACACTTTCTGTGTTGGCTATAAATTCTATATAGGCCCCGAGCAGTAGTTAACAGCTCTGTAAAGTGTCCACGGTCCTCATAAGCAGTGCCTACCAACATGTAATGAAGAGATGCCAAGACCCCAGATGTACAATTATAGTTTTTGCCCCAAGGGAAGCTTTAAAATATTCAGAAAGCATTACTAAACCAATCTAAAAATTCTTGTTCCTCTGGCTCGCATCCATAGAGGTTAAAATCACCTTCATTTTAACATGACGTTTAACTGGTAAATGTTGTTCTATTCACTCGTTTCCAGTAATGAAGATCCTTGTTGCACTGCAAACCTCCCGTGCCGCTCAGGGGTCCCTGCAGAGCACCATGTTAATTCCAGCTGCTGATTGACATCCTGCAATGTACACTCAGCTGGAATACCGAAGGGGCTCTCCTGTAAATGCTAAGCGCTTCATTATCTTATTCATTACCCATTTAATTGGCTTGGATTGATCAAGCAGCCTCTGCTGGGCATCAGGCAAGGAACTCTATGAAACAATAAGGCCTCTTATTCCCATCTTGCGCCGCAGACGGCGTTCTAATTAATTCCTGTGTTTGTCTTCTGCTTCCATTACCGCCTGTTCTGCTTCTTATTAGGGCCAGATGTTTGACATATGTTTGGTAAAGATAAGATGTACTGCAAATAATGCCCACCAACGAGAAGAGAAAGTTTAACTACACATATATAAATGTTTTAGATAAAAAAAAAAATCCTGAAACCACTTTTTTTTATTTTTGCAGTCTATGATCTAGTCTAGTCTGGCATTATGTGCATCACTGGGCCAAGAGAAGAACTAAATATATACACACTAACCAGATAGAAAAAAGTCTTTAATATAAAACACAAGTAGTCAAGCTGTAGCGGAAAATATACTGTACTTACTGAGTATATAAAAAAAATTTTACCACAAGGAACCATTTAGACTTTGAACATTGATTTATAGATTAATAAAATATTTAATTACAATCTGTGTGATAAAAATCTGTCTATATGCTGGGGCAAGAGAGTGTGTCAGTAGCACAGGAACCTTGTATTTTAAGAGGTTACCACCTTACACCCAAAAGGAGCTTCCGCCCATGCCCTGATGTCTGCCTTGTAGAACTTTGTAAAGGTGTGAACAGAAGACCAGGTAGCAGCCTTACAGACCTGGCCGAATAAAGCCTGATGCTGGAAAGGGAGCCTGCCTTACCTTGCAACCATAGGTTTTGTTCACTGCTTGCCTGATCTATCTACTAATGCTAGAGCTGGCAGGCAATAGACCCTTCCTTGAACCCTTGGGAATCACAAATAAGACTTCAGTCCTGCGGACTCCCTGAGTAGCTGTTAGATAATGCTTAGCAGCTCCTACCACATCCAGAGAATGAAGAAGCCTTTCTTTGTGACGTGCAAAAAAAAAAAAGACAAAGAAATCACCTCTTTGTTAGTTAAGGTGAAAAGCAGATTACCTTTGGTAGAAAATCCTGCAGCGAAAAAACGCATTATATTTGTCCAGCACTTCTGTGGCAACGGAAGGAAGGCATACACTAGGTTGAAGGAAGACCAACGTAGAGCTAGGGCCTCTACTGCTATTGCCAGAGGGTCCCTGCTGCAAACAAATCTCTCAACCTTCCTTGACCTCTCAACCTTTGAACATGGATCTCTTTGCATCATGTCACAGTGTCCCACTGCAGTAGCACAGAGCCTAGAAAATCTCCTGATTGACAGACCATTTCCCCATGGATCCTGTGTCGCTGGAAACCTTCCTGAACATTGTCCACTCCCGAAATGTGGATTGCCAAAATGAATTATCCAACCCACCTCCTTCAGTGTCCGCTTACTGATGGTTGATGTAGGTAACTGTTGCTACAGTGTCTGCCTGAATCCTAACCAGAAGACCCTTCAGTCGGTTGGTCCAATGTCTGAGACCGTAGAATCACCCTTAACTTCAATCTGTTAATGAGTAAAGGTGTTTCTGGACTGTCTGGGTCCCTATCACACTGCCCAAACCTGCTTGACTGGCATCTGAGTTTACTATGGTCCACTGAACTGGAACAAAACCAGCCTATCTATGGTGATAGGAGCCCAACCACCAGTTTAATGACCACCTTGCTGAAAAGCAAAATCCAGGGACTCCAAAGACCTGTCCAAGTTCTGTCTGCAGTGGCCTTGTGTGAAAATGGGCAAAAGTAACTGCCCCCATAGAGGATACCATTAGGTGCAGCAGATGCATTCCCAGACTTGGGGGAGCTGATGATCTAACGGAATCTTTCCAGAATTGACAGGAACATCTGGATAGCTCTCAGGGCCTTCTGTATGAATAGAGCCAGGATCCGCAAACTGTCTAGGTACAGGGTAATGCATACCCCCTGGCTTCTCAAGAGAGCCATGAGCCCTGCAAGGACCTTTGTAAATAACACGATCTTATAGCATTAAGAGACTACTTCCTGGACCCATGCATCCTACACGTGGCTCTTTCACAGAGAAACAAATAGTCAAAGTAGTCCCCTCACTCTGCCAGGTGAGGGCATCACCTCATGCCTGTGAAGGCTTGTGGGGGGGGGGGGGGGGGGGTTAGGACCTGTTACTCCAGGAGGACTTGGGCTTACTGTGGTATTTGGTTTTACCCCAAAGATTCTCTCAGCATTTGGTGTTGGATGAGCCCAGTCACCTTGAAAATGCCCGCATGTTGTCGAACAAGTGAGTTGTCTTCTTGTGCTGTTATCATGCATTACACCAGATATACAACATTACAGAAATTACAATTTTTAAGGCCTTATTTTGAATGTTGATCGTGGCTAAATGATTCCAATCATTGGACATTGTGTGTGTATTTGCAGGTGGGCCCCCACAGTGCTAAAACCCCATAGTAGCCCCATAGTAGCTAACCATGTTTTTGTGGAAAAACATTCCAAAGTAAAAAACATTGGGGACAGAATACTTACGCTTTCCTAATTCTTTAGAAACTGTGTCCTTGAGTTGAGCCAAACGACAATCACGGCATGTGTACTTTAACTATGTTGGAGATTACTAAAATTTCACATAAAAAAGCAATACTAAAAAATATTATTTTGCATCGTAATAATTTTCTTCCTTCTGGGGATCTCTTAGCCCCTATTCAGCGGGTCAATTTTTTTGCTTTTTTAAATTCCATTAGAATATCTCCTGGCCTTTGATCTGGATTCTAGATTTGTCACCTCTGCTTGGAAATCATATTCTCTAGCGCAACTACTCTTGCTCTGACCAGTAACCCTAAAGGGATAGATATGATAGTATGTAAGGAATGACAGCTACATTGCCAAAAAAAGGCCATTATCTGCCATAGGTCTTCCTGAACGTGGAAGGGAAAATAGACTAAAAACCACTATCCTGCTATCCCATTTCCCATCCAGGAACTCAACATAACTAGAATGATAATGTGTCGTAAATTATTATAAATTTAATCTCATTCAGAAATTTGAGGAATATCAATGCTGCAAATGAAATGACTGTGTGGTAAGTGGCAATTAGTAAGGCATACTGGAATATTAAGGCAATGTCCAGCTCCCCAGGCAACATCGCCCTGCCAGGGGTGACTCAGAGAGTTTGCCCTAATACCCAACAAAAGGAACCGCCTCAAAGCAAGACCCCATCAGACCCAACAAATGCATTCCCTGATGGATCTTTGCGTGAGGGCAAGTCAAGAGAGCCTTTACCCTGGCCTAAAGTGAAAGTCTCCTTTGTTCCAGAAGAAATACTTTGGCCTGAATTGTGTCATTTGCAGGAAAGAGATAAATCTTGAAGGCATGATATGTGACTTTGGACAGCTGACTCTCCAGCCAAATTTTTCTTTGGGGCCTTGATTTCCTGGTTTCTTAGAAGGGCCATGAGACCGTTCAGAACCTTGGTAAACATTCCTGGGGCTGAAGACAGGCCAAAGGGCAGAGCCACGAACTGAAGGTGTAGGCAGTCTACTGCAAAGCGCAAATATTTTTGATGACCTGGGAAGATATGGATATGTACGTATGCATCCTATATAACCACTGTGGTCAGGAAATCCCCCAGCTGAGCTGTCGCCATTGTGGATCTTAAAGATCTTAAAACCTTCTCAGATGGACGAAGCTGTTGAGGCCCTTGAGGTCTTATATTGGGTGCACGGAACTGTCAATGGGAATTATGATCAAATCCGTGACCTTTCTCTAAAAGGGGATCTTGTAACCTGAAGAAATAATCTCCTGTATCCAAGCATCTGTTACGTGAAACCTCCAAATGGGAGCAAAATGCAGAAACCGGGGGGGGGGGGGATATATCCCCCTCATGCCTGAGTGGGCTTGAAAGGGGGTTTAGCCTTATTTTGCCAGAAAGATCTTGCCCTGTTTTGGGTCTTTGGTTTATTCCAAAATTCCTTTCGGTCTCCCGAGGAGACGGAACCTCTAACCCCTCAAAAGGGCCGAAGATTGGGAGATCTGCAAAAAATGGGTTAGAAGTGTGTGGAAGTCTAGTAGACCTGCCCCCAGCAGCCTTTTTTACTAAGTCATCCAAATGCTCCCCCAACAGATGTCCCCCAAGGAAGGGGAGTCCCATCAGGGTCCTTTGAAAATTGCGTCTGCCATCCAGGTTGTCCATTCCTTTTGGATAAGTAGTAAACCTTAGGACCTGGGATATCCAAAATGTCTAAAATTTAAAATATCAGACTCTCCATTTGCTCTCCAAACAGAGAGCCCCCCTGTTCCAATGAACCTGAATCCGAATTACTCTCTTCCCTAATGGATGAGAGTTCCCCCTCCAACAACTCGTGAGATTCTATAGCAGCATAAATATCCTCCTCGCTCCTTGAGCGGCCAAAGGAGCCTTAAGCTCCGAGGGGACAGACCCAGAGGGTTTCATAGGAAATACCTCTGAAGGTGGCAACTACCTCCTTAATCTGGAGAGTACTACCACAGTGGTGCATTCAGAACATATAGGACAGTCCTCTGCCTGTGGCCTTTGCAGGCACACAGGACATGGTGTGACCGTCTCTGCTAATATACCAGATCTGGGTGCCCCAGATTTCTCAATTATAGTGAAAAACAGTCTAATATGCCTGAGGGCCTAGGACTGAAGTATATGAGTCACAAGTGACTACTCCGAGACCTTACGGGTGAACCACAACATAATATCCCTACCCACAATTTAGAAAACAGATTACAAAAATTAGAAGATAGCATAAAATGCAGGAATACAAAAATAAGCACCATAGAAAAAAAGAGAAAAGACCTACCTGGTCCCTGAAGAGGAGAAGAAACACACTTGCACGTGGATGAGGCTTCCAGGACCGAAGGCAATGAAGAGGTCGAGGTACGGGCATGCAGTCGCGGCTCATGAGAAGCAGCGAGACGCGGCAGGGACATTCGCTATGCGGGCCAGACCGTAAGCGGCCCGAAAGAATTGTCCACGCTATGCTGTAAGTTATCCCCTAGCAGCGGGCCAGAAGCAGCCCCACAATGGGGGCAGCGAGTTGCTAGCATCAGCACCGCGATGGGGCCAGCGAGTTGCTCGCAGCGGCCTACAAGAAGCAGCCCCACTGGCAGAACTCAGAAATGCAGCCATCGAGAAGTGCGGCCCTGCTATACAAGCAAGCCAAGACACAGTTGCAGCAGTGGCTCTATCTGGCCTCCACTTGAAGGAAGCTGCTGAATTCCGGCCTTTCTGTCCTAGGAGAGGATCCGCCTCACCCCCCCCCCCCCTCCACCAGCGCCCCCTCATTGGTACGAAATTCTAATCAAAATTCCATACACATGTGAAACACCTATACAAAGATAGTACTATAGTGGGAAGGAAGGCAGAATGGGAATATAACCCCATGGTCCCCCCCTTCAGGGGAACCAGATTACCCCAAGGGTTGAACTATAAATAGGAGGTTTCCTGTTTTCCTGCCAAATATTTTAGATACTATTTTATTACATTCTCTTAACATATTGGAAAATGAGGATTTGATTTTCTTAGTGTTTCTAGCCATGAATATATGACCTTTCATCAATGTGAATTCTACTAACCTATTTTAGATACTTAACATTAATCATGTTTTGAAGTAGATGTATTGATTTCATGTGGAGGTATGTGTTCAGTTCCTCCTAAACATGCATTTATGCTATCCTTAATGTATATTTTTATAATCTACTAGGTCCTAGCACTGTTTATAAACAGTCTTGTCTAGTATGTTAGCTATTCTCTACTTTATTCTTTGATTCAGCCTGTCATTTCCAAATTTAGTGGTATCGGGTGTTGCCGTTTCCCACTATCAACACAGCTCAACCCTTACCTCCATTGGAGTTGTCCAGACTGGAGCTTGGTGGGGGAACGTTCTACATTTCTGCCCCTCAGCTTCATTGGGGTAATGCATTGTGAGGATGCACTAGAATGATGCGCACCAGCTGTGTTAGCAGAGCTGAATCTTACTGTGGACTTGCGGAATTGTGGCCCCAAGCAGTGCTGGTGTGGTTTCTCTGTGTCGACATGGCGTATACCCTTGATGGAAACCATATGGCTGTTAGATAAGTAGTTATTTTTATTTTATGTTTTTATAGAATGTCAGCTATGATTGGGAACCATATGCCAGTTTGGAATGCGTAAGAGATGAGACTGTTTGTTTCCAGCTTTCTGCTTATGTCCTAGATTGTGACGCCTTTCACTTGCTTTCACCATATTTATGTTTGGAATTTCGCTCATAGTTTTCTATGGGGTTTCTAACTATGAATATAGGATATCCTTCTATTAATTTATTCTATTAATCTATTCTATTAACCGTTTTAGGATACTTAAAGTGCTACTGCATGCAAAGGTTATTGTTACACTATTGCATCGGGCTACGTTTGGCACTGTCCTAAACTGTACTTTCCATATATCAATTTAAGAAGAAATAACTAAGCTATCAAGTTTTAAAGGTTCACTACATGACTCCTCTTCTGAAAAAAATGGAGGCATGGCCCTTGGATCTGTGATGCTGCATAATAATCAGCATAATGGGCGGGCTCTGTGCTGAGTCGAATGTGATGAATCTGGAGGAGGCGGGGTGGAAAGAAGTGCCAGAGGGGGGTGGTGTACACGGGTAGGTAATTGGCTTAATGAAATAATTAATGAAACAAAGGGTGGATATCAATGACACATACTCAGATTGGATCTCCAGTACTAGCAGAGTACCACTGGGGTCAGTAATGTGCCCAATTTTCTTTATAAGATAAATATTTTTGACATTGGAAACTGATTAAAGTAATATATCAACCTTGGTAGAGGATACTAAGCTGTGTACAGTATTTAACACAATAAAGGACATTGTGCAGCTACAAGCTGATTTAGATACCATATTTTTCGCCATATAAGATGCACCTAGGATTTGGAGTTGGAAAATAAGACAATATTCTAAACCAAATGTTGTGCTAAAGCACCCCATTACAGGCAATGTGGTATTCCCCTCCCCCCCCCCCCCCCCCAATCCCATTACCATACACAGTATGCCATTCCCCCATTCCATTCCTAAAGGCAGTTTGGCATTTCCCCCTCCCATTCCCATAGTGACATTACCCCAAAAATTTCCATAGGCAGTTAACATTAACATGAAAGCTTGCTAGCTGCCACTGAAGGAAGCTCATGAAAAATACAATTCTGTGAAATACTCACCTGTAGAATTGATATTATAAGTATACGTCCTGCTCCAAATAGAATACTTACACGTGGGTTATCTTCCGTCAGATGGCGCTGCACTGCAGAGACATGCAAAACAGGCTCCTCCCGGCCCCTCAAATACCCAGGGACCTCCCACAAATCCCCAGCATTGAAAAGCAGTGAACAAGAAGCCGGGAGAATTTAACCACCAACTGGTAACTATAAAAATGATAATCACCATACAGGGGATCCAGAATAATGCAAAAAAACAGGGTGGGGTGGAGCAGGACGTACTGTATACTTATAATATCAATTCTACAGGTGAGTATTTCACAGAATTGTATTATTCTTAGTATAAAGTACGTCCTGCTCCAAATAGAATACTTACACTTGGGACATCCAATAGCAGTGTCCATAAGGTAGGGTGGGATCCCCAACAAAAAGGGCAACAGCAGACAGTTTAAACCACTGTCACCTGCAAAACCTTGCGGCCAAGGACAGCATGAACTGAGGCCTTAACATCAACCCTGTAAAACCTTGAAAAGGTATGAACAGAAGACCAAATAGCGGCCTAGCAAACTTGTTCAACAGAAGCCTGGTGCTGGAAGGCCCAAGAGGCACCAATAGCACGAGTAGAATGAACAGTAAGGCGGAAGGGAGGACTCTTCCCTTTAGCAGAATAGGCCTGAATCACGGCCTGACAGATCCAGTTGCTAATAGTAGACTTGGCAGGAGCCAAACCCTTCCTGGGCCCAGAAGGGACCACCAAAAGAGCATCAGTTGTCCCGAAGGACACATTGACTACCAGGTAATACTTCAGACACCTGGCCATATCCAAGGAATGCAGAACCCTTTCCTTAGAGTTGCTAGGATTAGGGCACAATGAAGGAAGAACAATATCTTGATTCAAATGAAAAGCAGACACCACCTTAGGTAGAGAGTTCAGCTTAAAGCGGAACACCACCTTATCCTGGTGTCTCTCAAAGTATGGGGGCTGGATAGACAGAGCCGCCAGCTCAGACACACGCCAACCAAAGTAATAGCCACCAGAAAGACAACCTTGACAGGGACATAGGTGCGTCCCCACGTAAACCTGAGTAACCCCCTGAAAGAAAGTCTTAACCAAAGAATGCTGAGCAAAAGACTTCTGAAAGAAGTCAGACAGGGCAGAAACCTGACCCTTCAGAGTACTGAGTTGGAGTCCCGACTCCAACCATGCAGTAAGAACTCCAGAACCCTGGGGACTGAAACACCCGACAGGGAAGAGAGCTAGACTCACACCAGTCAAAGTAGGTACGCCGTACCCTGTAATAGATGGAAGAAGTTTTCTTCCTAGCCTTCACCATGGTATCAACCACCGAGGCGGACAAGCCCTTTTTCCATCAAGATGGAAGTTTCAGCAGCCAGGCCGTCAAGGCCAGAGTTTGTAAATTGGGATGGCGTAAGGGGCCCCGAGTGAGCAGATCTGGCACCCTTGGCAGAACGTACTGGTATACTGCCATCTGCACCACGTCTGCAAACCACACTCTTCATGGCCACCTGGGGGCCACCAGAATTGCTAGCACCCCTTCCAGAGCAATCTTGCACATAACCCTGCCCAGCAGGGGGAATGGAAGAAAGACATACAGGAGCTGAAAGTCCTGCCATGACATTGCAAGGGCATCCGTGGCCAAGGCCAGAGGATCCTGGGACAGGGAGACAAAGGCCGGAAGCTTGTGACTGTGATGGGACGCAACAGATCCACATCTGGTTGTCCCCAACGGTGGTACAGGTATTGGAACCCCCCGTTGCAGAGGGACCATGCTCCCTAGCGAGAGGTCCCCCTGCTCAGAGGGTCTGCCAGCAGATTTTACAATATGATGAGATGGAATAGGAAGCCTGTGCTACCGGCCACTTCTGGAAGCCTTTCTGCTGGGAGACTGGACTGGGGATGGCAGATCATGGCTTATAGATTCCATTAGTGTATTTTTGTGACCACACAGCAGAATCCAAAGCATATTTTTAGAGATAAAAATACGTTTGAGGTTTAAGATATCCCATCCTACTGAGAAACAATTCCAGGAAACAATCCAGTTATACTATAATTTAGAATTATTCAGCCGCATATTAGCACTAGAATTTACTGTGTATAACATTTTTAAACTAATTAGGTTCAACTTTCAAAACATGGAAATACTGTGATACAGTAATCATGAAGGAGGACCAAAAACCAGCTTGATTGGCCCGGGCTCAATCTATAAGAGTCCCAGGCCGATCGATTCCCTCCCCCCCCGGGTATCTAAAATAGGGATGCCCCACTGTGTGAAACCCCCCAGGTCGCCCAGTTCACTTACCTTGCTTTCCGGTGCAAAGGCACATGCGTGGGTCGCGGCCCCGCTATGCTACTAGCCAGCACAGGCACGCTCCCCGTTAGAGGGAAGTGGGGGATGCGCCCGCCAGCGCGCTAAGAGCCGCTGGCCTTAGACAGCGTCTTAGATGTCGTAACGTCAGCATCTTCGAGCACGCTGATTGGACGAGTGGCCGCACCTGCGCCGTAGGACCGGGAAGAGACGAGTTTCTTCGGGCGATCTGGGGGGTTTCACACAACAGGACACCCCAGGTGCCCCTGGGGAAAGGACCAAAACCAAAGGATAGTCAAAATTCTGGATTCATTTGGAATAAAATCACCAGCGCTTGATATTTTCTTTCCCTCTATTGGACAATGAATGCACTGAAAGGACATCCCCTATGAAGAACAAATTTATTGCCAGCACAGGCAAGTTTGTTCTAAGTATCTAATACTCTTTCAGTAAAATAATATTTTCTAATGATACTCATGATCCAGCTAGGTTCAGGTTGTGCCACTATCATTAAGTTTCTTCTTTCCTCCTGAACCTTATTTAATCCTTTCACAAGTCACAATCATGTCTTGTTACTCTGTTCTTTCCTCCAGACTGTTCGAATTGTTATAGGGATTTGGTCTTTGTCCCTGGGAACATATTGATTTAGGATGCTCCAGTGTGCGACGCCCCACCTCAAAAACTTCAACTAGTCTCACGCTGCATGAATGGGCTTTCCTCCAATCAGCACCATATGTCGTGCATAATAATGATCTGCATAAGGTCCTGTTTAAATAAAGACGGCGAACATGGAAACGGCCAGTGAGTGCGGCATGGGAGTCCCAGAAAAGGTGAATGAATGGAGTCCCAGAAAAGGTGAATGAATGCTGGGCGATGTGGGGGCTTACACAGCAGGGCATCCTGAAACAGAATTCCCCAAGGTTACTTGACCGGCCAGCCCTGGAGGCAAGTAGTTGGTCCACTTCAAAGTGGAATGAAAGTGTTGTTCTGTGCCCCGGGAACAATCTAAATTGGGATGCCTTGCTGTGTGAAACCCCCAGAATGCCCTTAAAAACTCACCTTTCCCCGGTTCTACGGCACATGTGCGGGCTCTCATACAGTTAGTGCCATTTGCCGTTCAGTAAACAGCTCAGGGTCTCGGCAATCGGAGTATGAGCAAAAGGAGCAGAAGTCATTCCACCATTTTTGTTGCCTAGCTTTGTACCTGTTCCAATTTAATATATTTTTTTGTAGATAAGGTTTCCAGAACAGTTTACCAGATGTGGCCTCACCAGGGCTGTATACAGTGGATTCACAATCGTCCTACTGCTGATGCATCGAGCTATGGAGCCGAGAATGCTGCTTGCATTCCCCATTGCCTGGCTACATTGTACACTAGCCTTGCAGTTTTTACCCAGCTGCATTATTTAAAAAGGACCAAAGCCCTTGCCCACCCCACACTAGATTCCCTCCCCCCGGGCATCCAGATTTGGGATGCCCCGTTGTGTGAAACCACCCAGGAATTCACCTTCTTTCTCAGACCAATGGCGCATCCCCACTATCCCTTTAGCAGGGCGCGCACCCACACCAGGCATATGTGGGTGGCCGGCACCATCCCTGTTAGAGGGTAGCGGGGGATGTGGCTGCCAGTGCGGATTGGATGAGAAGCGGCACATGCGCCTTAGGACCAGGTAAGGGCGAGTCAGATCGGGCAACCTAGGGGGTTTCAGACAGCGGGGCATCCCTGGGATGAAGGACCAAAATCCAGAATAGTCAAAATCCTGGGTTTTGGTCCACTTTAACATTGAGACATTGGCCTTGATTCACTAAGAGTTGAAATGGTAGTAAAAAAAATGTAATTCATGTGATGAAGCCTGAGAACTTTTTTAGTGACACCAGATAAGAAGACAATGAAAGTCAATGGCACTTTTTACTACAAAGTAAAACGGACTAAAACGTTAAATCATCTTTCATTGTCTTCCTATCTGGGGATTTGTGGAATTCTCAGGCTTTTTTCTGATGAACTGAATTTTTTACTACCATGTGAAATGTTTTCAACGCTTAGTGACTCAAGGCCATTGAACTTGTTTCCACCATTTTCAGTTTTCTTGCAGATACATCCCAGGAATATCCACCCTATTGCACACCTTTGTGTCATCTGAAATTAGGAGAACTTTACCTACCAAGCTTTCTCAAATATCAATCAAAATAGGGGGGCAGGCCAGAGCCTTGCATTACTGTAACTCCCCTTTTGTTCAGATTGCTGATACCTATTATTAAGCCAGCTGTAAATCCACTGACATATCCAGGGATTAAGTTCAATAACTTATTTATGAGCTTGTTATGTGGAACAGTCTCAAAGGCTTTGACCCCCATGTATAAAACTTCCGGTGATCGCCACAAAACTTTCCTTTCCACGCACAACAGTAAATTGAGGAGGTAGAGCTTTACAGCTAAAACAGTTATCTGGGATAAGAGTGAAGTGGGGCAATGAAAATTATTAAAAGGCACTCCTCAATGGGGAAGCAATTCAGGGCATGCTAGTTAAAAATGTGGGTTATGGCTGCCTTAAATGATGGTAGGATGAACCTGAAAACAGTAGGGCCATCAACTAGATAGAAACTGCCTAAAGAAACTTGCCACCAAACGCCATGTCCAGCACATCCACCTTGCATTAGCTAGAAATGTGTGTTCTAAAGATCAGATGGCAGCTGTACAGAGTTGTACTACAGAGCCTTGGAGGTGCACTACAGAGAAGCAGTGTACCTAAATTAAGGCGGATCAAAACCCTGGCCTACCCCTCGGGCATCCAACCCCTAACCCCCGGTCGCTGCAAAACTCACCTTTTCCGGCGTTCGGAGGACACAGAGAAGTGTGATCAGGTGTACATCGTGGGACGTGGATATCAGGTGAGATCTGCAGCATCGGACTATCAATGACAGTCTGCGTGGGACACATAGTGAGTACAGCTATTTTGGTTTGAGGCTGTAATTGTTCTTTAATATGCATAAAGCTCTGTTTGGACAAGAGAGAGGTTGCGCATGTGCCATAGGGCCGGGGAAAGGCAAGTTTTTATCCTGAATCAAGGCCCAGTATCCACGGGGCCAGTAACAAAAATCGGGATAGTAAAAATCCCTGGTTTTGTTCCGCTTTACTGATATGGAAATATGGAGTTCCCACAACAAATTTTACTACTAGATGAACTTAGACTTTGGTGACGACAAACATGAGGTAAAACTCAATCCTCCCAACAGGGTTACAAATGACATAATGAGTAATGGCAGGGGTTATAGCCCTTACCCATTATATCCAGGACTTAAAAAAAAAGAAAAGAATAAAAAGAAGCTTGATGAGTAATTTCCGCCTTTACATCTCTGCTACAGCCATTAATAGTAATTAACACACAGCCCAATCATGCTCTGTTAATCCGTTATGTGCCGCTGCAAAAGAAATGATCTAAGCCAAGCAAGGCTCTAATGTGCATACAATAATTAGCAGCTACGTGGGGGTCATCAAATTGGGTTATGGTAGTAAGATAGCAAGTAATCCTCCACTCTTTCCTTGCATAAAACAGAATGTGAAAGACACAAAATCCAGGCATGACATAAACACTTATAATAATGTTTCGCACCTCAAGATGAAACAAGATAACGGATTTTGATATCTATATATATTAGGCAACTATTTTGAGTAACCAATGAGCAACCCATAACGAAATTATAAAAACAAATGAAAACATAAATGGGCCCTACAACTGCCTATAGATATAAATAAGTACCCCCATAGGTCCGAACATGAAATATGAACCTTGTTATATGGTGGATTTTAGAGTGGGCTATGATTTTTGACTGCATTGGTGTAAAAGTCATGTTTTATTTGGAGTTTGGTGTTGGCACTTGTCAAGTAAGGGATGCAGGCCATTGATTGGGTGGGTTTTAGGTGAGAGTTCAGCCCTTAGACTTACCCACGCAACACAAACACCCAAAACATGTGAAAGCGCCGATAGATTACGACAGGCAGCTTCTCATAAGTGGCTACAGGGGTTCTCGCCCGAAACCAGTGTCATGCTCCTCTCCCCCAACAATGGTCAACTTTACCATCCACGCACCAATTAAACATAACAAACCAAGCATACACAAAGCAATCATACACCCCCCAAACACACAAAACCATTACCCCAAGCAGCCTTACCAGCATACTCACAATGCCGGTACTCACAATGAGGAGAACTCGCAGGTAGCATGGCACCCTGTGAGGTGGCTCCCAGGGCACTACTCTAAGGTTGAGACAGGGCAGGGGTCTGGACAACTGGAGTCTGCGGTCCACCAGTTGAGTACCTTTGCCTTAGTTCTTACATTACACTTTTTATCCTTTGCGCTTCCTTGTTACTCATTAAAGCAGCTCAAAAGACGCAGTGGGCAGTATCCTGCCCCTGTGGTATCCAAAATCAGGATGCCACGCTGTGTGAAACCCCCAGGAAGGTCCATAAACTACCCTTTAGCACTGGCCCCCACATCCCTGGCTTTCCTGTAGCAAAGGTGTGCTTCCGTGCCCAGACATTCAGGCTGAGGGGGAGCACTCCCCATGTTACAGGGAAGCCGGGGCTGTGGCCAGCAGGCTGGTCACATTAGCTGACATTCTTGAGATCTGCAAACCAGTGACCTAAAAAATCCTTGTTAGTCTTACCAGTAACGTTATTTCTACAAGTCCTTCAGGAAGCCCGACACTATTTTTGGCAAATATAACGGGTCCGGCTTTAAAATTACCATGTCTGGGAAGAAAAAAAAGAAGTGATCTCTAACTCTTCTCGAAGTAGATATTACGATCAAAAAGCTAATCTTAGCAGAAAAAGATCTTAGTGTATGCTTCTTCCAGGGGTTCAAAAGGGTTCTCAAAGTACTTACAGTAAGTCCTAACTCAAACCCTTCCTGCAAGAATTCAAGTACCACCAGAGTGGAATTCTAATTCAGACTGTTGACTTCACAGTATGAAGAGGAATGTCTCCACACCTTTAGGTAAATCTTCCTGGTTGTCATTTTCCTGCTATCCAGGAGCATCATGACAACTCTAGGTGACAGTCCTTTTCTTTTTAGGATTGTCGCTTCAGTATCTAGGCCGCTACATTCAAGTTTGGAAGGCCTGAGTGTTGGACTGGCCCTTCAGTCAGTAGATATGTAAGTAGAGGGAGCTCCCATGGATCTTACAGCAACACCTTCTTTAGGGCAGCAAACCAGCCTCTTCTGGGCCAAATCGGGGCATGGTATCATAAATATCCTGAAGTAAAGATGCCGTTTCTTCCAACAACCTGCTTCTAGCATAGCTTGAAGATGGCTCTTCATCTGAGGCTAAACCTAAGTCTCAGTTAAGAGAATCCTCTCCAGAGGAGATCTGACCCTCACTCTGGATCCCTGGAGTTGATGCCGAGGTTCTTACAGCTGAGCTGCATACTTCCAGAGTGGAGGACATATTGGCTTCCATGTTGCCCCGAATAACCACCAGATAACTAGCAGCTTCATTCCCCAGTCTATGCTCTAAGCAGACCTTGCCACAGGCTCAAAGAATCTGGCAGGATAGCTGGAAATTAATGTGAGTCTAGTGGTCTTAGCCTCTTGAGATTTGTAGGCTCCCTCTTTGTCTTTCTCCTTAGGCTTAGTACTCTACTCTACTACTTAGGATTACACTAAAAACATGAGAGTGAGATAGGGCTAAGACAAGGCTTCTAGGTGACCATTGAGAAATAAACAACAGCAGATAAATACGCCTCACCAACTTATGCTTGAGACATACAGTTATGGGCTTAGCTCATCCATTTCTGAAGGACAACAGAAACATAGAAGGTTCATGGTAGAAGGAGACCATACAGTCCATCTAGTCTGCCCTTATGTGTATACTGTAAACACTTCCCTCCTGAACCTTATTCAACCCTTTCACATATTTAAAGGTCTCAACCATGTCCCCTCTCTCCCTTCTTTCTGCTAGACTGTACAAATTAAGTTCTTTAAGTCTCTCCTGGATTTTTCTTTAAGTTTATGTCCTTCTACCATTTTTGATGCCCGCCTTTGGAACCGTTCTATTTGAGTAATGTCTTTTTGCAGGTAAGGTCTCCAGAACAGCCCACAGTATTCTAGTTGTGGTCTCACCAGGGCTCTATACAGTAGTATCACAATCTCCCTCTCCCTACTGGTGATGCCTCGAGCTATGTAGCCGAGCATGCTGCTTACTTTTCTCACTGCCTGGCTACACTGTCCACTCATCTTGCAGCTTTCAGTGATCGGTATCCCTAAATCTCTTTCCTCCGAGGTCCTGGCTAACACAGTACTGTCCATACGATACTCAGAGCAGGGATTCCTTCTACCCAAGTGCAGGATTTTGCACATTAAACTCTAGTTTCCACAGTTTTGACAATTTATCCAGTAAAGCTAAATCATTTTCTATGTTGCAGACACCTCCAGGAGTGTCCACCCTATTACTAACCTTTGTATCATCAAGTCTTCTACCAAGCCTTCTCCTATGTCACTTACAAACATATTAAAAAGAATGGGGCCCAGGACAGAACCTTGTGGCACACCATTTGTATCTCGCCTTTGTTCAGATTGCACGCCAACAACACTCTGATACTGATCCTTCAGCCAGCTGGAAATCCACTGAATTATCCAGGGATTGAGCCCTAACTATCAATAACTTATATATGAGCTCTAAGTGGTACAATGTCAAAAGCTTTGCTAAAATCCAGATAGGCGATATCCACAGCACCACCTTCATCCAACACTATAGTGACATTGTCAAAGAAATCGATAAGATTGGTCTGACCTGATCTGCCCATCCAGTACACCGGATCTGTACCTCCAATAACCGCAGTCACCCAGGTAAAACGACCGGACCTGCTGCAGGAGTCACTGCCACTGCTCAGGTGAAGATCCTGCTATTGAGCAGCGAAGGACTCACCACCGCAGCCCAAAGCCAGAGGTGGGGCTCAGGACCATCCCCAGTAGTCTGACCCGGACACCGAACCAGCGACCCAGAAGTGCATCATATGTGTCCTCCAGGTGGTCCCGCCTCCGTCACGGTGAAGAAAAATTAGCGCAGGCGCCTCTGGAACCACTGGTGCTCCCTCCGTCCTCTGCTTCAGGAGAAGGCTCTCTTGCCACAGCCCGGGGAGGGGTGGAAGCCCCTGGAAACACACCACTGACCAAGCCCTGAACACTCTAGAGCTATCCAGTGTTTCTGGTGCTCTAGGGAACCCCCTAGCCACAGGTACCCTGCCCTATGTAATCTAAGGCTGGGGGGTTAGAGAGCAGCCACCCAGGAACTCCTGGGTTGAGAAGATAAATAAAAAAATAAATAAACAGGAGACCATTGTGTTCCAGTCCGTTTTCCTGGAGAGAAAACACAATACTGAGTATTGGGAGTGAAGGGGTGGGGCTTTTAACCTGTCTCAGTTTGTGTTTCCTCTGTAGGGGAAGGAGCCATGCCATGTGGACATAGCTTCGGCAGTGTAAAAAACTTTTTCCCCCGGGCCACCGCCGAGCCAGATGCACCACCCGAGGTACCCAAGCGGAAGGTGGGATGTGGGTATGGGAAAATTTGTTTTGCACTGCATTAATGTTTGGTGTGGTCTGCTAATGGTTTTGGTGGAGAATGCAGGACGGAAGCTGTGTGGGAGGAAAACAGCTGTATATTTTTTATGACGAGAAAGAAGCAGTCTCAGCAGGCTCATTAGCGAAGTACTCATAATTAGGTTCACTTGGGACAAAAGAAAAAAAAAAAAAAAAAGAAGCTGCCAGCATTTCATCTCCAACAGATGAAGAAACGATGCAAGACCCGGCAGGGGCCGCTTTAATCAATACCCGCCTGCTCCAAGATAAGAAATGTGAAGCAGCGACAAAGACCTTGTTTAAATGTACACTACAGAAGAAAGCTGCTGTATGTTTAACAAGCAGCAAAATATAAAGGGAAACAAGCTGCACCACTCTGCCGACAGCACAGGAAGATCAGAAGCATACAGGCACACACAGATCAGGAAAGGCTGAAAGGAGATAAATGAATTCCTGACGCAAAGCTGAACTACATAGACATACATCTGCTGGCAGCATATTGATCACAGCGATATAAAGCATTTGAGTGTGACCTCATTCTTCAGTTTCTGGTGCCCTGCCTTCACTTCCAGACACCTCTTTAGATGATGACTGATGTAGAACCTGTGTGGTCATTGTTTGCAGTATCCTGTGCTGAACTCCCTATTTCTAGACTGCTTACCGATACCAACTGGCTACTGTGCTCTGTTAGTGCCTATTCATATTTGGCATGCCAGCTGAAAATGAACAACAGACAATTTTCAGAGAGCCATCAAGTGATTGACCACCCAATAAAAAAAAAAAATTAAAAAAAAACTTAAAGTTAGTTACTCTTGAGACCTTATGGCTCCGCCCCTAGGTAGGAACACATGGAACACATTGGCTCCTTGACTCCAGTTGTTTTAGAAATCAGCAAAATACAAAGACAGACCAAAACACTACTGGAAATTAAGCATGAAAAAAATACAATTCTGTGAAATACTCACCTGTAGAATTGGTATTATTTGTATACAGTACGTCCTGCTCCAGATATAGTACTTACACTTGGGTTATCCTCCGCCAGATGGCGCTGCACTGCAGAGACATGCAAAACAGGCTCCTCCCGGCCCCTGAAATACCCTGGGATCTCCCACAAATCCCCAGCATTGAAAAGCAGTAAACAAGAAGCCGGGAGAATTTAACCACCCAAAACAACTGGTAATGATAACAATGATAACAATCACCATACAGGGGATTCAGAAAAACGCAAAACCAGGGTGGGGTGGAGCAGGACGTACTGTATACAAATAATACCAATTCTACAGGTGAGTATTTCACAGAATTGTATTATTCTTAGTATACAGTACATCCTGCTCCAGATATAGTACTTACACTTGGGACATCCAATAGCAGTGTCCATAAGTAGGGTGGGATCCCCAACAAAAAAGGTAACAGCAGACAGTTTAAACCACTGCCGCCTGCAAAACCTTGCGGCCAAAAACAGCATCAGCTGAGGCCCTACCATCAACCTTGTAAAACTTGAAAAGGTATGAACAGAAGACCAAGTAGCGGCCTTGCAAACTTGTTCAACAGAAGCCTGGTGCTGGAAGGCCAGAGAGGCACCAATAGCACGAGTAGAATGAACAGTAAGGCAGAAGGGAAGACACTCCCCCTTAGCAGAATAGGCCTTAATCACAGCCTAACAGATCCATTTGCTAAAAGCAGAATTGGCAGGAGCCAAACCCTTCCTGGTCCCATAAGGGACCACAAAAAGAACATCAGTTTTCCTGAAGTACGCAGTGACTACCAGGTAATACCTCAGACACCTGGCCACATCCAGGGAATGCAGAACCCTTTCCTCAGCATTGCTAGGATTAGGGCACAATGAGAGAAGAACAATATCATGATTCAAAATGAAAAGCAGACACCACCTCAGTCAGAAAATCCAGCTTAAAGCTGAACACCACCTAATTCTAGTGTCTCTCAAAGCATAGGGGCTGGATAGACCGAGCCGCCAGTTCAGACACACGCCTGACCGAAGTAATAGCCACCAGAAAGACAACCTTGAGGGTAAGTACAGCCAGAGCAGCAACCTGAATAGGATCAAGGGAATCACCCTGCAAGGCAGACAAACCAAGTTCAAATCCCAACAGGGACCATAGGTTTACGTGGGGGACGCACATGAGTAACCCCCTGAAAAAAAGTCTTAACCAAGTAATGCTGAGTAAAAGACTTCTGAAAGAAGACTGACAGGGCTGAGACCAGACCCTTCAGAGTACTGAGTTGGAGACTCGACTCCAACCCATGAGCAAGGTGCCGCAGCCGTCCCCTCACCCTGATGGGCGAGGGCGCCCCATCATGCTTGAGGGGACTTGGGGGAAGTTTTGAGCTTAGCCCCCCACGGAGGAGCCAGGGTGTCGTCTGCTGCTCCTGGGGCAGGAATCTGCGCGAGCCCCCGCAAAGTACACCCCTGGTTCCTGTTTAACACCATGGTAGGGGGTAGAAGGGGGGCCCTGGCCCCGAAGGGGCAAAGACAGCCACCTGCGCTGGGGTGACTTACCTTTCTTACCAAACAGGTCTAGACGGGCCCCAAACAGACGTCGCCCCTTAAAAGGAAGCCCAATAAGGGCCTTCTTCGCAGCATTGTTAGCACCCCACTGTCGCAGCCAGACCAAGCGACGTATAGCCACCACAAGGGCAGAAGTTCTTGCACACATTCTGATGGTGTCATCCAATGCCAATAAAATAAATTTTACAAACACATCACAAGTGGAGAGTGCATTAAACACCTCCCAATGGAGATCATCAGGGGCACAATCAAGCATTTTGCTGATGAGAGTTCTAACGGCCACAGCAGTAATGGCAGAGGCACAGACCGGGCGCAGCGCCGTCCCCGCACATGCAAAGGCGTGGGAGGCCAGCAGGTCAATGCGCCGGTCCTCAGCATCCCGAAGGGTAGTATAATCAGGGGGATGCAAGACAGGGGTGTTGGATAGCCCTATGATAGGGACATCCACCTCGGGGGGGATGACCAACATTTAACCACCTCAGGGGGAAAAGGATACTTCCTATCCCAATCCCTTGGAACCCCGGGAAGTTTACTGGGCACTCCCATTCCTTGAGCACAAGGGTATGGAAATGTGCCTGCTCTAGAAATTCCAAACGTGATGTTGCTGTATGGAAACGCTCCCCTCTTTGCCTGGGAGCCTAACCAGGGAGAGAGATATACAGAACCTCAAAGATCTGGATCAATAATCTGTCAGTGTCATCCTGGGCCCAGGGGTCAGAGCCAGAATCATCATGACCCTTCGGCCTCTCATCAGATGAACCAGAGTCAGAAAAGAGCTCTCCATCAGAAGGGGTATAGCCACACAGATTCAAAAACTCCTGAGATCCCAAGGGGAAAACAGTAACATAAGGCGTCAAGTGCCGCTTATTACCAGGGCCCTTACGCGCTAAAGACCTCGCAATAATCTGTTCAGCCGTAGGCAGTCTGGAAGACAAATCAGGCTGAGAATCCCCACTTGTATGCGACTCAGCAGGAGTGAGATTTAAGCTTGGGGGAGTAGGTGAAGTGAAACGAGGTGCAGCCACTGGCAGGCCTGATTGCAAGGCCAGCGCTTGCTCAGCACAGGGTAAGCAGACCCGTGCCCTGTCAGCGTCAGCATGGGGTTGTCCACACGCCATACACAGCCGGTCTTGTCCCAAGGGGACCACAGTCACATAATCCTGAGATGCCTCCATATGGTGATTTTTAGGCACAATATGCCAGTAGGGATTGACGCTATAAAGCAACCCTGGATGCCCCAATGACCCGCTAGGGAAGTGGGAGTAATTTTACAAGGCCCGACTATCAATTACACCGGGCCGGGAGAAGCCAATGGATTCACCCGTCTGAAAGACACAATGAGAAGAAAAGGGTGTCAGAACCGAAAAACACTACAATGAGTATAAAGCCACCCGCGAGGGCACTTACGGACCACGGTAAGTAAGAACGTCACACGTGGCTCTGAGTACCTCGAAGGGCGGGCCAGAGCGAGCCGTGACGCGGGGGCCCCAGGCCAGGCCCCCCTGATGGGCGCGAAGTCCAACAAGCAGCCAATGAGGACGCAGAAGCGTCTGAGGTAACGCAGCCGCCCGGCGCGGAATATCCAAATGATGGAAAAGGCGCGCGCGCGGCGGCGGCATTTGTCAAGTAAAAAGACAAGTCAGCGCGGTGGTTGACGCCACATATAAAGTCCAAAAGACATTACAAACGGCCATATGCACGTAATCACGATACACTGACACCCACACCCCCCCCTTTCTTTTCCCCCGAAGGCTACCGGGAGAAAGAGGGAGGATGGCGGCCCTTTGTACAGGACCCACCGCTACACGGGGCATGGGACAATAATGCGGGAGGGGCATCCCATAAAGGCTCACCATCAGCCTATACCGCCTACCCTTTGGTGGGAGACTGCGGTGGAGCAGCGCTCCATAAGCATGCACGGTGCCGCCTACCTTCACCCGACCAGCGCAGCCCAGGCTGGGAAGCACATCACACGAAGGACGGGTGGGAATAGTCCAACAGAGACGCAGGCTAATAGCCCCGCTCACCTGCGAGAAAGTGATACTTCATGTCTTCGCAGTAAGCACTGCAGAGAAATCTGGGGATTTGTGGGAGGTCCCCGGGTATTTGAGGGGCCGAGAGGAGCCTGTTTTACATGTCTCTGCAGTGCAGCGCCATCTGGCGGAGGATAACCCAAGTGTAAGTACTATATCTGGAGCAGGACGCACTGTATACTAAGAATAATAAAAAGATACTTAGTCCCCTAATGTCCTGTGCAGCTGAATCACTCAATACTGGTAGTCAAACTTACCGGCATCAGCAATCTCATCTTTATCATCCCAGAGCCAAGAGGCTGTCCCATCAACATCAGTCACAGACTGGCCCTGCCCATTCCATTCACTACAACGAAGGGGGCATGCCAGGCTCTCGGGACATCAACTTCATTGAAATTAATAGAGCGGGTGTGGCAAGACATGAGTGATGTGAGAATTCTGGGAGGAGGCAGCCATGCAATCACAGACTGTGGTCATGAGTGGTAGTGATGCGTTTGGATCTCCCGGCAGAGTTAAACCGAGCCTTCAGCATGATTTAATGAAAAGCCCAAACCCTTAAATAAATATTCCACAGCATCGAAAAATATATTTGAAGTTTTTAGTCACTTACTTCTTCTCCCCACCGGGCTGTAAATCTGTTCAGGACTCTAGAATACGGGCGCCGCCATTTTGCCTCAGAAGCATTACAAATTCTGAGGAGAGGAGAGCGGGATAAAATACAAGGGGGGGGGGGGGTTATAGCTGTGCTTTGCACAGACAGAGCAGAGTTGGGGTCAGCTCAGAATGCAAAGCAGCACAGTCAGAAGACACTTCCTGCCTTTACAGGCTGTCTGATGCTCCATGGGCCGGCATCTTGGATGTTTAAAGGCTCATAACATGCAGTAGATGCAGGTAGGATGATTTTTAATGTGAGCAATCTGTATGTTCAGGGTGTGGGAAACATAAGATTGGCTCTTATTCAGGGTGAAGGTCTGCTTTGAGTTGTAAACTCCTGAAATAAGGGTGATCAGCTGGAACTATTGAAGAGTATGTATAATATAGTTATTTTTGCCTCAGATGGTCCCTATGAAGTGGACAAAATCTAGGATTTTCACTATCCCTGGTTTTGTTTCTTCACCCACAGGCATCCCCCACCGTGTCAACCACCCCCCATACCACCACAAATATTCACCTCTCCAGACAGAGTGCATGCATGGGTTCAACCAGCTTTGTAAGATGTGCATATTAATGGTCGGCATACTTGATTGGCCACAGCGCAATGCCAGAACAGGGGGAAGTCACACTGTACGTGGCCCATGTGGCACCCACTAGAGTATCGGGCGACATTAGGAGGATTTTTAAACTCCCCCCAAATCCTGTCTCAGCACCAGGCGATGATGGCAGGGTCCCAGTCACCGAACGTCCACTTTACTTTTGCATGCATACAGCTCCAGAGACAGAGTTGTGGGGTGAGGGGGCAGTATATGTCAGCAGCCCGTTCAAGCAAAACTGTAAGCTTTTCTCAATGTCCAAACTGAGCTCAGGCAAAGATGTTAGGGGAGCTAAAGTGGTCCCACACCCTTAAAATCATGACGGCCCCACTGCTCGTGGCGGGGGAGGGACATCCCAATCGGTGTTGCCCCTCCCCCATCCCAAATACTCATCTCTTTATGTAGGGACAAGTCCTGGAAGAGGAGTGATGGTAAGGCAAGTTCCAAGCAAACTGCTTGTGAGGGGCTAAGCATTGGGGACCACCAATCTGGATGTCCATCCCAGTTATGCAGTTTGCTGTGATTTAGTGGGATCACTTTTAGTTGGCCATAATGACTGAAGGCCCCCTTGGCAGCTCAGGACTCATCAGAGCCCCTTTTCCACTGTTCGATTTAGCTCACAGACTGGAGCAGGCAAGTGATATTATTTTCTCTTAGTCCCCAAGGAGGGGCAGCCACAATTTGTCACTTTAAAAATACAATTCTGTGATTACTCACCTGTAGAATTGGTTTGAAACTGGTAGTGCTGATCCTCCAAAGCGAACCTCAGGAAATTCTGATGTCCCCGGAAAATAGAGACATGCAGGTAGGCATCCACCGTGGTCATGAAATCACCGGGTCGAAGAGAACTCACCGCTGACAGTAAGGTCTCCATGCGGAAGTGTTTGAATCTGACAAACCTGTTGAGACCCTTCAGGTCCAGGATAGGCCTCAGAGAGCCGTCCTTTTTGGGCACCGTGAAAAGATTGGAATAGAACCCTAGACCCCGTTCCTGGTGAGGCACAGGACAAATCACGCCGGACGACAGAAGTCGTTGGACAGCCAATCTTAGGCCTTGCACCGACAAGGGGTTCTGGGAGATCCGCAACCGAAGAAATCTTGGGGGCGGCCAAGCTGCCAGCTCTATTTTGTACCCGGAGGACACCACCTCCTGAATCCACCTGTCCAAGACGTGCTGTCTCCAGAAGTAAGCAAATAGCAGAAGCCGTACCCCCACCCGGATGGGTGAGGGCCCCTCCTCATGCCTGAGAGGGCTTGGGAGGGGGCTTGGACTTGGACCCCCAGGAGGGACCGGGACGACCGCGGTATCTACCTCGCCCCCAGGAGTCTCTGCGGCCACCAGAGAAGGAAGAACCTGGTCCCCCTCGAAAGGGACGAAAAGTAGAAGAGCCCCGAAAGGGCTACATAGGCTTCCGACGCTGAGGAAGCCTTCCCTCTTTTGCCAGGAGATCCAGGTGCTCCCCGAACAGCCGAAGTCCCAGGAAGGGAATACCAGTGAGAGCTTTCTTGGCGGCTGCGTCCGCTGCCCACTGTTGCAGCCAGATAGAATAACGAAGAAAGACCAGCAGGGCTGAAGCCCTGCCACCAAGCCAGACAGTATCATCCATGGCTGAAATAACAAAAGGAATGAACTCCGCGCAAGCTAGGAGATCCTTATACTCCTCCGCCCGCTTGTGAGATCTGGCAATATCCAAAAGACGTCTCACCTTCTTTTAGACGGCAATGGAAACACTGGCCGCAGCACAGACAGGTTAAAGCGTGACATGCCAGCTGATCCATGTGCCTGTCAGCATGATCGCGCAAAGAAGAAGTGTCAGGGGACGGCAAAACCGTGGTATTGGACAGCCCCAAAAAGGGGGAATCTAACTCAGGGGGACGGGACCAGAGGCGAATTAAATCCTCCAAAAAGGGATACCGCCTGTCCAGACCCCTAGGCACCGTCGGCAGTTTATTAGGCATTGTTCAGGATGCCCTGGGGGGGAGGGAATTTAGCAGCCCTGGAATCTTATAGATTTCAGAGC
This sequence comes from Gastrophryne carolinensis, assembly GCA_027917425.1. Lineage (NCBI taxonomy): Eukaryota > Metazoa > Chordata > Amphibia > Anura > Microhylidae > Gastrophryne > Gastrophryne carolinensis. The sequence goes on from CM051241.1 coordinate 30,186,192, forward strand.
CATTGGCGCAGACAAGTGTTAGGGGAGGGCAGACTGGGCATGGTAGAAGCCCCCCTGCTGACATATTAGGCATTAGGGGTCTAGGCTGTACTGCAAGGTCTTTAACCCTTCCACCCCATGGGCTGCACTCAAGGTTATAGGAACACCTCAGGTAAGCCTGCTCCCAATTTATCTGTTGCATTGTATGTTCCAAAGGGGGTCTTCATAGAGTAGAATTAGGCCTCCACCTCACAGAGGCACCTTGGTGGTGCAGCTTCAGCATACTTCTGCAGATATATGTGGACCAAGACCTCTGTTTTTAATCAGATTTAGACTCAGATTATAGGTTTGTCTGCCAGCTAACAGGGTTGAGTGCTGTGGCTCCTTTAAGACTTGGGCATGACTAAGCATTAAACAATAGAACTTACCAAGTACTGCTGATCAGGATCATCTGATCGCAAGAGGTGAATAAATCGGCCAACAAGTCCCTGCTCTTCTGCAAAATCCTCTGGGTCTGGGTCTTCTGCTGGCTGATCTGGTTGGTCTTGAATAAGAGTTGATACCAAGTTCATGATGGCGTCCACCTATCAAACAATAATTTTTTATTTACAGTATAAAGCGAAATCATCTTCCGTGGCGCTGTACAAGGTAGAAATTACAGACAGGGTAAAACAAATAAACTAATACGCAGGGGATTATGAGTAAACGGATACAGGAATACAATGAGAGTATGCTCTTGTGAGCTTACAATCTAAAGGATAAGGGTGAAGATATTACGTTGGGTCACTAGTAGGGGCGTGAATTGGCAAGTATATGGCGATATGATAGACGTATGTTGATACGATATATCCCGATTCTGTCTAGAATACGATATATTGCGTTTTTTTATGGGAAAGGAGAAAAATACAATTCTGTGAAACTCTCCTGTAGAATTGTTTTTGATTATATCCAGTCCAGGTCGTCCCAGTGATGACATATGGGTAGTTCGCCCCTAGGGGGCGCCGACTGCAAGATCAAAGATGTAGCACCTCTCGGCCCCCTATAAAGGCAGGTGTCTGTCTATCATTCTCCAGTGGTTAAAAAGCAGTAGACAAAAAGAGGACAGGCCGGGAGGCCCAAGAAACCATGTTACCTCACATAGCTTCAGCTTGTACTCTCTCTAACAAGACTGAAAACAAGTCCAAGAATAAAAATGGTGATCACGATATCAGGCAAACAGGAGACCATGAACAACAAGGGCGGGGTGTGACGACCTGGACTGGATATAATCAAAAACAATTCTACAGGTGAGTTTCACAGAATTGTATTCTTCCCTATATCCAGTCCAGGTCGTCCCATTGATGACATGTGGGACATCCAAAAGCAGTGTCCATTTGGGCGGGATCCCCAGTGCGGAACAGAATGTAGTTCATTTCACTACCGCCTGAAGCACCTTTCGGCCAAAGACAGCATCAGCTGAGGCCCTAACATCAAACGTAAACTTGTTCAACAGAGGCCTGGTGCTGAAACGCCCAAGAGGCACCAATAGCTCTGTTAGAATGAGCTGTGATCCGAAAAGGGGGTTCCTTCCCCTTGGCAGAATATGCTTGCGCCACTGTCTGTCTGATCCACTTACTGAGAGTGGACTTGGCTGGTGGCAATCCCTTCCTAGAACCCTCTGATAGGACAAAGAGCAAATCCGATTTCCTGAAGGATTCAATCGCAGCCAGGTAATACTTTATGGCTCTGACCACATACAAAGCATGGAGGGTTCGTTCTTTGGAATTAGCCGGTGCTGGACACAAGGAAGGTAACACAACCTCCTCATTAAGGTGAAAGGGAGAAACGACCTTAGGCAAAAAATCAGGTTTAAAGCGAAAAACCACCTTATCCCTATGCCGCTCAAATTAGGGAGGTTTCATTCAAAGCGCGGCCAGCTCTGATACATGACGCACCGAGGTGATCGCTACCAAAAAGACCACTTTGAGAGTCAAAATAGACAATGCCGCATCGCACGATGGTTCGAAGGGAGGACCCTGAAGAGCAGAAAGTACTAAATTCAAGTCCCACACCCGGCAATACTGACTTACGCGGTGGCTCCCTGGAAAAAAGTCTTGATCAACTTATGGTTGGCAATGGATCTCTGGAAAAATATGGCTAAAGCTGAGACCTGACCCTTGAGGGTGCTCAGCTGGAGGCCCAAATCTAAGGCGTGTTGCAAAAACTCCAGAATCCTAGAAATAGAAAATGTGCAGCATGGGAGACTCTTGGTCTTGCCAAACTCTGTAGTATATCATGGAAGAAGACTTCTTCCGTGCCTGTATCATAGTATGCACAACCGTGGCTGACAGCCCCTTTTCCGTCAGGATTGAGGTTTTAATAGCCAGGCCGTCAAAGCCAGCGTCCGTAAATTGGGGTGCCGCAGCCACCCCCGTGTGAGGAGTCTTGGATCGTGGGGCATGATGTAGTGTCTACTGACGTCTGAACTATGTCCGCAAACCAACTCCTTCTTGGCCAACGAGGAGCTACCAGGATAGTTGGTACCCCTTCCTGGGCTATCTTGCGCAGTACTCTGCCCAGGAGTGAAAACGGAGGGAATGCGTAAAGAAACTTGAACGCCGTCCAAGGAATCGCAAGAGCGTTTGTGGCAATGGCTAGAGGATCTCTTGAGAGGGAGACAAACCTTGGAAGCTTGTGATTGTGTCTGGACGCAAACAGGTCCACGTCCGGCTGACCCCAGCGGAGACACAGAGCGTGAAAGATCCTGCTGCTGAGAGACCATTCCCCCAGGCGCGAGGCTCTCCTGTTCAGGGAGTCTGCCTCCAGGTTTTCTACCATGGGAATGTGGACCGCCGAGATGCAGGGAACATTCTCCTCTGCCCAAGTCAGAATCTGGGTCACCTCCTTGAGGGCTCTATTGCTCCAAGTCCCGCCCTGGTGATTGATGTAGGCGACAGCCGTCTGATTGTCCGAGCGAACCAGGTTCGCACGACCCCTTAAGTGGGAAGTCAAGCGAAGAAGCACCAACCGGGTCACTCTCAGCTCCAAGAGATTTATGGGTAAGCGGTTCTCCTGTGGACCCCACTGACCCTGTCAGACTGGCATCCATGGTAACAATCTCTCAACGGGAAGTCAGAAAGGACTTGCCCACCAGCAGGTTCCAGGAGTCCAACAACCACAAGAGGGACTGCCTGGCCAGAGGGGGGCAGCGAAAATTCTTGTTCCAGAGAATCCTGCATCCGATACCAGCCGGTCAGCAGGTTCAATTGTAAAGGTCTCATGTGAAATTGGGCGAAGGGCACTGCCTCGAAGCATGACACCATTAGGCCCACCAATCTCATCCCCAGACGTATTGACGGTTGCTGACAAGACAGCAAGGTCTGCACTTGCGTCTGGAGACCCAAAACCTTCTGCTGCGACAGAAAGACCTTGACCTGAGCGGTGTCTATCGTCATTCCCAGGAAGGATCTCACTGTTGAGGGACTGGCAGCACACGAATGCCCTGGTTCCTCAGGATAGCCATGATGCCTGCCAGCAGCTTGGTGAAGACACGGGGGGCTGAGGATATCCCGAACGGAAGTGCCACAAACTGGTAATGCTGATCCTCCAGAGCAAACCTCAGGAACTTCTGATGCCCCTGGAAAATCGGGATGTGCAGATAAGCATCCCTGATGTCCACCGTGGTCATAAAGTCACCAGGCCGAAGCGATCTCACCGCCGACCATAAGATTTCCATGCGGAAATTCCGGACTCTTACAAACCCGTTGAGACCCTTCAGGTCCAGGATTGGTCTTAACGTTCCGTCCTTCTTGGTAACTGTGATTGGAGTTGGAGGTTGGAGTAGAAACCTTGACCCCGTTCCTGCCGAGGTACAGGGCAAATCACACCTAACTGCAGGAGGTGTTGCACAGCCACTCTCAAGGCCTGGGCCTTTAGCGGGTTTCGGGATATCCTTGAACGGAGGAATTTTGTGGGTGGAATGGCTGCCAGCTCTATCTTGTAACCGGAGAACACTACCTCTTGAATCCACCGATCTGAGACGAGCCACCTCCAGATCTGTGCCAATAGCAGAAGCCTTCCCCCCACCCGGATGGGTGAGGGCGCCCCCTCATGCCTGAGAGGGCTTGGCAGGGGGCTTGGACTTGGTTCCCCAGAAGAAGTTGGGTCGGCCGCGGGACCTACCTCTGCCCCAGGTATCTTTGCGGGCACCGGGAAATGAAGAGCCTTTTCCTCCTCAAAAGGAACGATAGGCAGAGGGATACAGAAAGGACCAAGCAGGCTTCCGCCTCTGAGGGAGTCTACCATCCTTGACAAAAAGATCCAGGTGCTCCCCAAACAGCCTGTTCACCACAAATGGGATACTCGTAAGCGACTTCTTGGCAGCCGCATCAGCCGACCATTGCCGCAGCCACAGCGAGCAGCGGAGAGCCACAAGCAGGGCAGAAACCCTGGCACGGAGCCGGACCACATTGTCCATGGCAGCAGTAACAAAACCAATAAAACCCAAGCAGGCCTTGAGTTCTTTATACTCCTCCGCCCATTTAGCTCTATCCAAAAGATGTCTCACCTTCTTTCTGATGGCTAGGGAGACAATTACCGAGGCGCGCACACAGGGCAAAAGAGGGCACCAGCAAAGGTGAACGCATGGCAGACCAGCTGATCCATGCGCTTGTCAGCAGGGCCACATAAAGAAGCAGTATCAGGTGACGGCATAACCGTAGTGTTGGACAACCCAGACATGGAAGGATCCACTTCAGGGGGACAAGACCGTAGCCAAACCAGCTCATCAGGCAAGGGATACCGTCTATCCAGGCCCTTAGGAACTGACGGTAACTTGTCAGGCCTCTCCTATTCCCTGAGAATCATGTTAGAAAAATGGGCCTGCTCCGGGAAGACCCGCCTTTGCCTTTCAGGCCTAAACAAATCACCCTGCTTCCTCTTAGCCGCTCTGGGAGGAACAATGTGTAGTGTATCAAACACTGAGGAAAGCAACGTCTTTGTATCATCAGGGAGCCACGCATCCTCATCTGAGGAATAACCAGACAAACTGTCATCGCCAGCCGAATAATCTCACATCGGAGCGTGAATCACCTGGCAACTCACCTTCCTCCACAGAGCCCAGATCATCAAAGAGATCGTCATTATCCGAGTAAACGGGCTCGAGATGCTGTGTCTTACTCGTGGCTTTCTTGGGAGCCATCCGCGAGATCTGTCTCTCGAGATGGGCCAGCCTATGCGTCAAGTCAGCATGAGACCCCTTGCTGGCTCCCCCCTCACTGGGGGCTGAGTGCAGCAGCGGAGGGTGCGGAGAGGCCGCAGGCAGCGCAGGGCTAGCGGCAGGGACGCCTGCCCGGTCATGGTCCAAAATAATACCTCTGGCGCAAGTGGTACAAACAGTGCTGAATCCGCCCAGAGGATTCCTACTGCACAAGGTGCAGAGCTTTTCCTGCCCAAATGGGGCCCCCAGCTCAATATCCCCAGAAGCCTCCATTATGGTGATTATGGTGAAAATTATACAGGTTACAAGGCACTAACGGCCCAAACCTGAGAGATCCCAAATTTAGTCCCTTTTTTTGTGATCCCTCTTAGGGGAGAGGGCGCGGAGAGAGAGTGAGGGGGGGGGGTGGTAGGAGACTGGGAGGAACCACAACCCTCAGCTGGCAAAAGGGGCCCACCTATAAGACACAAGCGGAAAGGATCTATGAGCAATCCCACAGCACATGCATCAATACGCAGATAAGGAATTAAATAGAGGGACTCGCGGTTAACCGACCAGCAGACATTTGGGGACGTCGGGAGCAGCAGGAGGAAAATGGCGCCGGGGGCAGCCTCGACGCAAAACGCATCATCACGTGGCCCTGACCCTCTCTGAGGGCGTGAAACAGGCGCCCTCCACATTTATGATGGTGCTGAGAGCGAGCAGGGAGGAAGGGCGGCCCACGGAGGGGCCTCACCCAGACGCGGAGCGCAGCGCGCCCCGCACACCACAACCGAGGCTGCAGCCTCGGAAACCAGGCCCGCTCAGCTGCAGTATCCAGAGAGAGTATCCAACGACGACCCTAGCAGCAGTACTGCAAGAAGAACTCTGGGAAGTCTACTGAGACACCTCATTTTATAGGGGGCCGGGAGGTATGGATCTTGCAGTAACTGCCCCACCTTGTGGCGGACTACCCATATGCCATCACTTCTGGGGCGACCTAGACTGGATATAGTGAAAATGGCCACGGGGACACAGCGGCCCACCGCGCCAGAAGCACAGCGCCGCAGTAGAAGTAGAGACCCACGGGGTACGGCAACCCCTCAGTCAGGCGACGACGAGGAAGCGAGGGAGGTGAGTATGCAGCATGCTCTATTAGGCCCAGCTGAGCCAGCGAGGAGCCAACAATAAAAATACAATTCTGTGAAATTCTCACCTGTAGAATTGGTATTATACGTATACAGTACGTCCTGCTCCAGATATAATACTTACACTTGGGTAATCCTCCGCCAGAGGGCGCTGCGCTGCAGAGACACGAAAAAACAAGCTCTTCCCGGCCCCACAAATACCCGGGGACCTCCCACAAATCCCCAGCATTGAAAAGCAGTGAACAAGAAGCCGGAAGGATATATCCACCAAAACTGGTAACTATAACAATGATAACAATCACCATACAGGGGATCCAGAATAATGCAAAGACCAGGGTGGGGTGGCGCAGGACGTACTGTATGCGTATAATACTAATTCTACAGGTGAGAATTTCACAGACTTGTATTATTCCAAGTATACAGTACGTCCTGCTCCAGATATAATACTTACACTTGGGACATCCAATAGCAGTGTCCATAAAGTAGGGTGGGATCCCCAACAAAAAAGGCACAGCAGACAGTTAAAAGCACTGTCACCTGCAAACCTTGCTACCAAGAGCGACATGAGCTAAGGCTCTAACGTCAACCTCATAAAAACCTTTGAAAAGGTATGAACAGAGAACAAGTAGCAGTCTAGCAAACTTGTTCAACAGAAACCTGGTGCTGAAAGGCCCAAGATACCAAAGCACAAGTAGAATCAGAAGTAAAGCGAAAAGAAGATTCTTCCCCTTAAAGGAATAGGCCTGAGTAACAGCCTGACAAGTCCAAACGCTAACAGTAGCCTTGGCAGAAGCCGAAACCTTTCCTAGGACCAGAAGGGACAACCCATCCAAGTAAAGACCAGGCCAAAGGCCGCTTAACCCCTGGAGATCAGACGAGATCAGGCGCATACAGGATGGAGATGCCCGCAAACCCCAAAGGGGCATCAGTTCCCCTAAGGGACAAGAGACAATCCAGGAAAACACTTCCAACACCTGTTGAGGGAATGTAGACCCCCCTTTCCTCAGCGTTACTAGGAATAAGGCACAGAAGAAAGAAAAGATGTCTTGAATAAATGAGCATAAGACACCACCTTAGGTAGAAGGTCCGGCGTAAAGCGGAACACCACCTTATCCTGGACTTCCAATAGTCAAGATAAGCCCGTCTCCATCAAGATGGATGAATCAGCCATCAGGCCATCTAGACCAGAGCCTGTAGATTGGGGTGACATAAAAGGGGCCCTGAGTGAGCAGATCAGCACTCCTGACAGAACGTACAGGTCCGCTGTCCTCAGTACCACGTCTGCGAACCACACTCCATTAGGCAACCCAGGGGCCACCAGTATCACTGGTCCCCCCTTCCAGAGCAATCTTGCGCAGAACCCCGCCTAGCAGGGTGAATGAAGATAAGACATACAGAATAGAATGTCCAGCCATAACGTTACTAAGCCTCATGACCACAGTCAGAATATTCTGGGACAGGGAACAAGGGCCGAGAACTTGTGATAGTGACGGGGCCCAAACAGATCCACACTAGTTGGATCTCATAGTGACACAAGGATTAGCACATCCTGTCGCAGAAGGACATCCACCGGAGCGAATACCACTGATATGCAGGGAACGTTGTCCTCCACCCAGATCAGGATCAGATACCTTCCTGGAGGATCATCCTGCTCCGAGTCCCACACAGATAATTAATACAGGCCACTGTCGTCAGACAGACCAAGAGCCCTCAAATAGACAGGTCCTGAAAAGGAGTAGTCCAGCGAGATAGAGCCAACCTGAAGGCTCACTGTTTCAAAAATCGATAGGTGTATGGACCCCCTAACAGCCAAACCTCCCCCGGAACCACAGGAGATATTAGAAGAACCCCCCCCCCCCTCGCAACCTGATAGATTTGGTATCCATGGTGACCATCTACAGGAAGATGCAAGGAAGGGGGTGCCCCCTGACGGGTTCCTTGAGTTCAAACGTCTCAAGAGAAACCACAGTACCAAGGGGGAAGGTACACAGACCCAGCTCCAGGGATGCTGGAACCCTGTCCAGTTTTAACAATAGAAGTTGCCCAAGGGAACTGAGTATAAGTTTTTAGGGGGCCGGGAGGTGCTACATCTTGCAGTCGGCGCCCCCTAGGGGCGAACTACCCACGTGTCATCACTGGGACGACCTGGACTGGATATAGGGAAAAGTGTGTTGCAAGAGGATGGGAATAGATGGATAAACATGTCCGTAATGTGAGATCACGCTATAGGAGCACAAGGCTATGCGGCAGGATGGTGTGGCTGTCTGGGGGAATAAAGCTATTTTAGAGGCTTTGTGGTCATCACTTATAGCTGGGGTATCTCAGGACTGCTCAGGGAATGAATCATCTCATATCATCAGCCTTCTTCTCTAGTGTCACAATGCGAATCCAGCTCACCAGGTCCCGAAATCGGGATGCCTTGCTGTGTGAACCCCCCCCCCCCCAGACGCCCACAAACCTTACCTTCTCCCCGTTCCAACGTCGCCGCCGCCGCCGCCTCCTCCTCCTCTCGCAGGGCGCGCACCGGCCGTTTGTGAATGGCCGACGAGGGTGTGCTCCCTGTAAGAGGGACGCGCGAGAGGCGGCCTCCGCTTGTCTGTCGCTTGCCCCTCGGTGGTGAGGGGGGCTTTTTGGGGGTTTTCACACAGCAGGGTACGGCGGAAGTGGACCAACACCCAGGATAGTGAAAATCCTGGGTGTTGGTCCACTTTAAAAAATACAATTCTGTGATTACTCACCTGTAGAATTGATATTCTGAGTATACAGTACGTCCTGCTCCAAAGGTAATACTTACAATTGGGTTATCCTCCGCCAGATGGCGCTGTACTGCAGAAACATAGAAAACAGGCTCCTCCCAGCCCCTCAAATACCCGGGGACCTCCCAGAAATCCCCAGCATTGAAAAGCAGTGAACGAGAAGCCGGGAGAATTTAACCACCCAAACTGGTAACTATAACAATGATAACAATCACCATACAGGGGATCAAAGATAATGCAAAACCAAGGGTGGGGTGGAGCAGGACGTACTGTATACTCATAATATCAATTCTACAGGTGAGTAATCACAGAATTGTATTATTCTTAGTATACAGTACGTCCTGCTCCAAAGGTAATACTTACAATTGGGACATCCAATAGCAGTGTCCATAAAGTAGGGTGGGATCCCCAACAAAAAGGTAACAGCAGACAGTTTAAACCACTGCCACCTACAAAACCTTGCGGCCAAAAGCAGCATCAGCTGAGGCGCTAACATCAACCTTGTAAAACTTTGAAAAGGTATGAACAGAAGACCAAGTAGCGGCCTTGCAAATTTGTTCAACGGAAGCCTGGTGCTGGAAAGCCCAAGAGGCACCAATAGCACGAGCAGAATGAGCAGTAAGGCGGAAGGGAGGACTCTTCTCCTTAGCAGAGTAGGCCTGAATCACGGCCTGACGGATCCATTTGCTAATAGTAGACTTGGCAGGAGCCAAACCCTTCCTGGGACCAGAAGGGACCACAAAAAGAGCATCAGTTTTCCTGAAAGACGCAGTGGCCACCAGGTAGTACTTCAGACACCTAACCACATCCAAGGAATGTAAAACCCTCTACTTAGCGTTGCTAGGATTAGGGCACAAGGAAGGAAGAACAATGTCCTGATTCAAATGAAAAGCAGACACTACCTTAGGCAGAATATCTGGCTTAAAGCAGAACACCACCTTGTCCTGGTGTCTCTCATAGTAGGGGGGGCTGGATTGAAAGCGCCGCCAACTCCAACACACGCCTAACAGAAGTGATAGCCACCAAAAAGACAACCTTGAGAGTAAGAATGACCAGAGCAGCGTCCTGCAGAGGTTTAAAGGGAGCACCCTGCAAGGTAGACAAAACCAAGTTTAAATCCCAAACAGGCACCATGGGCTTACGAGGGGGACGCACATGAGTAACCCCCTGGAAAAAAAGTCTTGATCAAAGGATGCTGAGCAAAAGACTTCTGGAAGAAAACAGACAGGGCAGAAACCTGACCCTTCAGAGTACCGAGTTGGAGCCCCAACTCTTAACGATGCTGTAAGAACTCCAGAACCCTGGGAACAGAAAACACACAACAGGGAAGAGACTTAGATTCACACCAGTCAATGTAGGCACGCCATACCCTGTAATAGATGGAAGAAGAAGACTTCTTCCTAGCCTTTACCATGGTATCAACCACCAAGGCAGACAAACCTTTTTCCATCAAGATAGAGGTTTCAGCAGCCAGACCGTCAAAGCCAGAGTTTGTAAGTTGGGATGGCGTAAGGGGCCCTGAGTGAGCAGATCTGGCACCCTGGGTAGAACGTACTGATCTACTGCCAACTGCACCACGTCTGCGAACCACTCTCTTCTTGGCCACCTGGGGGCAACCAGAATTGCTGGCACCCCTTCCAGAGCAATCTTGCGCAGAACCCTGACCAGCAGGGGAATTGGGGGGGAAGACATACAGGAGCTGAAAGTCCTGCCATGACATGGATAGAGCATCCGTGGACAAGGCCAGAGGATCCTGAGACAGGGAGACGAAGGCCGGGAGCTTGTGGTTGTGACGGGACGCAAACAGACCCACATCTGGTAGACCCCAACAATGACACAGGGATTGGAAAACCCTGTTGCAGAGGGACCATTCTCCCTGACGAGAGGCCCCCCTGCTCAGAGTCTGCCAGGAGATTCTCTGCCACCGGGATGTACACAGCTGATATGCAGGGAACATTGGCCTCCGCCCAGATCAGAATCCGAGATACTTCCTGGAGGAGCCCCCTTGCTCCGGGTCCCTCCCTGATGATTGATGTAGGCAACTGCCGTCCGGTTGTCCGAGTGCACCTGAACAGGCAGACCCTGAAGGTGATGGGTCAACTGAGCCAGAACCAACCTGATGGCCCTCAGTTCCAAGATGTTGATAGGTGTGTGGGCCTCCTGAGGGCCCCACCTCCCCTGGAACCGCAGGGACTTCCAGAATCCTCCCCCCATCCCGACAGACTGGCATCTGTGGTGACAGTCTCCCAGGAGGGGGCCAGAAAGGATCTGCCCCCCAGCAGGTTCCTGGAGTCCAGCCACCACGAGAGGGACCGCCTGACCAGGGGGGAAAGCACACAGACCCCGTCCAGGGACGCTGGGTCCTTGTCCCATACCGACAGAAGGTGAAGTTGTAGAGGCCTCAAGTGGAACTGAGCATAAGGCACCCCCACCATCAGGCCCACCAGCTGCATTCCCTGCCTGATGGAGAGATGGTGACACGATAGCAGGGACCAGGCCTGCGCAATCAGAGCGTCCACCTTCTGTTGAGGAAGGAAGATCCTTGCTTGAACTGTATCCAGAATCATTCCCAGGAATGGAGTCACCGAGGAAGGGGACAGAGGATTTGGGGTGATTGATCACCCAGCCGAAAGACTCCAGGGTGGACACCACCAGCTGAGTGTCCAACTCTTGCCTTATGTAGAGACTGGGAGGTGATGAGAATGTTGTCCAGGTAAGGCAGCACGCGGATGCCCCGAGACCTGATCAGAGACATCACCCCAGCCAGCACCTTGGTGAACACCCTGGGAGCTGAAGTGAGACCAAAGGGCAATGCCACAAATTGGTAGTGTTGATCTTCCAATGCGAACCCGAGGAATCTTTGGTGACCTGGAAACACAGGAATGTGAAGGTAAGCATCTTTGATGTCCACAGACGTCATGAAATCCCCTGGGCGCAGGGAACTGATGGCAGAGCGCAGAGTTTCCATGCGAAAGCGCCTGCTCCTGACAAATTTGTTGAAGATCTTCAAATCCAGGATGGGCCTGACTGACCCATCCTTTTTGGGTACTGTGAAAAGGTTGGAATAGAAGCCCTTGCCTTTTTCTCTTAAAGGGACCTTGCAAATGACCCCCAGCTCCAGGAGGCTTCGCACAGCCTGAACTAGCTCCTGAGCTTACACAGGGACCTGAGGAATCCGGGACCTGATGAATCTTGGAGCAGGATCGGCAGCAAACTCCAACTTGTAACAGGAGGACACTACCTTCTGAATCCACCAGTCTGAGACATGAAGCCTCCAGACGTGAGCAAAGTGCTGCAGCCGTCCCCCACCCGGATGGGCGAGGGCGCCCCATCATGCCTGAGGGGGCTTGGGAGCGGACTTGGGCTTAGAACCCCAGGAGGAGCCAGGACAACCACGTCCTCTGCTCCTACTCCAGGAGTCTCCTCGGGCCCCAGTGAAGGAAACCCCCCTCCCTTGTCTAGCACCACGGTAGGGGGGTGAAAAGGAGCCCTGACCCCGAAAGGGCCGAGACTGCCGTCTGCACTGAGGCAACCTACCTCCTTTAGCAAAAAGGTCCAGACGGTCCCCAAACAGGCGTAGTCCTTTGAAGGGAAAACCAGTGAGGACTTTTTTGGCAGCGTTGTCAGCAGCCCACAGGCGCAGCCAAACCGAGTGGCGTTTAGCCACCACCAGGGCAGAAGTTCTGGCACACATTCTAATGGTGTCATCCAAGGCAGAGAGGACAACATTTACAAAGACATCACAGCTAGATAGTGCATTTAACACATCAGGAGGCAAATCATCAGGGGAACCATCAAGGACACTTCTGATCAGGGACCTAAGAGCCACGGATGTAATGGCCAAGGCACAGACCGGGTGCAGCGCCGTCCCCACAATTGCAAAGGCATGGGATGCCAGCTGATCAATGCGCCGGTCCTCAGCATCCTGCAGGGTAGTAGAGTCAGGGGAGTGCATGACAGAGGTGTTAGATGACCAGCACTTAACCACATCAGCGGGAAAGGGACTTTTAGGTACACCGGGAAGTCTACTGGGACATTCCCACTCCTTAAGCACGAGATTATTGAAATGAGCTTGCTCGGGAAATTCCAAACGTGATCTAGCAGTATGAAGAAGCTCACCCCTTTGCCTAGGAGCCGCAGCAGGGGGAGAGATGGACAGAACCTCAAAAATCTGGGCCAGCAATCTGTCAGTATCATCCGGGGCCCAGGGGTCAGAGCCAGAATCGTCATGACCCCTGGGTCTCTCATCAGATGACCCCGAATCAAAGAACAGCTCCCCTTCGTCCGAGGGGGTATAGGCACATAAATGCAAAAACTCATCAGTTTCCATAGGGAAAAGAGTGACATCATGTGTTAAATGCCGTTTTGCAGTGGCCTTACGCGCCAGGGTATTAGCAATTAACTTCTCACGCTAGCCAGTCTAGCAGACACATCAGGCTGAGAGTCTCCACTTGCATTCAAGCCATGGGGAGTGAGACTCAGGCTTGGGGGAGTAGGTGAAGTGAAACGAGGTGCAGGCCCAGCCACAGGAAGGCCAGATTGCAGCACTAGCACCTGCTGGGCGCAAGGTACGCAGACCCGTGCATTGTCACCGCTAATAGGTGAGACCCCACAAGCTACACACAGCCGGGCTTGTCCCGAAGGAACCCCGGTCACATTATCCTGAGATGCCTCCATATGGTGATTACAAGGCACAATATGCCAGTAGGGATTAATGCTATAAAGCAACCCTGGATGCCCCAATAACCCGCTAGGGAAGTGGGAGTAATTATACTAGGCCTCACAAGTTAAAATTAACAGAGGGCCGGGAGAAGCCAAAGGATTCGCCCGTCTGGGCCGTAAGCAGACATTCAATATAACATGATAATAAAGTCGCCCGCGATGGCACTTACGGACCGCGGTAGGTAGAGACCGTCACACAGGAGCCCACAATCAGACATGATGGCGTCAGTATACCTCGAGGGGTGGGCCAGTGCGAGTCATGACGTGGAGCGCGCCAGAGTCAGCCCCCCCCCCCCCCCGAAGAGCGCGAAGCCAACCAGACATGCAGCCAATGACGGCGCAAGAGCGCCTGAGGTAACGCCGCCGCCAAGCGCGGAACAATATGAAAAAAAGAGCGCACGCGGCGACGACGGTAATGACAATAGTAAAGAAAAAGCAAGTCAGCGCGGCGGCTGGCACAGCATAAGTAAAGTCAAAGGCACACAAACACATAATGTGTACACACCCCCCCCCCCTTTTTCCCCCTGAAGACTACAGGAAGAATGAGGGAGGACGGCGGCACATCTATATAGGACCCACCGATATACGGGGCATGGGGCAAGAGTGCGGGAGGGGCATCCCATAGAGGCTCACCATAAGCCTATACCGCCTACCCTTTGGTGGGGGACTGCGGTGGAGCAGCGCTCCTTAAGCACTCATGGTGCTGCCTACCGTCACTCGACCAGCGCAGCCAAGGCTGGAAGGCACATAGCTAGTGGAACGGGTGGGAATAGTCCTACAGGGCCGCAGGCTAATAGCCCCGCTCACCTGCGAGAAGAGAGAGTCACATTCTTGTCCTTCGCAGTGGCACTGCAGAGAAATTCTGGGGATTTGTGGGAGGTCCCGGGGTATTTGAGGGGCCGGGAGGAGCCTGTTTTCCATGTCTCTGCAGTACAGCGCCATCTGGCGGAGGATAACCCAATTGTAAGTATTACCTTTGGAGCAGGACGTACTGTATACTAAGAATACATACGTAACCTTGAGGGGGGCGAATGAAGTTACACCACTGCATGTTTTTAATTATGTATAGTAAAGGTTACGTTTTATGGGACTAGATGAGCTGGATTCGCATTGTGGAACTTTATTACGATTTAGAGAGATACTTCCCTGCTCCCAGGGATATTTTCCGGGCCGGCTTTCATTTGGAGCCGTCTGGTTTGGAATGTTCTTCTCTAGTGTGGTAGCCTAAGCAAGAGTTACTAAATATCCATAAAATTGATGCGTGTATGGAAATATCTATCTAAACCTTCCACCCAGGTTCACACCTTCTCAGCGCACAATTTGGAGCTACGGGGCACTATCGCCTACAAAGCGTGGCAGGTTGCATAGCAACCAGAACCTCGCAGTCTCCTGAAGATGCGACGTCACCCGGCCAGGCAAATCTGCTTTGATAGACGCCTGGATGTTACACTCTAGCCTAGACGGGGCTGTCACTGCTCCGTCCAAGCCGAAGTGTCAGCCCGCTGCCACCCGTCCCTGGAGCGGTGGTGTTGCAGGAAGGAACAGAAGGCAGCAACACATGGGCATCGCAGAGGAAAGCAGAGAGGGAACTGGGGAAAGCGGAGAAAAAGTTGAAAAAAAACTCACTGACACCTACAAAGCTGCCTCTCAAGGAATCCCCCATGTGACCTGCTAGTCCAGCTTCCGGCTTACCAGGCTCCACTAGGAAGCGGATTCTGAGGTGAGGGGATATGCTTTTCATCTGCAATAGTTTGTAAAAGATCGATTCAAACATATTTTGAATTGATACCAATATCGCCTAATGAAATATCGCAATATTTGAATGAATCGATTTTTTCCTGATCCCCTAGTCACTAGTATGTTTTCAAGTCCCCACCCAGGAACACAATGCAAAGCTGCTTTCTTTTCAATTTCTGGGTGCGATTGAGCTGGGAAGAGTGTGTAAAGGTGCAGCTTTAGGAGTCCTGTGCACACTCTGCTGTGGTCTTATACAGTCTCCCTGAAAACGAGACAGGTCATTTTTTGCTCCGAAAAAGGCGGTAGGGCTTAATTTTAGGGGACAATTTAATATGAATACAAATAGTAATACAATTGTGTGGATGTTCGTTAGCTAGGCTATAATACAACCAATCACTGACCCATGAGTTAAAATTTGTGCCTCAATAAGGGAAAAGATCATACCTTGGCCTTGATTCAATAAAAGGTAGAAAAAAAAATTCTCATTCTTCATGAGAAAAAAACCTGAGAATTTCACTGTTGCTGAATCACCAGCTAAGAAAACAATGAAAGTCAATGGCACCTTTTTACTCCTAAGAAGCGTAGAGAACTGTTTACTCCTTTCTACACTGTAGTAAAAGCTGCCATTGACTTGCATTGTCTTTTTATCTAGTGATTCAGTAACAGTGACATTCTCAGGCTTTTTTTCTCATGAATTGAATTTTTTACTACAATGAGAATTTTTTTCTACCTTTATTGAATCGAGGCCTATGTGTCGGTATGTCAGCCCATTCAGTGTGATGCAAGCCCAGCATCTACCTCTAGCGTATGGGCGGGCGAGAGGGGTGGATCCTGTAAGGGTGGCCAGTCACTAGAAAGACCACTCCCTTCTTCTAACAACCTCTGCCCCGCCCCTGGAATCCAGCTCTGTACGATTGGCCCAAATTATGAAAGAGGTCGCGTTGACATGCCTCACCCTGTAACACTGCGCCATCTTCATTACTTTCATTCATTTTGGATCACCCCCAGACCCCCCCTGCCCTGCCTCCCTCCAAGCTTACCTCGCCTGAGATTCCCTAGCATTCCCCCGATGCCGCCTTGCACAGAACCGCATCCCCAGCTCTATGTGTGCGCTCCCGCCCACCCATTGAATTGAACCCATTGGGAGCACATACAGCACTGAGGATGCTGCTCTGTCTGTGCGGGTAACAGTAGGAGCACTGGATCCGGATGAGGTAAACTTGTCCTACTTGCTGTAAAACTGACGGTGAAGGAGGCACGCAGCCGCGCAGCCACCCCCGTCCCTCTTCAACAACTGTCACCGATGGGGGGGGGGGCAGCGGGAGCACAGCCGCCCCCTCCCACTAGAGCAAGCGGCACAGATTGGGGGGGGGGGGGCACTGCCACCTCATCCCTCTGTGACTAGGGTTTATTTTTCAATGTATTTGGGAAAATGCTGAAAAAATACGCACTAGGGCTTATTTTCGGGGAAGCAGAGTACAGCTGTGGGACCAGATGATAAGAGACACTTTTGCGGGTCTGGAGTGTTGGCAAGTGGCAAATAGTATAAGTAGGGTGTTCCAGAGGAGAGGAGCAGCGAGACTAGAGATGGAGGAATTGGCACTGGTCAGAACAGAGGCCGAGTCTAGGTTGGTATTGTTGTGGAAAAAGGGGCCTGGCCAGAGAGAGCTTTGTAGGGTTACCGTTGGAAGCCTAAATTTAATGCCAGTGGAGGGATGGACGGGGAAGAGCAGCACCAATGAAGCAAGAGGAGAGGTGCATGAGGCGAGCAGCAGATTTTGAGAATGGAGTCTGTTTCAGTATGGCGAAGAATGAATACAGGAGACTGAATGAGGAAACAATACAGAGGATTACATATTATGGAGAATAACAGGAGACTACAAGACATCTTAAGTGCAAATCGGACATAACTATTGTGTGTAGCAATTAGGGGTGTGAACTGGCAAGAATCTGTCGATACGATACACATATGACAATATGATATATCCCTATATATCCAGATTCTGTCTCAAAGACGATATATATTGCGATCTTTGAATTAAATTTTATTTTTAATTAAAAAAATAAATGACAGTCCCCCATCCAGAGGGGACCCCATTTTTTGGAATTTTAAGGGTTAAAAACCTTTAAAAAATGGCGTGAGGTCCCCCTTACTCAGCATAACCAGCCCAGGACCAGCTATGGGGGCTTGTAGAACAGGGCACAGGGGCCAGCTTTGGTGGCCCCTGGCCCTGCAGGCTACAAGCCGGCATAGCCTAATGGCCACGGGCTCTTCTGCCCCCCCCCCCGGCCTCACCACTAGCCACAGGTGCCTTTGCTGCCTCCAAGCCTTGTGAACTGGTATAGGGGTCTCATGGATCCCTTACCAGTTCACAAAGGGTTAACAGTAAAAAAAAAAAAAATCTGATGACAGATGTGGTTATCGCTGGCCAGAGGAGGGGGAGGCTTTTCTTTCCTCTGGCCAGCGATCATCGCATCTGACAGCTGGGATGACATCCGAGGGGGTGGGGGGGATCAGGGCCCCCCGGAGAAGAAGAGAGGAAAGGTCAGATCAAATGAGGGGACAGGTCAAGAATCGATACTAGAAAGAAGGAATCGATTCTAGTTTCATCGAATGAAATATTGCGATACTTGACAGAATCTATTTTTTCTGACACCACTAGTAGCAATCCTATCTTTTTAATGGCCAATAAAGCAGGGAAGGCGACTCCCCATTGGTCACTGCTTTCCCAGCATCACAGCTTTTAACCAGAGGTGGACAGGCAGACCCTAGCTCAAGTCAGATGAATTAATGAATCTAGGGTGCTTAGTTCCCAACAAAATACTGAACAGAAACATTTAGCACATTCTGGGAACCCCCCCCCCCCCCCATTAGAGGGCACTGTAGATTAGAACATCTTGAAAAGCCATAAGGGGGGGGGTAAAGAGAGGGACTTATTGGAGGAGCTAGTGCAAGGGGTGAATAGATGGGACCCGGGTATGGCATTACCTGTTCTTGAGAGCCGACCTCCGTGTTGTGCTCCAGCCCACTGTTCAGGACATAGCAGCTCATGCTTTTCCTGGACTCGTAGTCAAAGTACTCAAAAAGCGGGTGGAAGTGTTTGAGCTTCAGAACTGTCAGAATATTGTTATAGGTGTCCACCGGGATTTTCAGAAGTCGGGTCAGCTCCTTGGAGACTGCACTGCTGGTGGCAATACTGGAAAGAAAGAAAAGAGATAAGAAAAGGCCATGGTTACAAAACAACCAATAAGGTTCAAACTTTCATCAAAGAACAATGAAATCATTAGAGACAAAAAATAAATAAATAAAATAAAAACCTGGAGTAGTTAGAAAGATGCCAAGCATTCAGTCTACAGTAGAGATCTAAGTTGTATTCTCAGTTTCGAAAGCAGTCCTAAAATCAAATAAGACTTTAGGCCTGCTGTGTACCATTCCCAGAGGCACCCCAGATTGGGATGCTCCACTCACAGTGGGCTCACAGTGATGTAGCACATGTTTACCTGTCATGGTTAATCACAGAAGATTTAAAGTGCGGGTGCTGGTCTCCACACAATAAGACAAGCTTGGGGGGGGGCAGAATGCTGGAAATAACCACCCAGAAAGCCAGAAAGGTTACCTTGATCCTCACCAGGAATGCAGCACTGCGATCGGCCACCAGCGCTTACGTGGGCCGGGTGTCAGAAACCGCTTACCTGGACCCCGTTCCAGCGTCATCTCCGGGCGGCCAGCCGCCACAGCTGTCTCTATGCGGCGGCCGCGCGGGCGCGAGCACGTGCCTGTTATGCTCTCCGGCGGCGCTGTTCTGTTAAAGGGCCAATGAGCCCTAGGGGATATGAGGACCTCGCCCTCCTCAGTTGTCCAGCCAATCAGCCATTGTATCCTACGTGCACCAATCAGTACACGGTTTCCCTCAGTCCTGTTCCTATAAAGGCAATTCCTCCTCAGTGGTGAATTGCCTGTGATAGCGCTCAGAACCCTGTGTACTCTATTCCTGAGAAAGTTTAGCCTGTTGCCGACTTGATTGCACTGACCATTCTCGATCCTGAATCCTCGTTGCCGACCTCTGCCTGTATTGACGCCTCTTGATCCTGAACCCTTGTTGCCGACCTTGCCTGTGCTGACGCCTCTAGATCCTGAACCCCTGTTGCTGACCTCAGCCTGTACCCCGACTACGTCTTGCCTGATCCTTGGTGCCGCTACGATCTCTGCCTTCCTGTTATCGACCTATTGCCTGTCTCTGGACTTCCGTCACTCACGCTCCAGTTACAGGTTCTCCAGATCTCTCCATATAAGCTAGCATCCTTTGAGCCAATAAGTCCTGGGGGCAACCGATCCCGGGTAGGCGTACTTGCGTCCCGGCAAGCGGGGGCTCCTACAGGTGAAGCTGGCTGTGGAGATTGGGGGTTGCAAGCTCATAAGAGGTCTGGAGTTACCCCCTAGCGTGACACCGGGCTTTCCGGCAGCCAATTGCTGCGCTGCATTCCTACCAAAGAACGAGGCTAAGGTAAAAACATTGGGCTTTCTAGCCTATCTTATTGTGGCGGGACCAACACCCACACCGTTGTTGGTGCACTTTAAGTATCAGTATGTCCCGGCTTGCTGGGCTATGCTGCACATTGGGTCGACAGTGCTTACAAAGAACTAGCACAGCTCCTCCAATAGGCGACATGCAGCGTACAGCTATTTCCAGTCCCCCATCATAAAGTACGAAAATCACAATGAATGTCACTATCTCTGTGATTGTTTCTTTCCATGCGTGGCAGCGGGTTTTGCGTCGCTTTAGGTTTATTAACTGCAATCAAACTGGATTTAAGTGACAAATGGCAATGGACTATTGCCATTGTTGTGAGAGGATATTCCTCTCACAACCATTAAAGGCTGAATACTCCATTACTGTCAGTTCACAAGAGCCTGCTGCGCGGATCACTTGTATGAGAAATGAGGCCTAATTGAAGAACAACCACTATTTGTCCAAAACATAATTGTCTTCGCACAGAAGGGCTTTCGAGAGCCATTGTGTCATTATGGAGGACGGTGTGTGTGGCACCGGGTCATGACTCAGACTCGCACAGAATGCAGATCTTTCCTATGGCTTATTCTGCACCTGCCGGGTTAGATCCAGCCACAGAGTAGCCACTAGCGTCTGGTTAGGCTATGGGGGGATAAGATAATACATCCCACAGGTATACAAAGCACATAATATTCATAAAAATTAAACAACAATGTCAACACGTTTATGGAATAACCGTATGTAAGCATCACATTTATATAGAAGCCTACGGTAGAAGAAGGACGACAACAGGATACCACATGGTCCATCTACTCTGCCCTATTGTGTGTCATTTTCTTCATCTTTGAATAGATGTAGGTTTATTAATTTATGCTTGATTTTCATACAACTTCTGCTGGAAGTTTGTTCCAAGTATCTACATCTCTTTCAGTAAATATCATGCAATGTTGCTCTCCTGATCTTCCCTCCATCTAGCTTCAGGTTGGCCCACTGCTATCCAGAGGCAAGCACTCCATTTACTTTTTTCCTTTGCCTGTGCATTGTTCCTCATTAATTCTCTCCTGATATGTTTAAAGATGACCAACACCCGTTTCCCCACTAACAGGTGTTGGTCTGGCCGCATTCAGACAGGACAGGCTTGGGGGGGGGGGGGGGGGGGGGCTTCCAGAACCCTGGAGCCCCGTCATGTCTGATATTACACTGCTGTGATTATACGTTTCTGGATGACTTTTTATATTTTCAAAATGGTATAATTAAAGCCTGAGGATTTTGACAGGATGCTTGGAGAGTTGTGTCTGCCGATTCCAGGACTGTGAGACTGGTTAGTGAGGTATTTCAAGGAGAGAGCCACTCACTATCAAGTGTTACCATTTAAAAATACAGTGGACATTAATATATATCACAGAGTGGAACTGGCTGTATCCTTTTCTATATGGGTTATTTCGTTATGTTCAGCTTTAATACTAAGACATAATTTATCTATTGTTTAGTGTGCATTTCTTAACTTATAGAGTGGTATCTACATGTATGGGCTCCAAGGAGAAGCCCTTGACTAAAACTACTTTTGTCTTTTTACAAATTTTTACAAAATGTTGTATCTATATTAGCTCTCTAAGTATTTCGATCTATATATAGCTTTTTATATATCTATTACATAATGACGATGATTATACACATGGATAGATATATGTTTCTATCTATTCCATTTTGTTTTTCTTGTTAATTTTCATATATATCAGGCAGAATGCAGGCACCCATGATCCCGTGTGGTGGCCACACATACATGACCAAGATTCGGGAGGAACAGGTCATTAATAATTAAATACTGCTAGATGGGGTGAGAGTAGTTTGTATTTATTTATTTATTTAATTTAATTAATTAAAGTGCAGTCTTCAGCTCCCCCCCCCCCCCCCCCCCCCCCCCAGGATGTACCACCAGTTAAAGACACTGTTCATGCGGGGAAAAAAAAAAAAAGTTATTTACCTTTTTACTACTTTTCTAACTATGCCAAAAAGGGCAGCATACTCTTAAGACCTTATGGTAGGAAAACATGACCACCAGAAATGAATAAAGCTTTGGCTCCTCCTCTCAACCTCCAGTTGTTTTAGAGATGTGCACAAAACAGACCAAAACACTAGTAATAAAGCATGAAAACAAAATGCATCCAATGATAACCTGAGGGAGGGAAACCTGTATGCTGCCCTTTAAAGTGTTTAGAAATGAAGTTACCAGGTAACTAACTTAAGTTTTCTCAAAACATCCTTAGGGCAGCATACTTAAGAGGATAAGTGAGATCTACCTCTACTAAGTGGAAAAGGCTGCCTAGAGCACACTCCTGCCAAAGGACTGATCCTAATGTTAGTAAGTCCAAATGTTAGTAAGTCCAAACGGTAATGTCTAACAAATGTTTTGGCTGAAGACTAGGTGACCGCTTTAAAAATCTGTTCAATGGAGGCCCCAGCTTGCTCCGCCCAAGATATAGAGACACTTCTCGTAGAATGAGCTGTAACTCTTCCTTGTACTGGGGATCCATTATAGGCAAAACTGATTGCACTCTTCACCCAATAGGCCAAGGTTGTCTTAGACAAGACATGCTGTCCTTGGTAAAGATCCTCGGAGCTGATGCCAGACCAAAGGCAAGACAGACAAATTTGGTCGCCTACTTTTATTTCAAATCTCAGGAAAGTTTGAGCAAAACGGCTCATTGGGACCTGCCAATAGGCATTCTTCGGGTCTATTGAGACTATAAAGGAAACCAGCGGAAGCAGATTTCTGACAGAGGAGGGATTCCAAACAGAAACGCCTGTAACATACTGAGAAATTTAGTTTCTTTGTTGAGAATGAACCGGATTCCCCTGGAAGTCGTATTCACTAGAAATATGCTCGAATAGAACCCCTACCCCCACTGCTGTCGGGGAACTGAGACGATCACCCCTATGTCCAATGTAGAATCTAGTTCCTGATAGTCAGTCTTTCCCCCCTGGTCCTTGGGGAAGGAGTAACAAAAAAACTTGTGGGAGGGGCGTGAATTAATTCTATTGGGAAGCCATCTCTTATGCCCTTGGAAATAAAGGGACAATCTAGTAGGGCTTCCCATCAAATGTGACAGGATTTTTGCCAAGCCTCTATAACGGGACTGGCATCATTGCTTCTTAGAGCCGGACTGCTAGGTACCAAACGGGGAATCCTCTAAACCTGCTCCTCCTAGCAGAAGAGGAGGCACCTCTGGCACCTCCCAATGACTCCATGTTATGAAAGGAACGTCTAAATGAGGACTGATTAGAAAATCTCTTACTCTTAGAATCCTGACTTCTAGTGGGAAAGCATTTGTTTCTGTCAGGGGACCTAATACTTTCTCTAGCTGCTAACCAAAAAAGAACTCCTTGCTAAGGGGCATGACACACAGGCATATCTTAAAGCCTGTATCCCACAATGACCACAAGGTCCTGCAAACCGAATTGGTCAGGGCCATGGTTTGGGCTAAAAATCTTACCGATTCAGCTATACTGTCTGACAGAAAGGAGGCTGCTGAAAACAGAATAGGTAAAGCCTTTAGGATTTCGTCAGTCTGCTGTAACAAACATGACCTAATCTGCTGGAGTCAAATATTCAAATTCCTAGCGACACAGGTAGAGACCAGAAACGCTTTAAGGGAACAAGATTTTTCCTGCCAGGCCATTTTTAAAAGGGAATCCATGAGGAGGTCTGTGAGGATGCCAAAATTCTCAAAGGCAAAATCCACTCCCTTAGAAACCTTAGCAAATGTCGCATCCAACTTGGGACACCTATCCCAAAAGAGAGATTCCTCTTCAGAGAATGGATAGCGCCTCTTAAGAGCCCCTGATCTAAACACCTTTTGGGTAAAACGCATCATGTTAAAAGATAGGGTAAATCATCCGGGGGAAAAGAGAAATCTAGTGGAGGAATCTGATCCCGTCCCTGTCTGGAATAAGAGCATCCAAGTGCTCAGAGTTCTGCCCTCTATAATAGAAGGGGCCCAGCTGAATCCTGTGAGGTCTCTAGGGTCTTAAAGGAGGAAGAAATATGACCCTTTAGAACTTGCTCCATGTCTGTCATACTGGGCTGACACTCTTTACTTACGACACTTTCCATACAGGATTGACAACGAGGCTTCATATAGAAAACAGCCAACTTGATTTCACACATCGGGCATCTCCTACTCTTATTTACAGCCTTGGAGCCAGGTTTAGCCTTAGATACTCTCAAA
Organism: Gastrophryne carolinensis; assembly: GCA_027917425.1. Taxonomy (NCBI): domain Eukaryota; kingdom Metazoa; phylum Chordata; class Amphibia; order Anura; family Microhylidae; genus Gastrophryne; species Gastrophryne carolinensis. Next base: position 30,210,450 of record CM051241.1, read on the forward strand.
GAAGAAGTTTTGGGAGAGGCCATGAGTATCAAAAGTTATTGTAGCTTTAAATTATTAGCCCGAAAAAAAAAAGGGACTTACCTCAGCAGAGCTGGACTTCTTCTTCCCAGACTGAGAGGAGGACAGAGTAATTGGTGGACTTAGATCTTGATTGCATTGATCCGATACATAATCTCCCATAGATGTCGACAAAGGGGCAGAGATTAGTAAAATCTCCTCTGCCTGGTCCGCCATGCCTGGAATAAGGTATCCTAGTGCTTCCTATGAGATCCCTATAATAAGCTGGAAGTGCTAGATTGCGCCCAATTCTTATCCCTCTATAGTCAAAGAGGGAGACCAGAAAGAAACAGATATAGATAGCGCACATGCATTCCCCTGTAACTGGGTAATAACGTCACTGCACCGCCGGGAGGAGATGATCCCCAGGCAAATCCGCAATCCCTTGATCAAAAATCACCCTTAGAAAAAGGCTAATAAAAGCCCCCCCCCTCCCCCAGCACGAGTATCCAGGTCAGGGAAAGGAGAATCTGGTCTATCCCCTGGGGACATTCCGGGTCCCTGGAAGGCTGCCTCCAGTGCCAGGAAATGGGTCTGACCTGCACCAAACCCACAGTGCTGGTACTTACCTAGACCCATCGGTTCAGGATCTGGTGATCTGGCTCCTGCCCAAGGCAGGAACACAAATAACTGGAGGTTGGGAGGAGAAGCCAAAGCTTTATTCATTTCTGGTGGTCATGTGTTCCTACCTAGTGGCGAAGTCATAAGGTCCCAAGAGTTTTCTGCCCTGAGGATGTTTTGAGAAAAAACGATGCATTTCCCCTGCAGCCCCACGGCCTACACACTCAAGGATTCCATATGTAGGTGCCACTGTTCATCGATCTTGGAAACCAAAATGTTTCCGAGCACTGGACCAGGACACTGCTGCTTTACGAGAGTATTGTTTATTAATTGACAGTCCCTTTAACCAGGGTTAGGATACATGTAAAAAAAAAAAAAAAAAAAAAAACTATTTCAATTGAGAAACAAGCTGAAATCTATTAGGGTGAAAGTTACAAGCGACATCCAGTCTTTTTTTTTTTTTTTTTTAAATGCCTATACTCAACTTTTGTTCCCCGCTGTGCCTCTGTGTGGGTCCAGACTGCCCGTGCAGCTCCCCCTGTCCTGCACCGGCATCTGTATACTTACTGAGGATGGATTCAGTCTTCCAGCGGGCAGCATCTCTTGGCAGTATCCTGGGTGCCTTGTTTTCGTCTCCACGCGCCTACTTCCTGCGATGAAATGGAGGGAGCATGCCAAGAGGGGTTTGGCGCGACCCACCTCAGTACGCCTCCCTTATTTTTATAAATGAAGCAAGCTTGTAAAAGGTGTGTGAGGCCAGTTTGATGGTTGCCACAGCGCTGGAGGATATAGTCGCTGGTTCTCGGTATAGGCAAATGAGAAGATTGAGTGGCGCTGCATGGAGGGGATGCGGGGGATAAAAGAAGAGTACAGACTTTGTAGGATTCATCCCTGAATAAGGACTTTAAAGTAAATTCACTATGTAATAAAGGCTGGTCAAAGTAAAGTGAATGCGGTTTTTGTTGATTTCCTCTCTCTAATGCTGATCTAACAATATAAGATGATGGTGGAACCAGTTGCCATGGAAACTATTTTATAACTGCCCCTCACCCTTCGTTACTATGCGGTCTTTGCTGCGTTCAGAGTATTTATTTTGCAAAATGTTGACTCTGTTGTGTTCCGTTACCAAGGCTAAAGGCATAGGGGCCTTGGCCTAGTTCGTGCTGTGCCAAAAATGTAACAAAGGAATCAAAAGCTCTGCTCCCAAAACACATAAAAAGGAAATGCTAGGCCGCAATTAAAAACTGCATGCATATTAAATGCAGTCTTGTCAAAAATACACTTAAAGCAGACCAACAGTCAAATAATGTCCCTTTCACCATGCTCCACTGGGGCATCCCTGTTTGGTATGCCTCTACCGTTAAAGTGTTGACTATCCTGGGTTTTGATTCTCACCCCCTGGGAGTCTTGATTTGGGATTCCCCGTTTTGTGACCCTGGCCACCAATAAAAAAATTACCTTTCGCTGGTCGAATGGCGCATGCATCGGCACTAAGGGTGTAAATTGGCAAGAATCTGGCGATACGATATGTATTGCGATACACGTATGACAATACGATATATCCCGATTCTTTTAATTAAAAAAAAAAAAATTGGGGGGGAATTTTAAGAGTTGAAAAAAAAAAAACAAAAACGGAAAATATCTATTTACAAAAAGGGGCGGAGCTAATCATGAAGGTGGCGGCGCCCGTCAGGACGGCAGGGGGAGAGAACTTGTCGGGCTCTTTCCCGAAGACTGAGGAGCCCCGGGGGGGGGGGGGGGGGGGGAGGGTCAGAAATCAGAGGCTCCACGGGTGAAGAAGAGAGCTGGACGGATCTTTTACTGGGGGGGGGGGGGGGGGATGAGAATCGATTTTAGAAAAAAAAAAAAAAATCGATACTAGTATCGTCGAATAAAATATCACGACTTGACAGAATCTACACCCCTAATGGCCGCAGAGCCAATCAGCGTGCTTCGCTCCATTCGCCGCTTTCAGCTAAGAACCAGTTAAGCGGCGAATGCAGCCAAATGAAGCCAAGCACGTCAACGCCCACATCCTCGCTAGCCTCTAGCAGTGGCCATTGCCATCCATTGTTTATTTCTGAAATGCCATCATATTCCATAGCGCTATAGTTACAAGTTACAGAAGGGTGGTTGCGGCCCACTCATTGGATCCAGGAACAGGTAGCTTTTACTGAGAATTCGAGGGGGGGGGGACCACACAGCAGGGCATCCCAAATCGGGGTGCACCGGGGAGAGAGGGAATCTGGTGGTCATGGAGTCTTATAGATTACAAGGCCACCCACAATGGGCTTTGGTCCACTTTTCAGAACCCTAGGCGGCCAAAACTGGGCACTGAACTCTTTCTAATGGATGCATATTCCAGGGTTAGCAGCACTGGGTTCTATTCTGCTTTAACTGTCCCCCTAAGAACACAGCTCTGCTACATAAAGTCAGTATCTGTCTAATGCAGGGCTCACTGATGGTGTGAGGGGGGGAGATTAGTTTACTAAGAATAAGGGACACATCCCAAATCACGCATGGAGAGCTCTGCTGTGCTTTTATTGAATGCTGTGATGGAATTTTAAAGAAGAATTGAATAACTCCTGGCTGGATTTTTTGGGAACTTGTTACGCTTACCAGGGTATCGGCTTCCGTGCACGGAACTGATGAGGGCGAGTAGAAAATGAATAGAGCTGGCCTTTAGTGCCCTTTTGAACCAGGATCCACCCTGGCACATAGTTGCAGAGAGAGGAGAGTGTATGTCCACTTTAGAAAGAAACATCTGCATTTTTACCATCCCTGAGCAGCTACCGGAAATAAATAGAGCCGGACGCACCGATTGGTGCCAGGGGACACAGAAAACATTCTCAACTGGTCTTGCATTCCCCCCCATCCCTCCAGGTTTCTCTTTTTCCAACTATTTCACATTCCTTTCATCTTCCTCTCATTGCTGCATTCCCTCCTTCACGGTTCATCTTCCTCTCATTGCTGCATTCCCTCCTTCACGGTTCATCTTCCTCTCATTGCTGCATTCCCTCCTTCACGGTTCATCTTCCTCTCATTGCTGCATTCCCTCCTTCACGGTTCATCTTCCTCTCATTGCTGCATTCCCTCCTTCACGGTTCATCTTCCTCTCATTGCTGCATTCCCTCCTTCACGGTTCATCTTCCTCTCATTGCTGCATTCCCTCCTTCACGGTTCATCTTCCTCTCATTGCTGCATTCCCTCCTTCACGGTTCATCTTCCTCTCATTGCTGCATTCCCTCCTTCACGGTTCATCTTCCTCTCATTGCTGCATTCCCTCCTTCACGGTTCATCTTCCTCTCATTGCTGCATTCCCTCCTTCACGGTCCATCTTCCTCTCATTGCTGCATTCCCTCCTTCACGGTTCATCTTCCTCTCATTGCTGCATTCCCTCCTTCACGGTCCATCTTCCTCTCATTGCTGCATTCCCTCCTTCACGGTTCGTCTTCCTCTCATTGCTGCATTCCCTCCTTCACGGTTCGTCTTCCTCTCATTGCTGCATTCCCTCCTTCACGGTTCATCTTCCTCTCATTGCTGCATTCCCTCCTTCACGGTTCATCTTCCTCTCATTGCTGCATTCCCTCCTTCACGGTTCATCTTCCTCTCATTGCTGCATTCCCTCCTTCACGGTTCATCTTCCTCATTGCTGCATTCCCTACTTCACGGTTCATCTTCCTCTCATTGCTGCATTCCCTCCTTCACGGTTCATCTTCCTCATTGCTGCATTCCCTCCTTCACGGTTCATCTTCCTCTCATTGCTGCATTCCCTCCTTCACGGTTCATCTTCCTCTCATTGCTGCATTCCCTCCTTCACGGTTCATCTTCCTCTCATTGCTGCATTCCCTCCTTCACGGTTCATCTTCCTCTCATTGCTGCATTCCCTCCTTCACGGGTCATCTTCCTCTCATTGCTGCATTCCCTCCTTCACGGTTCATCTTCCTCTCATTGCTGCATTCCCTCCTTCACGGTTCATCTTCCTCTCATTGCTGCATTCCCTCCTTCACGGTTCATCTTCCTCTCATTGCTGCATTCCCTCCTTCACGGTTCATCTTCCTCTCATTGCTGCATTCCCTCCTTCACGGTTCATCTTCCTCTCATTGCTGCATTCCCTCCTTCACGGTTCATCTTCCTCTCATTGCTGCATTCCCTCCTTCACGGTTCATCTTCCTCTCATTGCTGCATTCCCTCCTTCACGGTTCATCTTCCTCTCATTGCTGCATTCCCTATGTCACGGTTCATCTTCCTCTCATTGCTGCATTCCCTCCTTCACGGTTCATCTTCCTCTCATTGCTGCATTCCCTCCTTCACGGTCCATCTTCCTCTCATTGCTGCATTCCCTCCTTCACGGTTCATCTTCCTCTCATTGCTGCATTCCCTCCTTCACGGTCCATCTTCCTCTCATTGCTGCATTCCCTCCTTCACGGTTCGTCTTCCTCTCATTGCTGCATTCCCTCCTTCACGGTTCGTCTTCCTCTCATTGCTGCATTCCCTCCTTCACGGTTCATCTTCCTCTCATTGCTGCATTCCCTCCTTCACGGTTCATCTTCCTCTCATTGCTGCATTCCCTCCTTCACGGTTCATCTTCCTCTCATTGCTGCATTCCCTCCTTCACGGTTCATCTTCCTCATTGCTGCATTCCCTACTTCACGGTTCATCTTCCTCTCATTGCTGCATTCCCTCCTTCACGGTTCATCTTCCTCATTGCTGCATTCCCTCCTTCACGGTTCATCTTCCTCTCATTGCTGCATTCCCTCCTTCACGGTTCATCTTCCTCTCATTGCTGCATTCCCTCCTTCACGGTTCATCTTCCTCTCATTGCTGCATTCCCTCCTTCACGGTTCATCTTCCTCTCATTGCTGCATTCCCTCCTTCACGGGTCATCTTCCTCTCATTGCTGCATTCCCTCCTTCACGGGTCATCTTCCTCTCATTGCTGCATTCCCTCCTTCACGGTGCATCTTCCTCTCATTGCTGCATTCCCTCCTTCACGGGTCATCTTCCTCTCATTGCTGCATTCCCTCCTTCATGGTTCGTCTTGATCTTTTACACCTTCTCGTCTTCCATTCCACTCCCCCCCCTTTAATTCACCTTCCCTACATTGTCCTCTTTTCTTCTACATTCCTTTTATTACAATTTCTTCTTTTTTTTCTCGTTCATTCGCTTTTTCTCTTTTTTTCCAGGTTCCTTCAGTAATTTTCCTTTTCCTTCTTTTACATTTCATTTGTATGCTCTATCCACCGATATTTCTGTCTCACTCCCTTCCATATTTATTTTATCTGTTGCAATTTATGAATGTATGTGTGTTTGGGTGGTGCAGGTAAAGATCCTGTATCTGCTTTACCCGCGCCCTGTTGCAATGCAGTATAAAGGACCAGATACTAGCAGACAGGACAAGCCTTAGATTAAATGTTGCCCTGTGCAAAGGGTGAAATTGTGTACATTTAACATTGTATTATAAGTGAAGCTGCTTTCTTCTCTTCAATTTCTGGGTTGTGGCTGAGATGGGAATGGGAATGCCATGGCACAGCTTTACAAGTCAGAACACTGTGACTTGCCAAGTTGACCAATGCTCAGAGCACCTAGAGACAGCATGGCTGGTAGACCATTTTGCATGATTCTGGAGGAATGAAATTGAAAGAAGGAGCAAAATTTGAAGCCATGCTATGGCTTCTACCCTGCACCTGAGGAAAGAGAGGAACAGCTCATGGGACAGACATCAGTTTTGTTTCATGCTTCCTAATTATTGCCATTGGAATTAGAGTCCCTCTAGATCAGGGGTACTCAACTACTTTCAGTGGAGGTCCACTTACCAGGGTCTGCCGTGGGATGAAGGTCCGGGGGGGGGGGGGGGGGGGTGTAAGAGTGCATGTCACGGGCTGGGAGAAGGGTTAGGGGAGGGTGCAGATCAGCTGCTGGGGGGGTAGGTGAGGGTCAGTGGATGTGTAGAAGGGTTAGGTGAGGGGTGCGAGAAGCAGGAAGTAAATGAGAGGTGGATAGGGGACAGGAAAGCTCATTGCTCAGGTCTCCCTTTCCAGCATGTTGTTAGCTGAAGAGCTTGCACTCTACACAGAAGGGCGAGAAGCAGGAAGTAAATGACAGGTGGGTGGGGGGACAGGAAAGCTCACTCACAAGCTTGCACTCTACACATGAAGTAAATGGGGGACAGGAATCTCACCTCCTTGCACTTTCTTGGCCACTGGCCCGGTTCTCCAGCAGCTCGATGAACTGGTCCCGGGTAATGGCCTCCTCGCCCCGGGCCAGCCGCTCCTCCAGCCAGCGCAGCAGTGTGCTCTGATGCCGGGACACCACTGACTCCGGGGCCGCCACCTCCCTCAGGCAGGCCACCTCTTCCCAGAGTCAGGCCTGTTCTAGCAGCACCGGCGGTGGGGGCGGCAGCAGTGCGAGTGGACATGACGGGCCTCCAGGTGTGTGCAGCGGGCTCTGCTTGCCGCCCGAAGCCTCCGCCAGCTCCGCGCTCTTGGCTCCTTCCTCCTCTCCCCGCCTACGAGGCCCGAGCCGCTTCCACCTTCCCCGGCCTGGCCACACCCATGTGCCCGCCCCCAGCTCTGACAGCCCCGGCCAGCAATTGTCACCGGCACCGCCGGATCCCGGGCTGCCCGGTATGCCCAGCCCGCCCCTGGCTCCAGGGACACTACACCAGCCCTGGGCAGCGGTCCGGACAAATGGCGTCTGCGGTCCGGATTCGGACCGCGGTCCGCCATTTGAGTACCCCTGCTCTAGATGGTAAACCGAAATACACGCCCTTTACCTGCGCTGCCCATGGACCTCCAGCATCATTTAATGAAAAGCCCAAACTTAAAAAAAAAAAATATTTCCCAGCATCTAAAATTAGTATATTTTAAGTATTCAGTCATTTACTTTTTATTCTTTCCCCCACTGGGCTGCAACTCTGTTCAGGACTATAGGATATGGGCACCGCCATCTTGCCTCAAAAGCATCACATACTGAGAAGAGGAGTGGGGGGTTAGAAGTCGAGGGGGAGGGTTATAGCTGTGCTTTGCACAGACAGAGCAGAGCTGGGGTCAGGAAAATGACAGCAATCCCAAAATGCACAGTGGCAAAGTCAGAAGACACTTCCTGTCTGTAGGCAGCCTGAGATTCCATGGGCCGCCATCTTGGATGTTTAAAAGTTTAAAAAATTTTAATGTGAGCAATCTGTATGTACGGGGTAAGGGAAACATATAAGATAGACTCTTATTCAGGGTGAAGGTCCAGTTTAAGGTTTAGAAGCTCATTCAATAGATTTGTAAGAAAACTTGCAGGATAATTGGTCCCTGTAGCGGCGGTACACCTTCAAAGCTGTACCGAACAAATAATAAAAAAAAATACAAACTAGACTCATTTATGTCAGCTTACTGTTCGAGGTTGAGCTTGTTGAAGATGTCAACGGTCGTCTCCAGCACTTTATCCACATAATCCACCCGGTCAGGATAACACTTCATTGCCAGGTTAATAAGAGAGACTTGCAAGGACACAACGTCTTCTGAAGGCATGTCCTGTCTGGACTGGGGGCAAGAAGACAATAGTCAATCCTTTCAGACAAGGGAGGCCAGCAGTTAATTATACTGCCAGTCGGGAGCATAGATTTTAAAGAGCTCACACAAAGAAACAATGACCCACGTGTACAAGATTAGGTCAGATGACCCAAGCTACCATAGGACACGTCTCACATAGCACTGTGCACGCCCACCCAACAAACCCTACAGAACAGTGATGTTGAGGACCATTTGTAGCTGCTATGAAGTCAGGACCCCAGAATGATGTATGTGGAGGATTTCTCTCTGTAGAGGCATTGTTAATCCAAATGCTGGGGGGGGGGTGCTTGGGCAACCATACGGGCCATTGCGATTTTAGAGCACCCAGCCTTTAGATTCCACCCCCAATGTTGCCACAAGGCTTCTCCAGTTACATGTGTCATCCAATCACAGAAGCCGTTGTGACTGACTAGGGTGTCACTGAAGGGCCTAAAGCTATAGCTCCTCTGACCCTCACCTTGCCAGGCATAATTATTTACAGCAGGGATTTCCGACTGGACAAAAGCCTATGGGTTTGGATGCCCTTGTAAAGAGGAACAAATCCCGGGGGGGGGATGCAGCTTTGCCAAGATAGCTGTGCCAAGGGCTAGATGAGTCGCTGGACATAACTGGATTGTGGGGACCATGTAAGGAGTTTTTTACCCTCTGTAGAGTCAGTGCTGGGGGATGGGAGAGGCTTTAATATAGGCTGTAGGGGTGTAAGAAAAAAAATCGATTCGGTCAAGTATAGTGATATTTCATTCGACGAAAATTGAAATCGATTCTTTCTCCCTAGTATCGATTCTGACCTCCCCCCGCTACAGTAAAAAGAAAACAAAAAAAAAAAACACTCACCTCGCCACTCGTTTGAGCCGGCCGGCTCTCCTCTTCACCAGGGGGGCCTCCGACCCCCCCCCCCCATGGGGCTCTTCAGTCTTCAGGAGAGGGCCCGACGTCTTCCCCCCTGTCTTTCCCCCCCTTCGGGGGTGGAGTGGATGACGTCACCCCCACCGGCGTCATACTGGCTCCTGGCTCGGTGATTCAGTCAGATGCTATGATCGCTGGGGAGAGAAGGAGAGGAGCAGGAGATCCTCTGCCTCTGATCCACTGCCTCCCCCCTCCAGCGGTCACGGCATCTGTCATCAGATCAGCGAGGGACACAGGAGCTGACAATCAGAGATGAGTAAATTTTTTTTTTTTTTTTTTTTAATAAAGACATTTTTTTCTGATGTGTGGTGTTTTTTACTGTTAACCCTTGGTGAACTGGTAAGGGGGTCCATGAGACTCCTATACCAGTTCACAGGGCTGGGGGCTGGCAAGTCACCTGCGGCTAGTGGGTGACTTGCCATTAACCTTCGGCTCCCCAATTACCTGCCTCCCCAAAGCCCGGTGAAAGGGGGGGGGGCAGAAGGGCCCGGGCCCACGAAAGCTTTGTGGATTTGTAGCCGGCAGGGAGGGAGGCCACCAAAGCTGGCCCCAGCGCCCAGTTTTACAAGTCCTGCATAGCTGGTCCCGGGCTGGTTATGCTGGGTAGGGGGGACCCCATGTCATTTTTTTTAGATTTTTAAGGTGATATATCATGGTATATTGTATCATCATACGTGTATCGCTATACATATCGTATCGCCAGATTCTTGCCAATTCACACCCCTAATAGACTGGACCTCCACTTTAAAGTATACTACATATCACTAACCTGTATGACTGTGGCCACTTGCTGGGAGAAAATATCAAAAAGTTTAATGTCGGCTGGTATTCCGGGCCCATCTTCCCTGTGTGCAAACAGTGCTAATCTGGAGAAGGAGAAAAAGCAGGTCTCAGAAACACCAGCTGCACGTGACAAAAAATATCCAGATCCAGCTCTGAGAGTGTCAGCCCTGGAACCCGGGACTCACTCACCTGTCGATTAAAGCAATGATGATGTTTTTCACATTGACATTCTGATGGAGTTCGGCACAAGCCCGGAGGAAAGGATTCAGTGTTTGGAGATGAAATTCATCAGGAAAGACCTAAAACGTACACAGGTTGACTAAAGGTTTATCAAGATCAACATAAAGGTAGAAATCTGGCCAGTGAAATTTACTGATCTTAGTGATCGAACACATTGCCATCTACATTTTCCTCCAGGAAATAACAGCTCTCAGCAGGGCCAATTCATTTACTGTAATGGAGGAGGCACACCACCTCAATTGTAGTTAAAGTGGACCAAAACCCAGGATAGTCAAAAAAAAACAATTCTGTGAGTACTCACCTGTAGAATTGGTTTTGCCTATGTCCAGTCCAGGCCGTCCCAATCCATTTACGTGTGGGTAGTCCGCCACAAGGTGGCGCCAGTTACTGCAAGATCCAGAGCTGTAACTCCTCCCGGGCCCCTATAAAAGGAGCCGTCTCCATAGAGTTCCCAGAATGTCAAAAAGCAGTAAATGAGACAGGCCAGGAGGCCAAGAAAACATGTTAACCAACATGCTACAAAAAAAATAATCACCATAACAGGCAAACAGAGGAAATGACCCAAGAGCGGGGTGGGATGGCCCAGACTGGACATAGGCAAAACCAATTCTACAGGTGAGTATTGTATTTTTTCCTATGTCCAGTCCGGGCCGTCCCAATCCATGTACGTGTGGGACATCCAAAAGCAATGTCCATATATTGGGGCGGGATCCCCAGAGCGGAAAAGCATGTAGTTTATTTCACTACCGCCTGAAGCACTTTACGTCCAAAAGCAGCGTCAGCTGAGACCTTAACATCAACCTTGTAAAACTTAGTAAAGGTATGAACAGAAGACCAGGTAGCGGCCTTACAAACTTGTTCAACTGAGGCCTGGTGCTGAAAAGCCCAGGAAGCACCAACAGCTCTAGTAGAATGAGCTGTAACACGAAAAGGGGGTTTCTTTCCCTTGGCAGAATAAGCTTGCACCACCGCCTGTCTAATCCACTTACTGAGAGTGGACTTGGCCAGAGGCAGACCCTTTCTAGAACCTTCAGAGAGAACAAAGAGAATCTGACTTCCTAAAGGACTCAGTCGCAACCAGGTAGTACTTAATGGCTCTGACCACATCCAAGGCAAGGAGGGTCCTTTCCTTAGAATTAGACGGTTCTGGACACAGGGAAGGCAACATAACTTCCTCATTAAGATGAAAGGGAGAAACGACCTTGGGTAAAAAATCAGGCCTAAAGCGAAAAACTACCTTATCCTTATGCCGCTCAAAGTAGGGAGGTTTCATACAAAGAGCGGCCAGTTCTGACACCCGGCGCACCGAGGTGATGGCAACCAAAAAGACCACCTTTAGGGTCAAGATAGACAAAGCAGCATCGCAAAAAGGCTCAAAGGGCAGACCCTGGAGCGCAGAAAGCACTAAATTCAAATCTCACACCGGTAACTCCTTGGAAAAAAGTCCTGATCAGCCTATGTTTGGCAAAGGATCTTTGGAAAAAGATGGTCAAAGCAGAGACCTGACCCTTAAGGGTACCCAGCTGTAGACCCAGGTCTAAGCCGTGCTGTAAAAATTCCAAAATAATAGAAATACAAAAAGTGCGACAAGAAAAACTCTTGGATTCACACCAAGAAATGTAGGCACGCCAAACTCTGTAGTAAATCATGGAAGACGACTTCTTCCGCGCCCGAATCATGGTCTGAACAACCGTGCCCAACAACCCCTTCTCCATTAGGATTGAGGATTCAATAGCCAGGCCGTCAAAGCCAGCGTCTGTAAATTGGAGTGCCGCAGCGACCCTTGAGTGAGAAGCCCTGGGTCGTCGTGCATGTAACGATCGACCGACATCTGAACCACGTCTGCGAACCAACTCCGCCTCGGCCAACGAGGAGCCACAAGAATGGTTGGCACCCCCTCCTGGACTACCTTGCGCAGCACTCGGCCCAGGAGTGGAAACGGAGGAAATGCATAAAGGAGTCGGAACTCCGTCCACGGAATAGTCAGAGCATCTGTGGCGAAGGCCAGAGGATCTCGACAGGGAGACGAACCTTGGGAGCTTGTGATTGTGTCTGGACGCAAACAGGTCCACGTCCGGCTGACCCCAGCGGAGACACAGAGCGTGAAAGACCTTGTTGCTGAGAGACCATTCCCCCAGACGAGCAGTCCCCCTGCTCAGGGAGTCTGCCTCCTGGTTCTCTACCCTTGGGGATGTAAACCGCCGAGATGCAGGGAACATTCTCCTCCGCCCAAGTCAGGATCAGGGACACTTCCTGAAAGACTCGCCTGCCCTGAGTCCCGCCCTGGTGATTGATGTAGGCGACAGCCGTCTGATTGTCCGAGCGGACCTGGACAGCATGACCCCTTAGATGAGTCAAATGAAGAAGTACCAACCGAATCGCCCTCAGCTCCAGGAGATTGATGGGTAATTGGGGCTCCTGTGGCCCCCACTGACCCTGGCACTTAAGCGTATGCCAACCCTCCCCCCAAGCCAGTCAGACTGGCGTCCGTGGTAACTATCTCCCACCGGGGAGTCAGAAAGGACTTGCCCATCAACAGATTTCTGGAGTCCAACCACCACAAGAGGGACCGTCTGACCAAGGGGGAAAGTGCAAATTCCTGATCCAGGGACTCCTGCGTCTGATCCAAACCGGTCAACAGATTCAATTAAAGAGGTCTTATGTGGAACAGGGCGAAGGGCACTGCCTCGAAGCAGGACACCATGAGGCCCACCAGTTTCATCCCTAGACGGATCGATGGCCGCTGACAAGCCAGCAAGGCCTGTACCTGCGTCTGAAGACCCTCCACCTTCTGCTGGGGGAGGAAAACCTTGACCTGAGAGGTGTCCAATGTCATGCCTAGGAAGGCCCGCACAATTGAGGGAGTGATAGAAGACTTGGGGTAATTGATTACCCATCCGAAATCCTCGAGAGTGGATAACACCGTCTGGGTGTCGCTCTCGGCCTGCTGAAGGGACTGAGCCACAATCAGCAAATCGTCCAGATAAGGAAGAACACGAATGCCCCATCACAATGGCCATGACGCCTGCCAGCACCTTGGTGAACACACGGGGAGCCGAAGCTATCCCGAACGGTAGTGCCACAAGCTGGAAATGCTGATCCTCCAGAGCAAACCTCAGGAACCTCTGATGCCCCTGAAAGATCGGGATGTGCAGATAAGCATCCTTGATGTCCACTGTGGTCAGGAAGTCGCCGGGCTGAAGCGAGCTCACCGCGGACCGTAAGGTCTCCATGCGGAAATGTCTGACAAACTTGTTGAGACCCTTCAGATCCAGGATGGGTCGCAGCATTCCGTCCTTCTTGGGCACCGTGAACAGATTGGAGTAAAAACCTCGCCCCCGTTCCTGACGAGGCACAGGAAAATCACGCCAGATAGCAAAAGGCTCTGAACGGCCCCCTTCAGGCCTTGCGCCTTCAAAGAGTTCCGGGACACCCACGACTGAAGAAATCTTGAGGGCGGCCAGACTGCCAGCTCTATTTTGTACCCAGAGGACAACACCTTCTGAATCCACAGATCCAAGACGTGCTGTCTCTATATGTGAGCAAAAAGCAGCAACCGCCCATCCCCCCCCCACCCGAATGGGTGAGGGCGCCGCCTCATGCCTGAGAAGGCTTGGTCGGGGGTTTGGATTTAGCTCCCCAGGAGCGATTGGATCGCTCTGCGGCCACCTGAAAATGAAGAGCCTCTTCCTCCTCGATAGGAGCGTTAGGCAGAGGAAACCCGAAAGGGACGCGCAGGCTTCCTCCGCTGAGGGAGTCTCCCATCCTTGGCCAGAAGATCCAGGCGCTCCCCAAATAACCCAGGAAGGGGATACTGGTGAGCGACGTTTTGGCCGCAGCGTCAGCCTACCACTGCCGCAGCCAGAGCGAGCGACGAAGCGCAATGAGCAGAGCCGAAGCCCTGGCGCCCAGTCGGACACTATCGTCCATGGCCGAGACTACAAGGCAATAAAATCCACACAGGCTTTTAGGTCTTTATACTCCTCCGCCCGCTTGCGAGACTTGGCAATATCAAGAAGGCTTTTCACCTTCTTCTTGACGGCCAATGAGACAATGGCCGCGCCACAAAAGTGAACGCATGACAAGCCAGCTGATCCATACGCCTGTCAGCAGGGTCGCGCAAGGAAGCAGCATCTGGTGACGGCATAACCGTAGTGTTAGATAACCCTGACAGGGGCATCCACATCGGGGGGACGGGACCAGAGGCAGATCAGCTCCTCAGGGAAGGGATACCGCCTGTCCAGACACTTAGGCACCGATGCCAATTTATTAGGCCTTTCCTATTCTTTAAACACTATATTGGAAAAGTGGGCCTGTTCCGGGAAGACAATCCTCTCTAAGGCCGGAATAAATCCCCCTGCTCCCTCTTAGCCGCTTTAGGAGGGACAATATGCAAAGTCTCAAACACAGAAGACAGCAATTTTTCCGTGTCGTCAGGGAGCCACATATCCTCGCCCGAGAGAGAACCAGGGTCGCTGTCATAACCAACCGACTGATCCCCTGAGGAAGCCGGGTCCTTAAACAACTCTCCCTCCTCCATGGAGTCATACCTGGTACCTCCCAAGAACCTCCCAGTATTAGAACAGCAGTAAGACAAGGTACCAGAACCAACAATGTAACCCTCAACGTAAAGAACTAAACTTCACCAAATAAAGAGCCAGGATACCGAAAAGGGCGGGTGAAGTGGGGTGTGTGACATACTTATAATACCCATTTTACAGGTGAGTATTCACAAAATGGTATTATTCTAAGTATGTCACACACCCCACTTCAAACATTAATAATTACACTAGGGACATCCAACAGCAGTGTCCAGAAAAGGGTGGGTATCCGAACAGGCAATAACGCAGAAAAAACTCAAACCACTGCAGCCTGCAGAACCTTACGGCCAAAAACAGCATCCGCTGAGGCCCGCACATCAACCTTATAGAACTTAGAAAAAGTATGAACAGAAGACCAAGTTGCAGCCTTACACACTTGTTCAACCGAAGCCTGGTGCTGAGAAGCCCAGGACGCACCAACCGCACGAGTAGAGTGAGCAGTAACTCGGAAAGGAGGATCCTTCCCCTTAGCCGAATAAGCACCAACAATGGCCTGACGAATCCATTTACTAATGGAAGATTAGGCCGGAGCCAAACCCTTCCTAGGCCCACATGGCACAACGAAAAAGGCATCAGTCTTACGAAAAGAAGACGTAGCACGTAGATAGTACCTGACACAACGTACCACATCCAAGCAATGCAAAGCACTCTCCTTGACATTCTTAGGCTTAGGACACAAAGAAGGAAGAACAATGTCCTGGTTAAGATGAAAAGCAGAGACCACTTTAGGGAGAAAATCTGACTTGTAACGAAAAACCACTTTGTCCTGATGATCCTCAAAATAAGGAGCCTGAATAGACAAAGCTGCCAGCTCTGAAACACGCCGAACCGAAGTGATGGCCACCAGAAAGGCAACCTTCTGAGTAAGAATGGACAAAGCGACATCCCGCAAAGGCTCAAAAGGAGGAGCCTTAAGAGCAGAAAGAACCAAATTCAAATCCCACACTGGGAGCAAAGGCTTCCTAGGAGGCCGCACATGCGAAACCCCCTGGAAAAAAAGTCTTGACCAAGGAATGACTAGCAAAAGATTTCTGGAAAAAAATAGACAAAGCAGAAACCTGCCCCTTCAAGGTACTCAGCTGAAGACCGGAGTCCAGCCCCGACTGAAGAAACTCCAAAATCCTAGACACAGAAAAGACCCGGCAAGGCAAAGACCTAGCCTCACACCAATCAATATAAGATCTCCAATACCTGTAATAGATGGAAGAAGAAGATCTCTTCCTGGCACTAATAAGAGTCTGAATGACCGCATCCGAAAGACCCTCCTCCTTTAAGATGGAGGTTTCAGCAGCCAAGCCGTCAAAGCCAGCGTTTGTAAACTGGGGTAACATAGTTGACCCTGAGTGAGAAGATCTGGCCGAAGAGGCAGATCGAACTGATCTACGGCCAGACGAACGATGTCCGCGAACCACACCCGCCTTGGCCACCTTGGAGCCACGAGAATGGCGGGAACTCCCTCCAGAACCAACTTTCGCAGAACCCTGCCTAGCATGGGAATCGGAGGAAACAGATAAAGAAACCCCAGGTCCCTCCAGCTCAGGGTCATGGCATCCACCGCCAGAGCCAGAGGGTCCCGGGACAGGGACACAAAGGACGGAAGCTTGTGATTGTGACGAGAGGCAAACAGATCCACCTCCGGCGTCCCCCACCGGAGACAAAGTGACCGAAACACCTGGGGATGGAGAGACCACTCCCCCCGACGGGACGCACACCGGCTCAGAAAATCCGCCTCTGTGTTTTCCACTCCCGGAATGTAAACTGCCGAGATGCAAGGGACATGAGTCTCCGCCCAGACCAAAATCAGAGACACTTCCCTGTGGGCACCCAGACTGCGAGTCCCTCCTTGGTGATTGATGTAAGCAACTGCCGTCTGATTGTCTGAGCGAACCTGAACCGGCAGACCTTGTAAATGATGCGTCAAGCGAGACAGAACCAACCTGATGGCTCGCAATTCCAGAACATTGATGGGCAAGTGGGCCTCCTGAGGGTCCCACTGCCCCTGAAACCGAAGATCCTTCCAAAAACCTCCCCAGCCTGACAAACTGGCATCCGTGGTGACAGTTTCCCAAAGTGGAGTCAGAAACGACCTGCCCTTCAAAAGGTTGTCCGAGACCAACCACCAGAGAAGGGACTGCCGAACCCGAGGGGACAACCGGAAGGACCGATCCAACGACCCCGGACGCCGGTTCCAAGACGCCAAAAGATGAAGTTGAAGAGTCCTCGTATGAAACTGAGCAAAGGGAACTGCCTCGAACGAGGCCACCATCAACCCCACCAGTCTCATCCCCAGACGAATGGACGGATGAGGATGGGAGAGGAGCAGCTGGACCAATTCCTGAATCATCAGAACCTTGGCCTGAGGGAGAAACACTCTGTGCTGGCAGGAGTCCAACGACATCCCCAGAAAGGTCACCACCCTGGCCGGAACCAGCGAGGACTTGGGGTAATTGATCACCCAGCCGAACCTCTCCAACATAGACACCACCGTGCTGGTGTCCCCCTCTGCTTGACTGAAGGAAGGAGCCATGATGAGAAGATCGTCCAGGTAAGGCACAATGCGAATCCCCTGAGCTCTGAGCAGGGCCATCACCCCCGCCAACACCTTGGTGAACACTCTCGGAGCAGAGGTGAGGCCGAATGGAAGAGCCACAAACTGAAAATGCCGATCCCCCACCACGAAACGAAGGAACCGCTGATGAGCAGGAAAGATCGGCACGTGCAGGTACGCATCCTTGATGTCTATGGACGTCATAAAGTCCCCCTGCCGAAGCGAACCGATCGCAGACCGCAGGGTTTCCATGCGAAACTTCCGAGGACGAATAAACCTGTTGAGAAACTTCAAATCCAGAATAGGACGGAAGGACCCGTCCTTTTTGGGAACCGTGAAGAGATTGGAGTAAAACCCGCGCCCTACCTCTGAAGAAGGAACCGGGCAAATGACAGCTAAATCTAGAAGATTCCTTACTGCCGCCAGGAGCCCCTGCGCGGCCAAAGGATCCAAAGACACCTGAGACCTGAAAAACCTTGGAGGAGGACGGGACTCGAACTCCAACTTGTAACCGGCCGAAACCACCTCCCGGATCCATCTGTCCGGGACCTCCTGGTCCCACACCCGGGAGAAAAGTTGCAACCGTCCCCCCACCCGAACGGGTGAGGGCGCCCCCTCATTGCTGGGCGGGCTTGGCAGCCGGCTTGGGCTTGGCACCCCAGACGCGAGTGGGGCGGCCACGGCCTCTGCCCCTATTCCAACTGGCGCCCCTGGGGGCCGAGGAGCCCGCACCTCTACCGGCTCCGACTCCCCGAAAGGACGGATTGAACGAGACCATCCCCCGAAAGGAACGGCGAAATTTCTTGCGCTGAGGTAACTTACCTCCCTTGGCAACAGAATCCAGCCTCTCACCAAAAAGCCTCAAACCCAAAAAGGGCAGAGCCGTGAGCGATCTTTTAGAATTAAAATCGGCCGTCCACTGTCTCAACCACACACAGCGCCGGATAGCCACCAGCAAGGCAGTAGCCCTGCCACACATCAGCATGGCATCCTCCTGAGCGGCCAGGATAAAGGACAAAAAAGAATCGCAGCGCTTAAGCCCAAGGGACTCATCACTGGTGGGCTCGAGATCCACCCCCAAGTCCCTGACAATAGACCTGACAGCAAAAGTCAAAAGAGCCGAAGCACAGACAGGCCTTAACACCGAACCCGCACATACAAAACCATGACGGGCAAGCTGATCAACCCGGGGGATCCTCGCCGTCCCTGAGCGAAGTCGTGTCAGGGGAATGCACGACCGCCGTGTTGGACAGTCCCAAAACCGGAGTATCTACCTCAGGGGGAACAGACCAACGCTTCATCAATTCCGCCGGAAAGGGATACTTCCTATCCCAGCTAGACGGCACACCAACAAGACGTGTAGGTTGCTCCCATTGCTTGAAAACAATTTCTTCAAAATGCTGTTGGCTGGGAAACTCCAAACGCTGCTTGGACACCCCAAAAAGCTGACCCTTAGGCCTAGGAGCAACCACCGGAGGCTCCAAATCCAAAACCTCAAACATCTGGCTCAGAATGGTAGAGGAATCGAGAGGGAGGCCATCAGCCTGATCCCCTTCCTCCACTTCCTCATCTGAATCCGGCGGAGGCGGAGACAGATGCTTCCGCTTAGCTGAAGCCTTCTGAGCGGCTATAGCAGAAAACCGCTTCTCAAGGCTGGTCAAGCGGGCACATACTTCAGACTGCGAATCCCCGCCCAGGACAACTTCACACGGGGTCCGGAACAAGCGAGGGGGAGAGGGAGATGGCGCGGCTGAAGAAGTGCTAGGCACCGGAGTACTGGACTGCCGTGCAATGTTCTGCTGTGCACAAGGGATACACAAAATGATATCATCTCCCTGGAGCGGAGTCCCACAACCCCCGCACACCTTGGATTGTCCC
Source organism: Gastrophryne carolinensis (assembly GCA_027917425.1). Classification (NCBI taxonomy): domain Eukaryota; kingdom Metazoa; phylum Chordata; class Amphibia; order Anura; family Microhylidae; genus Gastrophryne; species Gastrophryne carolinensis. The sequence goes on from CM051241.1 coordinate 30,229,585, forward strand.
GAAGAACCATTCCCGGTATCTGTGGCAGCCTCCATGTGGTGAATTTTATGGTATTCGCAGAACCCAGGGATTTATGCGGTACGCGACCCGGGATGCCCCTTAATAACCTAACAATTGTCTAAAGATTGTCACAAGATCCTGACCCAGGGGAATAGCATAAGACCCTTATAAAAATATATAAAGATATATATATATATATATATATTGCAATGAAAAAACACCCCCCACGAGCCAGGTATATATGACCGGGAGAGCCCTGCCAGACGGGATCCCAGGATCTGAAAGACACAAAGGGAGAGGGACAGACGTCAATCCAGGCACAATAATACCAAAACCACCATACAACATAACATACAAAACCCCCCTTCCCCCCCCCCCCCCCTTCATTAACCAGAGACACAGTAAATGGTTAATACAAACCAGCACATTAAAGATGTGCAGGAGCGAGGAGGCAGGAGGAGGAGGAGGGGACGTAATACGGGGGGCCAGGCCAAACTCTATGTGAGCATCCACAAGAAAACTAAAAACGCCTACCTGAGAGAGAGAGAGAGAGAGAGAGAACTGCGCAGCCGGGCACCGCAGAAGATGGCGGCCCGCAACACAGCGCAGAGACGTGAGGGAGGGGAAGACGAGCTCCGGGAGCGCGGGAGTCGCGAAGGCCCCGCCCCTCCGGGACATCCAATCAGTGCGCGGCCCGCGCGCGCGCGACCCCATGCAGCGTCAGCGTCTGCCGGCGGAGACCGCGCTCAGACCTCTAAGACGGGACCGGCGGAGCAACCTGCCGGTTCCCAAGTGCGCACCAACACAGACCCACACACTGATCTTCTGTTCCCCCCCCCTGTGCAGACCGGACACGCAGGCTGCAAGCGCCGAACACGGCGCTCAGCCACAGGCGGGACCGCGGCGCAGCGCGCCGCGAGGCCCCGCCCCCCCCAGCTCCTGAGGGGAGAGAACCATACACACAGACAAGAGGGACACACAGGCAAATCTTGCAATAAAAGTTAGCCACAGTAAAAAACCGCGATAAGCCCTCACAATGTAGCAGCGCAGCAGCTCACAACATGTCACCGTCCCAAGCGCGCCCCACACCCCGGAATGTGATATAACAATATCCCAGGGCTAGGCACATCCTGACCGCTAACCTCCTATTAAATGGGGCATCCCACATCCGGATCACCACTCCGGGAATCCCGCTATGCCCCGCAATGAAGGGTCGAGCGGAGGAGCTAATCTCCTAGGCACCAATGGTGCCGGCTACCTTTTGCCCGGCCTACAGCCGAAGCTGGGAGGCTGCCATTAAATAGATATACTCTCAAACAAGAGCCGGGCAGAAATAGACCACGGGGGGGGGGGGGGGGGCCGGGGGGATACCCCGGCTACCTGCAAGCAGGAGACTTCTTTCTTCTGTCTTGTCGCCACCTTGCAGAGAACAACACTGGGGGGTTCTTGGGAGGTACCAGGTATGTATAGACCGGGAGGGGCCTGTTGAAGTTTTTGGAGAATTCTCTGCAATACTGCCACCTAGCGGTGCGTTAACCCTAGTGTAATTATTAATGTTTGAAGTGGGGTGTGTGACATACTTAGAATATAAAGGTTACAAGGCACTAACGGCCCAAACCTAGTAAGACCCCCAAAATAGTCCCTCTTATGTGATCCCTCTTAGGGGAGAGGTTGCGGAGAGAGCGCGGAGGTGGGGGGGGGGGGTGTAGGAGACCGGGAGAAACCACAACCCACGGCTGACCAGGGGACCCCACCTGAAAGACACAATGGGAGAAGCCATGAGATCCCACAGCACATGCACACAAGAAATATCAGTAAAATGCCATATTCAAAAGAGGGACTCACGGACCAAGATGAAGGAGACCGGAGGCTCTCAGGGTAGGCAGGCAGCTCTACAGACAAATACGGAGGATTGGTGCCAGAGTCGGCCGCTGCAGAGTGCACAGCAGAATATCTCTCCTGCGGCCGTCCAGAAGGATTCCCCCCTCACGCGTCATCGCGCGTCCCCGCCCCCCGGCTGCGGCGTGAACGAGCGCCCGCGGCCTGAAGTAAAAAAGGCGCCTCCGGCAGCGGAGCGCAGCGCGCCTGCACTGCTCAAGGCCGCAGCCTCACAGAAGGGATAGTGCCCACGGACGCCGAACGGTCCCCCCCCCCTCACAGCAGTGAAGACAAGATGGAGGGGAGAGAAGAGGAGCCGAGGGAGGTAAGTATGCCAGTGAAAAAGAAAAAGCAGTGAAACTACACCACACACATAAGAATAAAGCTTTAGGGTACAGATGGGAAATAAACCCTGGTCTTAGGTGGTCCCCCCCCCTCCCCATAGGCTCACCATCGCTTATGGCCGTCTACCCTTTGAGGGGGGTCTGCGGCCCAGAGCCTAGCTCCGTGAACGCCCGACCCCGGCGTTCTCCCTACCTTCACCTGTTCCCGTCAGCCGAGGCTGAGAGGCATACTGGGTCCACAGGAACAGCGGGAATAGGGATGCAGTGGCCGACAGGCTTAAAGATGCCCCACTCAACTGCCAAATCCAGAGAGAGTATCCTAGACGATCCTTGCAGCATGTACTGCAAGACGAATCTGGGGAACTCTATAGAGACATCTCCTTTTATAGGGGGGCGGGAGGAGTTACAGCTCTGGATCTTGCAGTAACTGGCGCCACCTTGTGGCGGACTACCCACGCGTATATGGATTGGGACGGCCCGGACTGGACATAGGGAAAATTGGACTATCTCGGGTTTTGGTCTATTACCCGGGGGCACCCCGATCGTGGGTTCCCCGCTGTGTGAAACCCCCCAGGATACCCAAACGGACTCACCTCCTCCTAGTCCCACGGCACATCTAAGAGCAGCGGCTCCAACAGCCGCATCCTCACTCTAACAAGGAGTGTGCCCCCGCAGGCCATTCACAAATGCCTGGCGTAGGCACGCGCACTGCTAGAGGGACGCGGAGGATGCGGCCGTCAGAGCCGCTGCTCTTAGACACGCCGTGGGACCGGGAAGAGGCGAGTTGGCTGAGGCGATCTGGGGGATTTCACACACCAATCGGGGTAAAGTGGACCAAAACCCAGGATAGTCAAAATCCTGGGTTTTGGTCCACTATAATAAAGTGGTTGTTTATTCCATCCGGAAGGAGGCAAAGAATAGTTCAGCATGGTTTAACCACAAGCTGTACTCCGCTTTTGGCAGCTCTTACAAACGGCTTCAGTGTTTCAAAACTTGATCGTCGATATCAAAGAGCTGCAGAGGACAAAAGGGGAGTACAGCTTGTGGTTAAAACTGGACCTTTCAACCCCACCCACCTCAGCCATGCAGGCCTTTATTAGCCAAAGTAGCCCATTGGACCCTATAGCAGAGCAACTATCAGTTCCTGAGCTCAACCATGACTTGTAAGAGCAGCACCCACTTACCTGTATGATACACTCCATGAGGTACTCCTGAGCCAAAGCATCCCTGCAGTTCACAACTTGCTCTAGTATCCCTGGTAACACAATCTGGAAGACACACAGAAAAATACACCAGGATTAAACACGTGGCTACCCTCGCTCCGCTAAGAAAGTGTATAAGAAAAAATAATTCTGCACCAGCTGTTGTATAAATTCAGTGTGCACAATTAGAGGATCGGTATGCTGTAAAGCAACCTTGTAATACAAGTGATAAGCTAAGGGAATCCCACTAATTCCCAACGTTTATCCTCAAAAGATGGCACCACTATATAGATTAATACATCATTTTATTAGTCAAAAATCTTTATACAAAGTACACATAAAGCGGACACATTAAAAACCTCATAAAAAACATGTAAACACTGACCCTATAAGGGGAAAGGGGACGGGGGAAGACACAACACAATCCCCCTATCCTGAAGATGTGATGGCTATTGCTCTATTAATAATCTAAAGTGCATATATCTAATAAATAAAGCCTATAATTGATGATCCAGCTGAAAAAATAATTACTAGTGCTATTTAAATAATCCAAATACTATCCATATCTGATACCTGTGCCAAAATATAATATTATAAAGTGCCAAGTGCTTTGTGCTATAACAAAAGGACAGCCGGAAGATCAAAAGGACAGTATCAACAACAAAACAGTGGGTAACTTACATATACATAGTTGCCATCAGATCATCCCCCCTACAACCTCCCGCACGTCCACTGTCGACGCGTAGCGTGACGACGCGCGTCACTTCACCAGGACCAATGGAGCACTTTCCCCTTATAGGGTCAGGGTTTACATGTTTTTTATGAGGTTTTTAATGTGTCCGCTTTATGTGTACTTTGTATAAAGATTTTTGACTAATAAAATGATGTATTAATCTATATAGTGGTGCCATCTTTTGAGGATAGTTGGGAATTAGTGGGATTCCCTTAGCTTATCACCCACTAAGAAAGTGGACTATAGAAAGACAGTTTCTATTGCTACATACTGCGATTTCCACTATTCCGTGTTTTGATTCTTGCCACATTGGGATGATGGTCCATAATGTGAAACCCCCCGAATCGCCCGCGGAAATTGTATCTTTACCTGGTCCCACATCACATGCCTGGGCTCTCGTACCATCAGAGCTGTATGCCGTGCATATTAATGCTTGGGGCGGAAGTGGGCACCTGCCAAGTTTACCATTGATATCTGAATGGCTGGGCGAGGGAGTGCAACCTAGCCCAGAGATGCTAGGGATGCAGCCGGAATCTTTAAAAACCCAGGGTCGTTCGATTTGGCTTTAGTTCCGCCTTAAGCATATTTACACTAAAGAATTTATATCTCCTAAAAATTTGGTTTAAAGTGGACCAAAACCCAGGATTTTGACTTTCCTGGGTTTTCAAAGGCTGCACCCAGGAGCATTGTGGGATACATAGAAACATAGAAACATAGAAGGTTGACGGCAGAAGGAGACCATACGGTCCATCTAGTCTGCCCTTATGTGTATACTGTATGTACTCTTTATCTTAGGATAGATGTGTGCTTATCCCAGGCATGTTTAAATTCAGTGACTGTTGATTTTTCAACTACCTCTGCTGGAAGTTTGTTCCAAGCATCTACTACTCTTTCTGTAAAATAATATTTTCTAACATTGCTCCTGATCTTCCCCCCGACTAGCTTCAGGTTGTGCCCCCTTGTTCTATCAGTAAGTTTCTTCTTAAAAACAATTCCCTCCTGAACCTTATTCAATCCCTTCACATATTTAAAGGTCTCAATCATGTCCCCCCTCTCCCTTCTTTCCTCCAGACTGTACAAATTAAGTTCTTTAAGTCTTTCCTGATAAGTTTTAAGTTTAAGTCCTTCCACCATTTTCGTTGCCCGCCTTTGGACCCGTTCTATTTGAATAATGTATTTTTGCAGGTAAGGTCTCCAGAACTGCACACAGTATTCTAGCTGTGGCCTCACCAGGGCTCTATACAACGGCATCACAACCTCCCTCTTCCTACTGGTGATGCCTCGAGCTATGCAGCCGAGCATCCTGCTTGCTTTTCCCACTGCCTGGCTACACTGTCCACTCATCTTGCAGCTATCAGTAATCAGTATCCCTAAATCTCTCTCCTCCGAGGTCCTGGCTAACACAGTGCTGCCCATACGGTACTCAGAGCAGGGATTCCTTCTACCCAAGTGCATGATTTTACATTTAGAGAATTAAACTCTAGTTTCCACAGTTTTGACCATCTATCCAGTAAAGCTAAATCATTTTCCATGTTGCAGACACCTCCCGGAATATCCACCCTATTACTAACCTTTGTATCATCAGCAAACAGACAAACTTTTCCTACCAAGCCTTCTCCTATGTCACTTACAAATATATTAAAAAGAATGGGGCCCAGGACGGAGCCTTGTGGCACACCACTTGTAACTCGCCTTTGTTCAGATTGCACGCCATTTACAACAACGCTCTGATACCGATCCCTCAGCCAACTGGAAATCCACTGAACTATCCAGGGATTGAGTCCTACCTTCAATAACTTATCTATGAGCTCCTTATGTGGTACAGTGTCAAAGGCTTTGCTAAAATCCAGATAGGCGATATCCACAGCACCACCTTCATCTAACACTTTAGTGACATTGTCAAAGAAATCAATAAGATTGGTCTGACATGATCTGCCCTCAGTAAAGCCGTGCTGTTTTGGGTCCAATAGGTCATTAATTTTTAGATGGGAAATTATCTGTTTTTTTAAGAGTGTTTCCATTAATTTGACCACTATAGACGTTAAACTAACTGGCCTGTAATTACTGGCTTCTTCTCTACTCCCCTTTTTATGGATTGGTACGACATTGGCCATTCTCCAATCATCTGGAACCTCACCAGTTGAAAGGGAATGGTTAAGTAAATCAGTCAGAGGGGCTGCAATCACAAACCTAAGTTCCCTTAGAACTCTGGGGTGGATTCCATCTGGACCCATCGCCTTACTTACCTTTAGCTGTGCCAGCTCGGCTAAGACATCAGCCTCCAGAAACTCCGGAGCTGTGCCCTCCCAGCTGGATGCTGTGCTATGGCAATGCCTGCTACTATCTGAAAATACCGAACAAAAGTAGCTATTCAGATGGTCAGCCACAGCCTTATCTCCATCAATATATTTATTTTCCCTATTTCTAATTTTTGAGACTGCATTGTTTTTCTTCTTTCTGTCACCAATATATCGGAAAAAGGTTTTTTCTCCCCTCTTCATAGATTTGGCCATTTCTTCCTCCTTTTGCCCTTTAGCAGTCCTTATAATTAGTTTTGCTTCCCTCTGTTTAATTTTATATGCCTCTCTGTCAGCTACACTTCCACTTACTTTATACTTCTTATAGGCAGACTTCTTATCGTTTATGATAGTGCTGACTTCCCTAGTAAACCATAATGGTTTCTTCTTCCTTTTATTCTTGCTAGTTTGTTTCACATATTGCTTAGTTGCCTTTAAGATGGCCATTTTTAATAGATACATACTCCCGGGTGTAGCAAGATGGAGGTGTGGGAGCGAGGTGACCAGGAGCCGGAAGCCTGATAAGGCGAGTAAATTATTAATAAGCATGTATCGGTTTGCATGCCTATTAATGACCTTTTTTGTTTTTTTTTTAAGTTTTTAATAAAAAAAAAAAAAAACAAACATTTTGATTTCAGACTTTTAGCACAACGCTTTACACAGCCAAGAATAAATACCTGCTTATATCGCTCCACGTTGACTCCCTCCAGCTGGCTCAGCCGCACTAAGTTGGTTCCCACCAGGATGCGCAGTTCCTGGCGCTCGCGTTCTCGCTTCTCTTTATCCCGGCTGTGGCCCTGGTGCTGCATGCGCACCCACAACTTGTTCATCTCGGCAAAATTCAGCAGAACAAAATCCATGGAGTCGCTGATGTCCCCGGTGATTTCCTCACTGTGAAAGACATCTCGCATCACTGAAAAGCATTTCATAGTGCAGAAAACATTTCCAAAGTCCTGAAAACATCAGAAAGGTAGAAGCCTGAAGAGTCTGATGACCTGCAGAAGGCTCTGGTCACACCCCTGCAGTGCTTTCTCATTGGACATTAGTCTACATGGAATAGTTCACACATGTGCGCTGCGTGGCGCAAACGCATTAGGCTCTGTTCATACCTCTCTGTTCAACGCTGGGAAGCGTTTTGTAAAAATGCCAAAGGGGCATTGTATTAAAACAAACATTGCGCTTATGATGCGTTAGAAATGCGCTGGCATTGCATTTGCGTTTTTTTTTAAAAGATACGTTTTTCTGAATAACATGTAAATAGTAAAGTCTAAAAGTCTATTGAGCTTACATTTGTCATATAGGGACTATGACCTAAATAAAGAGGACCTCTAGCTTCTGATGAAATCAGATTTTAATATTCATTTCCTAAAGAAAGAGGTCTTAAAGGAGCAGTATCGCGAAATTTGCATTAAAAAAGATAAATAATTAAATAGCCACACAATAGCTTTAAACATGTGTATAAATAATCTGGCGATAGAAAAAGGAAAAAATATATGCCTTTCTTTTAAATTGTATAATGACAATGGCTCAGTCCATTTGCTGAATAGGGGGATCTGCTGGGTTGTATTTAGTGAGCTGCTTCATTTAGCCCACTGGTCTCCTAGCAACACTTTACCTCAGAGGCTGACACTGTAATCAGTGGTAACGGCTGTGTGTGTGTGTGAGGTGCTGCTTTTGTTATGTGACCAAGTGACCCAAATGTGTAAAATCTATACAAAATAAACTAAACTGACTGAAAATAACTGAAATTCTTCTTTGAATAACTGTGCAGGAAAATCTAAAGGTATTAAAGTGGAACAAAACCCTGAGTGGCTGACCCTGAAGTCTATAAGACCCGGCCATTGACCTTGCCCCTTGGGCATTCTAAATCAGGATGCCCACTGTGTGAAACGACCCCTGGATAACCACAGATCCCCCCATTTTTCTGGCGCGCTCAGGCAGATAGTCATTTAGATAGGCCGGGCGGCCAGGAAGGTTACTGCTCAGGCTCCCCATCTGCGTGCAAACAGAGCTTATTGGATGAGAGCCCGCGCATGCGCTGTGGGACAGGGAAAGGTACGTTTTCACAGGTGAACTTGGGGATTTCACATATCAGGGCATCCCAAGTCGGGATGCCCCTAGGGGCACAAAACAAAACTCCAGATAGTGAAAATCCTGGGTTGGGCTTTGCTCAAAACACACAAAGCTGAAAGAAAGATCATATGGAAAAATGAAAAATAAGAATATGAAAGAGAAAATGGTAAACTGAAAGATTCTGCAGCAGAGCCAACATGAAGGGAAAACTGTCAAAATCAGCTAAATGACTTCTAGAGCTTTTCTCTCTGTTTTAGATACATAAGTTCTGGCCAGGCAATGTTGTTATCTTATGCTGGACGGCTGCCAGCACTGAACAGCTGATACTTTGATACATTGTTTCACCCCTCTCCTCAGCATGGAACAGGCCAGACACTCAGCAGACATAAACATGAGCTATTAGTCTCCAGCTGCACAACACACACATAATTTTTTTCTACATTTGTAATTCTTACTCCAACACTTACCTACATTCAAAGTACCATTTAAATATGTCACCAAGAAAAATTCCTTTAAAGTGGACCAAAATCCATTTCTTTCTCCGGGGCACCCAGCTGTTTAAAACCTCCCAGATCGCCGCAGCCGACTCACCTCTTCCCTGTCCCAGGGCGCGTCTAAGGGCAGCATCTCTGACGGCCGCATCCTCCACCTCCCTCTAACAGGGATTGTGCCAAATGCCTGGCGCGGACACGCGCACTGCTAGAGGGAAGCGGAGGGTGCAGCCGTCAGAGACAATCCTGCGGCGATGCAGGGGGGTTTCACACAGCGGGGCCCCGGGGAAAAGACCCAGGATAGCCAGAATCCGGGGTTTTGGTCCACTTTAAATTTTCTTGCTTTAGGTTTTGTTTAAAGCAGACCTTCACCCTGAATAAGAGCCTATCGTGTATGTTTCCCCACCCTCTACATACAGATTGCCCACATTAAAAATCATCCTACCTGCACCTATTGCGTTTTTTGAGCCTTTAAACATCCAAGATGGCGGCTCAGGGAGCATCAGGCTGCCTGCAGACAGGAAGTGTCTTCTTCTGACTGCGCCGCTCTGCATTCTGGGATTGCTGACCTTCTCCTGACCCCAGCTGTGGTCTGCCTGTACAAAGCACAGCTATAACCCACCCCTCTGTGCTTTACCCATCTCGCCTCTCCTCAGTGTGTGATGCTTCTGAGCCAAGATGGAGGCGACGATATCCTAGAGTCCTGTACAGAGTTACAAGCCAGGAGAGCAAAGAATAAAAAGTGAATAAAAACTTAAAATATATGAATTTTAGATGCTGGGGAATAGGATTTGGGCTTTTCATTAAATTATGCTGAAGGTCCCGTTGAAATTTCTTGCTTTAGGTTCTGTTTAATAACACTGGCTTATTATAAGGGGTGGGGACACTGGCTGGGTGCCAGTTGCTCTCGGTTTGTTCACAAGGCAAAGCGGCCCCCTACATTCAAATAAGGCCTCGTCAGCTCTGTACAGGCTTGACCCGCCTGTCCTCTAAAAAGCTTTAAAATGTTAAGTAAATGGCACGCAAGGGTAGACAAGTTTTTTCTTACTCGTCCGGCTCTCCCTCATCAGGCAAGGTGTTCCGGGTGCACTGCAGGAGATAATTACGCAGGAAGAGCCCCCTGAGGGGATGCTGCACTCCTCGGCACATTTCCACCATATCTTTTAGGATGTCTTTCCGCGATTGGGAAAAGGACTTGACGTAGACGACACCGACGGTAATCAGCAGATACCTGAAAGACACAAAGAACAGCATGGGCAAAGACACCGAGAACAAATGCACAAAGAGAAACTAAACATTTCAGCCATTTCTTTTAACCCTTTTAGTGCCAGCCTACCTAGATTTTTTGTCACACTCTGTTGCCAGACTACTTTTCACGTTTTTGCGCTACACTTGTTCAACCTTGATTTTTGAAGGGATTTTCCAGGAAAATTATATATTGTTTTATTGTCTGGGCTTCAACATGAGATGTCTTGTTTGGCCTTTTTTTAGTGTATTCTCAAATCTTTTGGGTGAAATGTGTGCAAAAAAATTAAAAGAAAAATCTATTCTTTACAATTTGTAGTGTTTTATTGTGATAAAAAATGTAAGTTTGTTAATAAAATACAATACTGTGAAATACTCACCTGTAGAATTGGTATTATACGTATACAGTACGTCCTGCTCCAGATATAATACTTACACTTGGGTTATCCTCCGCCAGATGGCGCTGCACTGCAGAGACATGCAAAACAGGCTCCTCCCAGCCCCTCAAATACCTGGGGACCTCCCACAAATCCCCAGCATTGAAAAGCAGTGAACAAGAAGCCGAGAGAATTTAACCACCCAAACTGGTAACTATAACCATGATAACAATCACCATACAGGGGATCCAGAATAATGCAAAAACCAGGGTGGGGTGGAGCAGGACGTACTGTATACTTATAATACCAATTTTACAGGTGAATATTTCACAGAATTGTATTATTCTTAGTATACAGTACGTCCTGCTCCAGATAGATTACTTACACTTGGGACATCCAATAGCAGTGTCCATAAAGTAGGGTGGGATCCCCAATAAAAAAGGTAACATCAGACAGTTTAAACCACTGCCGCCTGCAGAACCTTGCGGCCAAAAGCAGCATCAGCTGAGGCCCTAACATCAACCTTGTAAAACCTTGAAAAAAGGTATGAACAGAAGACCAAGTAGCAGCCTTGCAAACATGTTCAACAGAAGCCTGGTGCTGAAAGGCCCAAGAGGCACCAATAGCACGAGTAGAAAGAGCAATAAGGCGGAAGGAAGGATTCCTCCCCTTAGCAGAATAGGCCTGAATCACAGCCTGACGGATCCATTTGCTGAAAGTAGACTTGGCAGGAGCCAAACCCTTCCTAGGACCATAAGGAACCACAAAAGAGCATCAGTTTTCCTAAGGGACGCAGATACTACTAGGTAATACTTCAGACACCTGACCACATCCAAGGAATGCAAAACCCTCTCCTTAGCATTGCTAGGATTAGGGCACAATGAAGGAAGAACAATATCTTGATTCAAATGAAAGGCAGACACCACCTAGGCAGAGAATCCGGCTTAAAGCGGAACACCCCTATATCCTGGTGTCTCTCAAGTATGGGGGCTGGATAGACAGAGCCGCCAGCTCAGACACACGCCTGATCGAAGTAATAGCCACCAGAAAGACAACCTTGAGGTTAAGTACAGCCAGAGCAGCATCCTGAATAAATTCAAAGGGAGCACCCTGCAAGGCAGGCAAGACCAAGATCAGTCCCAAACAGGGACCATAGGTTTTCGTGGGGAACGCACATGAGTAATCCCCTAAAAGCAGTCTTAACCAAGGAATGCTGAACAAAAGACTACTGACAGAAGACAGACAGGGCAGAAACTGACCCTTCAAAGTACTGAGTTGGAAACCAGACTCCAACCCATGCAGAAAAAACTCCAAAACCCTGGGAACTGAGAGCACCCGACAGGGAAGAGACCTAGACTCACACCAGTCAATGTAGGTACCCCATACCCTAAAGAGATGAAAGAAGAAGTCTTCTTCCTAGCCTCCACCATGGACTCAACCACCGAGGTAGACAAGCCTTTCTCCATCAAGATGGAGGTTTCAGCAGCCAGGCCGTCAAGCCAGAGTTCGTAATTGGAACGGCGTAAGGGGCCCTAAGTGAGCAGATCTGGCACTCCTGGCAGAACGTACTGATCTACTGCCATCTGCACCACGTCTGCGAACCACACTCTACTTGGCCACCTGGGGGCCACCAGAATCACTGGCACCCCTTCCAGAGCAATCTTGCGCAGGACCCTGCCTAGCAGGGGGAATGGAGGAAAGACATACAGAACAGAATGTCCTGCCATGACATTACTAAAAACATCCGTGGTCACAGCCAGAGGATCCTGGGGCAGGGGGACAAGGGCCGGAAGCTTGTGATTGTGACAGGACACAAACAGATCCACATCTGGTTGGTCCCCACGGTAACACAGAGATTGGAACCCTCTGTAGCAGAGGGACCCCCCCGGAATGTATACCGCTGATATGCAGGGAACATTGGCCTCCACCCAAGTCAGGATCAGAGACACTTCCTGGAGGACCCTCTTGCCCCCGGGTCCCTCCCTGATGCTTGATGTAGGCAACTGTCATCAGATTGACCGAGCGCCCCTGAACAGGCAGGCCCTGAAGATGAGTAGTCAAGCGAGTAAGAACTTAACCTGATCGCTCACAGATTTAAAACATTGATAGGTGTATAGGCCTCCTAAGGACCCCACCTCCCCTGGGACCGCAGGGACTTCCAGAAACCCCCCCCCCCCCCCAACCTGATAGACTGGCATCCGTGGTGACCGTCTCCCAGGAAGGGGCAAGAAGGGATCTGCCCCCCCAACAGGTTCCTTGAGTCCATTCACTACAAGAGGGACCTCCTTACCAGGGGTGGTAGCACACAGACCCTGTCCAGGGATGCTGGGTCCTTGTCCCATACAGACAATAGAAGAAGTTGCAGAAGCCCCAAGTGGGACTGAGCATAAGGGACCGTTTTGAAGCACGCCACCATCAGGCTCACCAGCTACATCCCCTGCCTGGTGGAAGGACTGGGACAGCTAGGAGGGACTGAGCCCGTGCAAACAGATTGTCCACTTTCTGCTGGGGAAGGAAGATCCTTGCCTGAACTGTATCCAGATTCATTCCTAGGAATGGATTTACCAAGGAAGGGGCAGTGAGGACTTGGGGTGGTTGATCACCCATCCAATGACTGCAGAATGGACACCCCCAGCTGAGTATCCAACTTAGCCTGATGTAGAGACTGGGAAGTGATGAGGACGTCCAGGTAGGGCAGCACGCGGGCAGAAGTATAGCCACCACAAGGGCAGAAGTTCTTGCACACATTCGGATGGTGTCATCCAATGCTAATAGGACAAATTTTACAAACACATCACAACTGGAGAGTGCATTAAACACCTCACAAGGGAGATCTTCAGGGGCACTATCAAGCATTTTTCTGATGAGGGTTCAAGTGGCCACAACAGTAATGGCAGAGGCATAGACCGGGCGCAGCGCCGTCCCCGCACATGCAAAGGCGTGGGAGGCCAGCAGGTCCATGCGCCGGTCCTCAGCATCCCGAAGGGTAGTATAATCAGGGGGATGCAAGACAGGGCTGTTAGATAGCCCTATGATAGGGACATCCACCTCGGGGATGACCAACATTTAACCACCTCAGGGGGAAAAGGATACTTCCTATCCCAATCCCTTGGAACCCCGGGAAGTTTACTGGGGCACTCCCATTCCTTGAGCACAAGGGTATGGAATGTGCCTGCTCTAGAAATTCCAAACGTGATGTTGCTGTATGGAAACGCTCCCCTCTTTGGCTGGGAGCCTCACCAGGGAGAGAGAGAGACAGAACCTCAAAGATCTGGATCAATAATCTGTCAGTCAGTATCATCCGGGGCCCAGGGGTCAGAGCCAGAATCGTCATGACCCCTCGGTCTCTCATCAGATGAGCCTGAGTCAGAAAAGAGCTCTCCTTCATCAGAAGGGGTATAGCCACACAGATTCATAAACTCCTGAGATCCCATAGGGAAAACAGTAACATAAGGCGTCAAGTGCTGCTTCTTACCAGGGCCCTTACGCGCTAAAGACCTCGCAATAATCTGTTCAGCCGTAGGCAGTCTAGAAGACAAATCAGACTGAGAATCCCCACTTGTATGCGACTCAGCAGGAGTGAGATTTAAGCTTGGGAGAGTAGGTGAAGTGAAACGAGGTGCAGCCACTGGTAAGCCTGATTGCAAGGCCAGTGCTTGCTCAGCACAGGGTTCGCAGACCCGTGCCCTGTCAGCGTCAGCATGGGGTTGTCCACACGCCATACACAGCCGGTCTTGTCCCAAAGGAACCCCGGTCACATTATCCTGAGATGCCTCCATATGGTGATTTTTAGGCACAATATGCCAATAGGGATTGACGCTATAAAGCAACCCTGGATGCCCAAATGACCCGCTAGGGAAGTGGGAGTCATTTTACAAGGCCCGACTATCAATTACACCGGGCCGGGAGAAGCCAATGGATTCACCCGTCTGAAAGACACAATGAGAAGAAAGGGTGTCAGAACCGAAAAACACTACAATGAGTATAAAGCCGCCCTCGAGGGCACTTACGGACCACGGTAAGTAAGAACGTCGCACGCGCGCGCGACCTGACAACATGGCGCCGAGTACCTCGAAGGGCGGGCCGGAGCGAGCCGTGACGCGGGGCGTCCCCCTGATGGGCGCGAAGTCCAACAAGCAGCCAATGAGGACGCAGAAGCGTCTGAGGTAACGCCGCCGAAGGAAAAGGCGCGCGCGCGGCGGCATTTGCCAGAGTAAAAAGACAAGTCAGCGCGGCGGCTGACACCACATATACTAGTCCAAAAGACATTACAAAAGGCCATATGCACGGAATCACGATACACTGACACCCACACCCCCCCCCCCCCCCCCCTTTCTTTCCCCCTGAAGGCTACAGGGAGAATGAGGGAGGATGGCGGCCCTTTGTACAGGGCCCACCGCTACCGGGGCATGGGACAGTAATGCGGGAGGGGCATCCCATAAAGGCTCACCATCAGCCTATGCCGCCAACCCTTTGGTGGGGGACTGCGGTGGAGCAGCGCTCCATAAGCACGCATGGTGCCGCCTACCTTCACCCGACCAGCGCAGCCCAGGCTGGGAGGCACATCACATGAAGGACGGGTGGGAATAGTCCAACAGGGCCGCAGGCTAACAGCCCCGCTCACCTGCGACAGACTGATAATTTCATGTCTTCGCAGTAAGCACTGCAGAGAAATCTGGGGATTTGTGGGAGGTCTCCGGGTATTTGAGGGGCCGGGAGGAGCCTGTTTTGCATGTCTCTGCAGTGCAGCGCCATCTGGCGGAGGATAACCCAAGTGTAAGTATGTGAAAGCCCTATTTCTCCCGGTTACAACGGTACCACATATGTATTGGTATACACCCTTTCCTGCCCAGGAAACTCTCCCAAACTGAAACAGCAGTTTAGGAGATTTCAGATAGGATACGACTATGCAATATGATTGCATAGTTGTAAGGGGTTAACTTAAAAAAAAAATGACATAGGGTCCCCCCTCCCGGGGGGGGGGGGGGGGCTCTTTTTTTGGGAAATGGGTTAAAAACCCTTAAAATCCCCCCAAAAAAATGACGTAGGGTCCCCCTTACCCAGCATTACTGACCCGGACCAGCTATGGGGGCTTGTAGGCTACTAGCCCACATAGCCACTAAGTGGCCCCGGCCCTGGCCGTTGGGGAGGCAGGTAATGGGGGGCTGTGGGTTATGGCAAGTCACCAGCTAGCCGCAGGTGATTGCCAGCCCCAGAGCCTTGTGAACTGGTATAAAGGGTCTCATGGACCCCTTACCAGTTCACAAAGGGTTAAGTCAAAAAAGAGACACCAGACAAAAAATTCTTTATTATTCTTGTTTTCACTTATACTTACCTCCCATCCAGTGTCCCGCGCCGCTGCAGATGACACTTGTCGGTAGTGATCGGAGCAGGGAGGGTGGGAGGCAGGGAGATCAGAGCCTCCCTGCCTCGATCACATCCCCTGCAAGAGTCTAGTCTTTGTACGGCTGTGCCTGTCATAAATGAATGGCTGGTGCGGACCTGAATCCAGGGAGTGTGCCACCAATCCTAAGCACTACACAGTCAGGCCTTTTTAGCAGTTCCTTTATACGAGCAGCCAGAAAAGTGGATAGAAACCGCTGGTGAGACATGCATAACAGGCCACTAGCGAGGTTTAAGACAGTGGGGCATCCCGAATCAGCATGCCCCAGGGACAAGGAGCAATACCCAGAATGGAGAGATCACAAGTTTTGGTCCACTTTAAAGCCGATGTCGGCCACTGGGCCTGGACTTTTGTTTTAATGGAAAGGTAACGTCTAATGAATAAAGGGTATTTTTTTTTACGGGACAGGCCAGACAGGAAGAGAAACAACAAACATACATGAGTACTCACCCTTTTGTCTCCCATTCTAGTCAGGTTGATTAAAATGTCCAGGTCCAGAGACCAAGTCCCCTGGGGTTCAGGTCCACAACTCCACTGACTGGGAACCATGCATCAAGTGCCTCCCGAACCCCAGGGACTGCATGACATATGTGGATGGTGCAGAAGCAATGAAAGTTCAGCAAGGGGTCTTTGGCAGACATCTGGAGACTGAAATAAGAAGGCTAGGAAGTGGATTTGCCCCTTTAAAAAGGTCCTTCAACTTGGCAGCATGTTCCACTTCTATTCATGTGACACAGTGGGAGGGGGTATGAGTGGCATTGGGGTAAAAATGATGCAGGGCAGGGGCAGGTACTGCTTTAGGGGACAATTACAAATCAGCAGAAGCAGACTCACAGCCTGGGGATGATGTTCCCCGCGTACTGCACCAGCTCGTACAGATCGGCCACTTTCCTTCCCTTTGCAAACTCGTCTGTCAGGTACACCTCCAGGTAATGCAGCTCATCTGAAATAGCCATATCTATCGCAGGACAGGTTAAAGAGCAACTCCGGGCTAAACAGTAGAATCTATAATACAAATAACTTGCATAGAATCTTCAGTTACAATTGCTCTTCTCACCCTCATAGCACAAGGGTATCCCAATTTGGATGAGCCACTGCACGTCCCACAGACTGGGCAGCCCATCCGCACCTCTTTCTTGCTCCCCCCGATGGCTTCTGTCCACATGACCACCATCAAGCGGGTTCCCCGGGAACACAGGGATGTCACGTTGGGCAGTAAAGACGGAAGAGGTGAGTATGGGCTGCCTGATCTCAGTATTCCCAGCAGGAAATACAAATGGCGGTGCCCTGTGCAGCGAGGGTGGGATCATTCATCTTTCCCTGCTTCCATGGTGGATTCACAGGCACTTATCCAATGAAAGCAGTCTGCCGTGACTATGCCATTTGGCAAATGGTTCTCACTGTCAATGGGGAGTGTGTGCTGCCGCATGCCCTGCAGCATAGGCACACCCCTGCGCCAGCCATTCAGATACCGCTGGGAATGCGGCAGCTGGCGTTCCTCCATTGTCAATGAGAGTCACGACAAGAGCGCCACCCATGCACCATTAGAACGAGAAACAGGTGAGTGAATAGCCGAGTTCTGAGGGGGTTTCACACAGTGGGCGATCCAAATTTGGGATTCCCCAAGGGGAATAGAACAAAACCTTGGAAAGTCAAATTTCCTGGGTTGTGTTCTGCTTTAAAGAGGAACATTTGTACCTAAAGGCTCCAGGGAGGCAGATATCCTCATCCTTGGGGCATCCCTGATCTGTGAAACCCACAAAGGCACAGTATACACACTAAGCCAGCATTCCTGTGGCGCGCACACAGGCACATCCTCACTCACCTTGATCTGAGGCAGCCATCTTTCCAGCGATCCCACATCGCCAGTTATAGCCAATGGATTGCGTTTGACCACCCGGTGATTTGGTCCCTGGGGCATCCCCACCCAGGGCTAGTATATGACGATTCTACTAGGTTTAACACAGCGGAGTATCTAGATTTAGGAGGGAGTTCCATAGACCGATTATTTTAGATTGTAGGGACAGGTTTTGGTCCGCTTTAAAAGTGGACCAACACCCAGGATTTTGACTATCCTGGGTTTTGGTCCACTTCAGGGGGGCACCCCGATTAAGGGTGCCCCGCTATGTGAAACCCCCCAGAAAGCCCCCAAAACTCACCTCACCACGCTCCCACGTGGCCGCGCTGACCAATCAGCGCCAACGCGCGCCCCGCGCGCCCCTCTGACGGCGCGCGCGCCATTCACAAACGGCTGGCGCGGGCACGCCTAGATGAGGTAATTTTTTCGGGGGTTTTTGGGGGGGGTCCCTCACCGCGGGACATCCCGATCTCGGATGTCCCGCGGTGAGGGAGGTGATCGGTCCGGGAATCTTATAGATTCCCGGGCCGATCACCACTGGGTGACGGTCCACTTTAACTCATCTCAAATCGAGATACCCCACTGTGTGAAAGCCCCTTGTGAACAGCAGTCAACTCACCAACAATCCCACAACACAAGCGCAGGCTCTCATCCAATCAGCGCTTTATGCCGTGCATATGAATAAACAGAAGAGGGCACCGTGTGTACAAAGAGCCCAGCATAGAGTAAGGGAAGCAGCCAACCCCTCCGGTTGACGCCCACCCGCCAATCACATAGGTCTGGTGTGGGAGCAAGCATCTGCCAGAAGGACGTACACACACCATTGCAAGTTCTGTAAGTATATTAGGGTATCTGGGGGGGATTTCACACAGTTTGGCATCCCAAATACCTCTGGACTGGCTGAAACAAGGTTTTGGACACCTTAAAAAGTGGACTGAAACCTTTACGAACCCCCCCAATTCTCTGAATTTGGATGCCCCACTGTGTGAAACCATGTGCCATAGGATACCCCACGGTGTTGGGGGGACTTAACACGCTTAGAGGCATTTAGACTCTAGGGCTGGGGTTTTTGTTGAACCCTTGGTTTACTGTATTTGTGTCTGAAAGAAAAAGGAAAAGCGGTACTGCACTTGCTTCTTGCATAGGAGCCTCTTATGTATCTGCACAATAGCAAAGGATACACAGCTCGTAGTAACTCTTTGGGGACAACATGGAGGTCCGCAGTTCTCCCAGCATGTTAGAGGCATGCTTCAGAGCGTCCATTAATTTGTTCTTGTCCTGAAAAAAAAAAAAAACATTAATGTAAAGCCCAAAGCTTTTCATACCGACTTAAACTTCCTTGGTTTTCCATGGTAAAAAAAAAAAAAGAAGAACCTTGACTTCCAAAATAATCTTCACGCATGACAGTGCACAACCTCATGCTGCAAAGATACAGCACCCGAGTCATTGGCATAAAAGGACGGAAACTCAAGGTGTGGCCACCATCCTCCCCTGACCTAAACCTTATGGTGAACCTTCGGAGTATCCTCAGGCAAAAGCTATGACAGCGGGAGGCAGTTCACATTAAAACAGCGGCTCTGGGAGGCTAATCAGACTTACTGCAAAGAAATTAAAGCAGAAACTCTCCAAAAACTCACTCAATTCAATGGATGCAGAAATTGTGAAGGTGATCTCAAAGAAGGGCTTCTAAGCTACCATGTAACTTGACCTTGACCACTTTTTGGGCTGAAAAAAGCCACCTCGGCTTATACTCGAGTCAGTGGACAATGGAGGAGAAACCTTATGGGCGGATGGATGGGCGGATGCATTCCCTGTAACGTAGCGGTTCGTGACCGCAGCGGGGGTCAGGATGAGAAGGCTGCAGGGAGACGCAGGCGGAGGTGCGAGGCCGCGGCCGCATGCGCGCGCACACCACAGAATCTAAGGTGCCGTATGACAGTCTGCGGAGCCAATGAGCGCGAAGATCGACCCCCCCCCCCCGAAAACCTCTTCCGGGTCCGGACAGCAGCAGGTCAGGAGAACTCGTGAGGATTTCTGGTGTCCAGCATCCAGGAGGTACCATATTTTAAATATTAAACATGTACCGTATGCAAATGGGATAGGTGGGTGTGCATAGTATGCATAGCACCAGCAAAAAGTCAGGTGCTGGCCACAGGGTCGATTAGAGCCTCCTCCATCTCCCTTTCTGCAAGGCCCAGCTACACTTCCTAACAAGACCAAATCCACATAAAAGATCCAGACAGGACTAGGAATGCCATCATGTTTCAGTCCACCATTACTGTACCTAACTGCTCTGTCTGAGCAAAGTACAGCTATAACCCGCCCGGTAGCTGAAATTTACCGGTAGCTAGTAGAAACAATAAGGATAATATTAAGCGCTGGGGTACGGACTGGTGTTTTGAGTGCTGCAACCTGGGGGTATAAGCGACCGTAAGCCTATATAATTGGGTAAGAGAAAAGTGTTGCCCTTGTGACCAAATGCTTCGTCACAACTAGCTTTGAGGTTGCGCTCTCTATAGGAAATGTGTCACAGAGATAACAATCCAAGTTAATGAGGATAACTGGGATGTTACCGGTAGCTGCTGCATTTCCCACCCTAGGCTTATACTCGAGTCAATAACTTTTCCAGTTTTTTTGTGGTAAAATTAGGTGCCTCGGCTTATATTCGGGTCGGCCTATACTCGAGTATATACTGTACGTCCATCAGATGGTTTTAAAGAGTAACATCAGAACCTTTTTGATGTTCCTCAGTGCGTTTTGGATGTCAGCGCTATCCTAAACGCCGACATCCTGCTGAATTCAAGCCCCTCCCAATCTCAGCTGTCCCTTAGCCCTAATTGAACAATGGATGTATGAAAGTAAACAATATAGTTTATTAAAGGCATATGAAAGTTAAAAAATACACAAAAGACAAGACAAGGTTAAAAATAATGGGCAGCTCCGGTCTCCTGACATTCATTTCCAAGTCTGGGCGGTATTTATTTTACTTTGTCTTCATGATTGGTGTTCATATTTAGTTACACGGCACTTTGCAACATCTGAGCCACTTAAACCGGACCTTCAGCGTGATTTAATGAAAAGCCCAAACTCTTAAAAAACCGTACCCCAGCATCTAAAATTAATATACCGTATATACTCGAGTATAGGCCGACCCGAATATAAGCCGAGGCACCTAATTTTACCACAAAAACCTGGAAAAGTTATTGACTCGAGTATAAGCCTAGGGTGGGAAATGGATGTGGGTTCTACCCCCGCTGCCCCCAACTTCATAGTCAGTCTGCAGGCTTCCTGCCTCATTCCCTGTGCAGACTTTAGGGCCCCCCCACCCACCGTACCTCAGCTCCTGTGTCTTGTGCAGGGAGGCGGGGATGATCTTCTCCCCCTCCACGGCCGACATCTTTACCGGTCTCTGCAGCCCTGCTTCTTCATTCATTATGGGCAGGGGAGCAGCTCCTTCGCCGTCCCCTGCTCTGCTGCGCTGTGGGCTGGGATCGGCCGCCGCTCCGCTGGAGGCAGAGGGACCGCTCACCGCCGCCTCATGCATACTGGGAGGGGGGGGGTGTTCACTCACCCTCGATGTCGGCCGCCATCTTGGCTGCGCAAGCCACGTCTGCCATCGGCTCCCCGTGGGTCACTGCGGGCGCCACCGCCTCCTTCCTCGTCATCGGCAAACCCGCCAGCCAGTGTGCGCTCTTCTCCCCGCAGGTACTCCTCCCAGCACGTAGATGCTTCCGATGAGGTGGGATGATGAAAGCGCAGCTTCCCGCTCCCTGCCTGCGCGTTCTCTCTGCCCGGCCGCCGAGCCTCTTCCCGCACTGCCACCACCTCTACGTCATTCGAGCGCCAGGCCACGCCCCCCTGTGTCCAAATCTCCACCTGCACTGCTGATTGTCTCTTGGGCCACTGACTCGAGTATAAGCCGAGGCGGCTTTTTTCAGCCCAAAAAGTGGGCTGAAAAACTCGGCTTATACTCGAGTATATACGGTATTTTAGGTTTTTAGTCACTAACTTATTATTCTGTCCCCCACTGGGCTGCAACTCTGTTCAGGAATTTAGGATACGGGCGCCGCCATCTTGAATCAGAAGCATTACACTTACTGAGGAGAGGAGAGTGGGATAAGGTACAGGGGGGCGGGTTATAGCTGTGCTTTGCTCAGACAGAGCAGAGCTGGGGTCAGGTAAAGGTCAGCAGTCCCAGAATGCAGAGCAGCACAGTCAGGAGGCACTTCCTGTTTGCAGGCTGCCTGATAAGCTTATGGAAGCCGCCATCTTGGATGTTTAAAGGCTCATAACATGCAGTAGATGCAGGTAGGATGATATTTAATGTGGACAATCTGTATGTACAGGGTGGGGGAAACATATAAGATGGGCTCTTATTCAGAGTGAAGGTCCGCTTTAATATACACTATATTTCTCTAGGTTTTTGTAATATAATAATCCTTGTTATTTACAGTTATTGTATATTAAAGAAGTTTTCCTTTTTCTTTTGCTGAAGTGATAGTACTTGCCAGTCTGATTGCATAGAGCTCTAAATTAACTTCAGGTGTGCGGCAATGGGAGAGGCATGCGTCATGTTAGTATTTAAATGTGCCTTATGGGAGCAGGAAATAGTGTCATGATTAAGGGCTGAGTCTGTGCCCGAAACGCGTTGGCATCCAAACTGTTCCGTTATGCTTTACCGACTCATACTCATGGATGGAATGCTTTTATCGAATTTTTGTATGCAATAAAACGTGGATATTTTATCCTTTAAACTGGATTAAGGCTGGCGTTTTGACTGATCTACATATGCATGTGAGTTGAGCACTCACGGCCGGTCCTCATCCTATGACCTTTTGCATCCAAGGATTCGTGATACCTACAGGTGGGGCTGATCAATTCAGTTATCCTTTATATTTATAGAAATGGTTGTAATGCCTGTGCTGCCCCCAATGCACGTGCAATGACTGCCTGATACGTGCGCTGCCCCATGGTCTCCCCACCAATGCCTGTGCTGCCCCCAATGCACGTGCTTTCTCAATGACTGCCCGCTACGTGCGCTGCCCCATGGTCTCCCCACCAATGCCTGTGCTGCCCCCAATGCACGTGCAATGACTGCCTGATACGTGCGCTGCCCCATGGTCTCCCCACCAATGCCTGTGCGGCCCCCAATGCACGTGCTTTCTCAATGACTGCAGGATACGTGCGCTGCCCCATGGTCTCCCCACCAATGCCTGTGCGGCCCCCAATGCACGTGCTTTCTCAATGACTGCCTGATACGTGCACTGCCCCATGGTCTCCCCACCAATGCCTGTGCTGCCCCCAATGCACGTGCTTTCTCAATGACTGCAGGATACGTGCGCTGCCCCATGGTCTCCCCACCAATGCCTGTGCTGCCCCCAATGCACGTGCTTTCTCAATGACTGCCTGATACGTGCGCTGCCCCATGGTCTCCCCACCAATGCCTGTGCTGCCCCCAATGCACGTGCTTTCTCAATGACTGCAGGATACGTGCGCTGCCCCATGGTCTCCCCACCAATGCCTGTGCTGCCCCAATGCACGTGCTTTCTCAATGACTGCCTGATACGTGCGCTGCCCCATGGTCTCCCCACCAATGCCTGTGCTGCCCCCAATGCACGTGCTTTCTCAATGACTGCCTGATACGTGCGCTGCCCCATGGTCTCCCCACCAATGCCTGTGCTGCCCCCAATGCACGTGCAATGACTGCCTGATACGTGCGCTGCCCCATGGTCTCCCCACCAATGCCTGTGCGGCCCCCAATGCACGTGCTTTCTCAATGACTGCAGGATACGTGCGCTGCCCCATGGTCTCCCCACCAATGCCTGTGCGGCCCCCAATGCACGTGCTTTCTCAATGACTGCCTGATACGTGCACTGCCCCATGGTCTCCCCACCAATGCCTGTGCGGCCCCCAATGCACGTGCTTTCTCAATGACTGCAGGATACGTGCGCTGCCCCATGGTCTCCCCACCAATGCCTGTGCTGCCCCCAATGCACGTGCTTTCTCAATGACTGCCCGATACGTGCGCTGCCCCATGGTCTCCCCACCAATGCCTGTGCTGCCCCCAATGCACGTGCTTTCTCAATGACTGCCTGATACGTGCGCTGCCCCATGGTCTCCCCACCAATGCCTGTGCTGCCCCCAATGCACGTGCTTTCTCAATGACTGCATGATACGTGCGCTGCCCCATGGTCTCCCCACCAATGCCTGTGCTGCCCCCAATGCACGTGCTTTCTCAATGACTGCAGGATACGTGCGCTGCCCCATGGTCTCCCCACCAATGCCTGTGCTGCCCCCAATGCACGTGCTTTCTCAATGACTGCAGGATACGTGCGCTGCCCCATGGTCTCCCCACCAATGCCTGTGCTGCCCCCAATGCACGTGCTTTCTCAATGACTGCATGATACGTGCGCTGCCCCATGGTCTCCCCACCAATGCCTGTGCTGCCCCCAATGCACGTGCTTTCTCAATGACTGCATGATACGTGCGCTGCCCCATGGTCTCCCCACCAATGCACGTGCTTTCTCAATGACTGCATGATACGTGCGCTGCCCCATGGTCTCCCCACCAATGCCTGTGCTGCCCCCAATGCACGTGCTTTCTCAATGACTGCCTGATACGTGCGCTGCCCCATGGTCTCCCCACCAATGCCTGTGCTGCCCCCAATGCACGTGCTTTCTCAATGACTGCATGATACGTGCGCTGCCCCATGGTCTCCCCACCAATGCCTGTGCTGCCCCCAATGCACGTGCTTTCTCAATGACTGCAGGATACGTGCGCTGCCCCATGGTCTCCCCACCAATGCCTGTGCTGCCCCACTGGTTGCCAAGGGTAAGCTCCCACCACAACCCCCAGGGCACACTGCACAGACGGATTCGCTACATACAGGAGTTGTGTTTCCTATGTATGTATCATTGTTTCACCGACTTACCCATTTTGTTATTTATTGCCCTGTTTGCACATGAACCCTCTGATTGTAAGGAGCAGCAGAATATGTTGGCGCTATATAAAAAAAGATTATTCTCATTATCTAACCATTATCATCATATCATTATTTAATGTGTATCAGAGTGTCACACGAGTGAGAAATGGCAGCCAACTATTGTGAAAGAGAAGGGAAACAGGAAGCTGAGCAGGGAGGCATGTGATTGGAGGAGGTCTGATCCACTCACACTGCACAGCAGAAGCCCGAGTCAGCAGACACTGCTAGAATATAAAGAGTAACAAGAGTATGAAGCTCGGTTTAAGTTTCATATAAAGTGGACCAAAACCACAGGATTGTCATCCTCCTGGATTGTGGTCTGCTTCGCAGGAGCATCCAGATTTGGGATGCCCAGTAATGAAGCCCACAGGATCACCAGATAGTAGGGGTGTGAATTGGCAATGAATTGGTGTATGACAATACGATATATCCTGATTCTGTCTCAAAGACGATATATAAAGATATATAGAGATATATAGAGATATAGATATATATATATAGAACCCTTAAAATCCCCCCAAAAATGGCTGGAGGTCCAGCTTACCCAGCATAACCAGGCCGTACCAGCTATTGGGGGCTTGTAGAACAGGGCTTTGATGGCCCCTGGCCCTGCGAGCTACAAGCCGGCATAGCATATGGCCACCGGCTCTTCTGCCCCCCCCCCCCCCCGGGCTTTGGGGCGGCAGGTAATGGGGGGGCTCAGGGTTAATGGCAAGTCACCCGCTACCTGCCGGTGACTTGCCAGAGCCTTGTGAACTGGTATAGGGGGGTCACATAGATCCATTACCAGTTCACAAAGGGTTAACAGTAAAAAAAAAAAAAAAAAAAAAAAAAAAAAAAAAAAAAAAAAAAAAAAAAAACACACAGAGAAAATGTCTTTATTAACAAAAAAAAATTCTCTTCTTTACTTACCTCCGATTGTCAGCTCCTGTGTCCCTCGCCGATCTGATGACAGATGCGGTGATCGACGGCCAGAGGGGGAGGCAGGAAATCAGAGGATCTCCTGCCCCTCTCTTCTGCCCACCGATCACCGACATCTGACAGCTGAGTTGCCTCGAGCCAGGTTGACACCCGCGGGGTGACGTCATCTGCCTCACTCCCAAAGGGGCGGGGATATTCATGGAAATGGCGGCGCCCGTCGGGAAAGCATTGGGAGAGGGCCTGTTGGGCGCTCTCCTGAAGATTGCTTTTTTTTTTTTACTTTTCTTTTACTGTGGGGGGGGGGGGGGGGGTAAGTCAGAATCGATACTAGAAAGAAAAAAATCTATCCTAGTATCGTCAAATGAAATATCGTGATACTTGACAGAAACAGAAATTTTTTTCTGACACACAAATTGAGACGTGATAATCTTCTTCCAGGTTGGGGGGCTCCTTTAAATAATCTTACCAGACATCTCTTCATCTGGAAGGACTGCACCTTCACCGCCTGGACGGCCTCATCCAGCAGCTTTTCCTGCTCGTCCTGGGGGGATTGCTGTGAGCCCGGCTGGAGAGAGAGAGAGAAGTTTGCATTAGAAGAATGGTTTACAAATTCAAAAGCTTAGGGGTTAAAGTGGGCCCCTTCAAAACATTCTGTAAAAACTTGTAATCTGGATCATATCCTGAAATAAAAAAATGACTTGCCTTATGGCAGCCTGGGTCTCCCAACACAGCCATACAGGTGGGGACTTCATAATCATGGACACACAGACACTTCCATCCCAAAACACTAACAAATCTAGAGCATCGATGTAAAATAATTGCCCACTCCAACAAGGCCGACCCAGACACACACCTCCAGGCCGGCACAGCTGCAGGGATGAGGGACCAGCAGAACGGTAACGGTAAGGGGTCAATGCGCAGGGTTCACACAGTAGGGTATCTCAAGGTGGCACCTAGTCGGCCAGCCCTGGAGTCTTACAGACACCTAGGCCAGCAGAGCCAGTTATTACTCCTCTTAAAAGTCAATCAAAACCAGGGATTTTGATCGTCTATCGCGCTCACCTTTTTCCAATCCTAGAGCACATGCCCGGGCTCTCGTCCAATCAGCGTGCTTTGCTGCGCTTGTCAATATTGGCTAAGTCTTGCCAAAAAGAGCAGAGCTAACAACAGCAGCCGAACGGTGCCAAAGGGAGCCGCGTTTGCTGCCAGACGCATCCCCGCTCACCACCTAGCCATGGCTGTGCTCCAGGAGAAGGTGAGCGAAAGGCGATCGGGGTGTTTCACACAGATCAGGGGTGCCCCGCGGTGTGAAACCGCCAGGTCGCCGAAACCAACTCATCTCTGCCTGGTGCTACCGCTCGTAGAATTAGCGCGCTCAGATCCACTAACGCCACGTCGTCTAAGGCGAGCGGCTCAGAGTGCGCCGGCGGCCACATCCCCCACTACCCTCTAACAGGGAGCGTGCCCACGCCGGCCATTCACAAATGCCTGACCCTGCCAGAGGGATAGCGGGGATGTGGCCGAGGTAACTGTAGGGGCGACCTGGGGGTTTTCAGACAGCAGGGCATCACGATTTTGGATGCCCCAGAGTGAGGGAATCGATCGGCCCTGGAATCTTTTTGGTCCAATTTAAAGTGGAACAACACCCTCCCATGATCGGCCCGGGAATCTATAAGATTCCCGGACCGATCAGACCCCTGACTGCGGGGCACCCAGGGTGGATTTGATTTAAATCTAACTGATTTAAATCACGATTTAAATCACGATTTAAATTACGATTTAAATCACTAGTCAGTAAGGCTTGATTTAAATCAGTGATTTAAATCAAAGTTTCTACCTAAACTAGTTCTTGCTATTTTAACATGCAAGTAGATGAAGATTTTTAGAATCACTTTTTATATTACTTTTTTCTCCCCAGTTTAATGGGTTAATCATTCATATTTGGACACCACTGTTCTGTTGTACTTAGGAAGGAGAAAAATAATCCTGACCTTTAATAACAATTTAAATAGATTTATTCAACTGAAACAATAACAACATTACAGCATAAGTTATTTGCTTAAACAAACATCCATGTTTTGTTAACTAATTTGGCTAAACAAAATATATATATATATTAAGAAACTTAGACTGTCAGCCCAGCCGACACATGAAAAACTTAAATCCTACTGTCCCTGCCGTCCTCTGTAGCTCACTAGTCATAGGTTTGTAGAACAATAGGATTAAGGTCTTTTTCTCAACTCTGTTCATGTTGTAACATTTTTGCTGTGAAGAAGAGGCTGGGACCTCTGCGGAGTCCAATTCAGTTTTGAGAACTGCGTAAGTAAAGCGAGCGTCTGTGATAATATAGGAGAGAAACTGCCCACTAATCCTACAGAAACCTCTGGAAGAGCATGGCATTGTGAATGTTACACATATACAGCCTTTATTCTACTGAGTTAAACAACTCAGCTTTATCTCATGATGGAAGAACCTTTGGATGGTAAAATATTTTCCTCAAAAAGCAGTTTATTAAAAAAAAATCCGATTTAAATAAAAAAAATCCGATTTAAATAAAAAAAATCCGATTTAAATAAAAAAAATCCGATTTAAATAAAAAAAATCCGATTTAAATAAAAAAAATCCGATTTAAATAAAAAAAAATCCGATTTAAATAAAAAAAAATCCGATTTAAATAAAAAAAAATCCGATTTAAATAAAAAAAAATCCGATTTAAATAAAAAAAATCCGATTTAAATAAAAAAATCCGATTTAAATAAAAAAAAATCCGATTTAAATAAAAAAAATCAGATTTAAATAAAAAAAATCAGATTTAAATAAAAAAAAATCCGATTTAAATAAAAAAAATCCGATTTAAATAAAAAAAAAATCCGATTTAAATCAAAAAAATCCGATTTAAATCAAAAAAATCCGATTTAAATCAAAAAAATCCGATTTAAATAAAAAAAAAAATCCGATTTAAATCAAAAAAATCCGATTTAAATCAAAAAAATCCGATTTAAATCAAAAAAAATCAGATTTAAATCAAAAAAATCAGATTTAAATAAAAAAAATCCGATTTAAATAAAAAAAATCCGATTTAAATAAAAAAAAAATCCGATTTTTTTGATTTTTTTTAAAAAAACATTGATTTTTATCCACCCTGGGGGCACCCCGGCGGGGATTGGCAGCGGCGGTCACGTGGGAGCGAGGAGAGGTGAGTTTTTCTGGGGGGTTTCACACAGCGGGGCACCCCCGATCGGAATGGACCAAAACCCAGGATAGTCAAAATCCTGGGTGTTGTTCCACTTTAAGCATGCAGCAGTTTACATGCTTATCAATGTCCTTTTCATTTTATATTTTAGAAAAATAAAAGCAATGTAAGTATTTTGGCGATCCCAGGGGTTTGATGCAGTGACCAAACCAGGGTGGAGAGTCAGCCAGCCCCCGAAGTCTCTATACGGGGGGCATTTCTGAATGGTTGGCATGAGCACATGGAGAAGCAGCCAGCTTACTGGTCTGATGTCAGGTCAGTAAAAATGAATGGAGAGCGAGCAGGCTTCCAGGCCGCATATATGCGCTGGAGGATTGCCGGAAAGGTACATTTCTACACCACTCACTGGGGAAACACACAGTGGGGTATTCCAAATTGGGATGAGAAAAGACCAACATCTGGGAGATTGAAGATGCCAGGTTTTGTTAAGGGATCTGGCAAGGTAGTAGCCACATATGGGAAAGACCGTTATTCATGGAATAGTCCTATAGGGGCCCTCCATATTTTAATCCATACTAAAGATACCAGCTTTAGTATTTGCATCTGGATGGGTGGCCCGGTATATTTGGTCTACACGTACGGTCAGGTAGGTAGCTGTGATTGTAAGTTGTGATTGTTGCAAAGGTATGGATAAAAATGGAAGGCAAGATTACCAGTGTCCGGGGGGGGGAGCGGATTCAACACAATGGGGCATCCGATAAAGAATGCCCCAGGGGCAGGCTAGTGGCCAGCCCTGGAATCTTTTAGGTTCCAGGCCGACTGAAGGGGGTGATCGGCCCACTTTAAACCAGACCTTCACCATGATTTATTGAAAAGCCCAGCCCTTAAAAAAGGATTCCCCTGCATCTAAAATTAATATATTTTAAGTATTTAGTCACTTATTATTCTTTCCCCCACTGGGCTGCAACTCTGTTCAGGACTTTAGGATACGGGTGCCGCCATCTTGACTCAGAAGCATCACACTTACTGAGGGGAGGAGAGCGAGATAAAGTACGGGGGGGGCGGGTTATAGCTGTGCTTTGCTCAGACAGAGCAGAGCTGGGGTCAGGAAAAGGTCAGCAATACAGAATGCAGAGCAGCACAGTCAGAAGGCATTTCCTGTTTGCAGGCTGCCTGATGCTCCATGAGCAGTTATCTTGGATGTTTAAAGGCTCATAACATGCAGTAGATGCAGGTAGGATGATTTTTAATGTGAGCAATCTGTATGTACAGGGTGTGGGAAACATATAAGATAGACTCTTATTCAGAGTGAAGGTCCGCTTTAAAGTGGACCAACACCCAGGGGGGGGGATCGGCCCGGAAATCTGTAAGATTCCCGGACCGATCAGATCCCTCCCCGCGGGGCATCCGAAATCGCGATGTCCCGCGGGGAGGAACCCCCCAGGAGGCCCACAAACCTTACATCAGCCCCGTTCCATCGGCACATGCGCGAGCCGCGTCTCGTGCTTCCCTCTAGCGGGGCACGCACCCGCGCCGGCCGTTTGTGAATGGCCGGCGCAGGCGCGCTCCCTGTTAGAGGGAAGCGCGAGACGCGGCCTCCAGTGCTCAGAGCCAGCTGAGCTGGTATGCGCGTCCAAGTGGACTTGGACACGCATACCACAGCGGCTCTGAGCGCTGTGATTGGCTGGCGCGGTCACGTGGGAGCGGGGAGAGGGGAGTTTTTTGGGGCTTTCTGGGGGGTTTCAGACGGCGGGGCACCCCTGATCGGGGTGCCCCGGGGAAGTGGACCAAAACCCAGGATAGTCAAAATCCTGGGTGTTGGTCCACTTTAAGTTTCCCCCCTCCCCAGTTGCAGCATAATGGGCAGCCCAGTATCTATGGTAGGTATGTACAGTCAGGTAAGTAGTTAAGTGGGGGGAGGGTTGTAGGTAGTATACACATACACAGAATTGCTGGGACACAGGGCCCCTGAGGATGACCCCTTTCTATCTACAGCATGATGCCCCCCCCCCCCCCCCCAGTATCTATGGCAGGCATTTGTAGGTAGCAGACACATACACAGAATTGCTGGGACACAGGGCCCCTGAGGATGACCCCTTTCTATCTACAGCATGATGGGCCCCCAGTATCTATGGCAGGCATGTACAGTCGGGTGGATAGGTAGGTAGATAGGTGGGGGCTGCTATACACATATACAGATTTGTTGAGACACAGGAACCCTGAAGATGACTCTACCTGCAGCATGATGCCCCCCCCCAGTATCTATGGCAGTCAGGCAGGTAGTTATGTGGGTGGGGGTTGTAGCTATACACGTACACAGAATTGTTGGGACACAGGGCCCCTTTCTATCTACAGCATGATGGGCCCCCAGTATCTATGGCAGGCATGTACAGTCGGGTAGGTAGGTAGGTGGTGAGTGTAGTTATACACATAAACAGATTTGTTGAGACACAGGAACCCTGAAGATGACCCCTCTCTACCTGCAGCATGATGCCCCCCCCCAGTATCTACGGCAGTCAGGTAGGTAGTTAAGTGGGTGGGGGTTGTAGGTATACACGTACACAGAATTGTTGGAACACAGGGCCCCTGAGGATGACCCCTTTCTATCTACTCCATGATTGCCACCCAGTATCTATGGCAGGCATGTACAGTCGGGTAGGTAGGTAGGTAGGGGGGGTGTAGCTATACACATACACAGTTTTGTTGAGACACAGGAACCCTGAAGATGACCCCTCTCTACCTGCAGCATGATGCCCCCCCCCAGTATCTATGGCACTCAGGTAGGTAGTTAAACCGGACCTTCAGCGTGATTTAATGAAAAGCCCAAACTCTTAAAAAACGATTCCCCAGCATCTAAAATTAATATATTTTACATTTTTAGTCACTAACTTATTATTCTTTCCCCCACTGGGCTGCAACTCTGTTCAGGAATTTAGGATACGGGCGCCGCCATCTTGACTCAGGAGCATCACACTTACTGAGGAGAGGAGAGTGGGATAAGGTACAGGGGGGCAGGTTATAGCTGTGCTTTGCTCAGACAGAGCAGAGCTGGGGTCAGGGAAAGGTCAGCAGTCCCAGAATGCAGAGCAGCACAGTCATTTCCTGTTTGCAGGCACTTCCTGTTTGCAGGCTGCCTGATAAAATGGCGGCTTCCATAAGCCGCCATCTTGGATGTTTAAAGGCTCATAACATGCAGTAGATGCAGGTAGGATGATTTTTAATGTGAGCAATCTGTATGTACAGGGTGGGGGAAACATATAAGATAGACTCTTATTCAGAGTGAAGGTCCGCTTTAAGTAGGTGGGGGTTGTAGGTATACACGTACACAGAATTGTTGGGACACAGGGCCCCTTTCTATCTACAGCATGATGGGCCCTAGTATCTATGGCAGGCGTGTACAGTCAGGTAGGTAGGTGGGTGGGGGGTTGTAGCTATACACATACACAGAATTGTTGGGACACAGCGCCCCTTTCTATCTACTCCACGATTGCCCCCCCAGTATCTATGGCAGGCATGTACAGTCAGGTAGGTGGGTGGGGGGTTGTAGCTATACACATAATTGCTGGGACACAGCGCCCCTTTCTATCTACAGCATGATGGGCCCCCAGTATCTATGGCAGGCATGTACAGTCAGGTAGGTGGGTGGGGGGTTGTAGCTATACACATAATTGCTGGGACACAGCGCCCCTTTCTATCTACAGCATGATGGGCCCCCAGTATCTATGGCAGGTATGTACAGTCGGGTAGGTAGGTAGGTGGGGTGTAGCTATACACATAAACAGATTTGTTGAGACACAGGAACCCTGAAGATGACCCCTCTCTACCTGCAGCATGATGGGCCCCCCGTATCTATGGCAGGCATGTACAGTAGGGTAGGGTGGGTAGGGTAGGTAGGTGGGTGGGGGGTTGTAGCTATACACATACACAGAATTGCTGGGACACAGGGCCCCTTTCTATCTACAGCATGATGGGCCCCCAGTATCTATGGCAGGCATGTACAGTCGGGTAGGTGGGTGGGTGGTGTAGCTATACACATACACAGAATTGCTGGGACACAGGGCCCCTTTCTATCTACAGCATGATGGGCCCCCAGTATCTATGGCAGGCATGTACAGTCGGGTAGGTAGGTGGGTAGTGTAGCTATACACATACACAGATTTGTTGAGACACAGGAACCCTTAGGATGACCCCTCTCTACCTGCAGCATGATGGGCGGCCCAGTAGGGCCCTTAGGCCACCCCCTGTGGCCCCTCAGTTTCGCCAAAGAACGGTCTCCATACCCGTTGCCGCCTCCCTCCCCGCCTCAGCCTGCAGCAGGCCCTGCCACCCTGTCCCCCACCACACACACACACCCTATTCCGGGGGCAGAGCACCCTCTACTCACCATCCTGCCTCAGCTTCTCCTGCCAGTCATGTGATCTGCACGCTCCGCCCCGCCCTTCTCTAGCTTTCTTGCGCGCCTATTGGTTTACTGCCGCAAAACGAAGATGCCTGAGCTGATTGGCGAGCAGCGGCAGAGACAGGCACCCACTTCGGCCAATCAAGTAGAATGACGCGTCATCCGGATGTCGTCCTGTCAGTCAGGAGTGTCTCCATAGTGAGGGGCTCTCCGTGACGTTTACCTCGGGAAGCCACCAATCATCTCTTCTATACGCTACAGTGCCGAAGTTGGCTTCTTCTTCCTCCATTCGGGCTGTATTTGGTTTCCTAGGCAACAGTTTCTCATTCACACGGAAATCGCGTTTGCTTCTTAGAAAGATAAATGTCCCCGGGTGATGCTGATTATTGTAATATATAGATATATAGCATCTAGAATGAGCTGGCAATGAGATGAATGGCAGCTGTCACTTATTCACACCATTGAATAGAGGTCTGTGCTTTGAAGCGAACCTTCACTCTGAATAAGATCCTATCTTATATGTTTCCCACACCCTGTACATACAGATTGCCCACATTAATCCGGACCTTCACTCTGAATAAGAGCCTATCTTATATGTTTCCCACACCCTGTGCATACAGATTGCCCACATTAATCCGGATCTTCACCCTGAATAAGAGCCTATCTTATATGTTTCCCACACCCTGTACATACAGATTGCTCACATTAAAAATCATCCTATCTGCATCTACTGCATGTTATAAGCCTTTAAACATCCAAGATGGCGGCTTATGGAACATCAGGCAGCCTGCAAACAGGAAGTGCCTTCTGACTGTGTCGCTCTGCATTCTAATTCAGGGTGAAGGTCTGCTTTAAAGTTTCAGCACTAAAGACAGTAAGACTATGGTTGGTGTGCTCCCTCCCCCCTGGGGCATCCCAAATTGGGATTAGTTGCTTGAAGTCCCCTAGTTTGCCATATCTGTTTACTGTCCCAGGGAGCCTAGGGTGCTTGCACGGGCCACTGCGGCATTGCCTCTGGTAGTGGCTCCCACCGCCAGCTTATCTTAATGGCTGGATGCCAGAGTGTGCATCAGCCATGTGATGCTGGGGGTGTGGCCCACACATGTACCATGGGATCGCCTGCGATGGAAGTATATTGGTAACCCCAGTGGGTTTCACACATCCTGAATCGGGATGCCCCAGGGATAAGAACCGCTCACCAGAATAGTGAAAATCTTGGTGATTGGTCCACTTTGGGGGGGGGGGGGTGTATAATGAGAATGTTGATGGATTAAAGCAGATCTGCACTGTCCCTGACAACTGGGTCCTGGATCACGGTGACACTAAACTGGCCTAACCCACACCACCCCGCATTACAGAGATACTAACCTATCAGAGCTCCATCTGATGAAAATGGTTGCACCTCTGCCCGAGGGTTGACTGGGGTCAAATATTAGCCCAGAATTTACAGGCCATACGAGACCATGAGTTCCTTAGCCCTGCCCCCAAGGAGCATCTCAGCTGAGGCTATAGCATTGTAGGGGGCAGAACACAGTCTGGGGTGTCTTGGCTGGGGGGGGGGGGGGTATTACATGAGGGCCAGGTATGGGCAGAGTGACTGGAGAGGGTTATCAGGGATCTGGGTGAGGTGGGCTGTATGCTGGAGGCTACACCCAGCCCAAGTGGCCCTAAAGCAGTGTGGCCCACTTCCTTCTCCAAAAGGAGATGTGCTTCATTGCGGAGCACAGACACATATAGAGATGACTGCCATCGGACCAGGGGCGTAGCTGGGGGGGCAGGAGGGGCATGTGCCCTGGGTGCAGCAGGTCAGGGGGCGCCAATGGGGGCATGAGCACAGTTGGGGGGCACCATACTGAATCTTTGCCCCAGGTGCCAGAAAGCCTAGATACTTCTCTGCATCGGACCAGCATTGAGGTGGATAGATAAGGCGATCCCAAATCAGGATGACCCAGGGATGAGGAAATCAGCTGAGCCCCCCTTGCATCACTGAGGTACTTGGACAGGGAGGATGGGTGGGAGGCAAGGTGAGTGCCAATGGGTGATCTGGGGGTTTCACTTAGTGGGACATTCGGGATGCCCCGCAAAGAGGTAAAGCAACCAAGTCCTTGGACTCTAGGGGGGGAGTACATACCTTCCAACTTTCAGCCTGGGAAAGAGGGACAGGTGTTAAACCGGACCTTCAGCGTGATTTAAAGTGGACCAACACCCAGGATTTTGACTATCCTGGGTTTTGGTCCACTTCTGGGGGGCACCCCGATCGGGGGTGCCTCGCTGTGTGAAACCCCCCAGAAAGCCCCAAAAACTCACCTCACCACGCTCCCACGTGACCGCGCCGTCCAATCCCCGCCGACAGACAAGCGGGTGACAGCGACAGAGAAGAGAGCGCGCCCGCCGCCGCCTCCCGCACGTCACTCTTACAGGGCGCGCGCACGTCTAGAGGGTAAGGTTTTTTTGGGGTTTTGGGGGGGTTTCACCCCGCGGGACATCCCGATCTCGGATGTCCCGCGGTGAGGGAGGTGATCGGCCCGGGAATCTTATAGATTCCCGGGCCGATCACCCCTGGGTGTTGGTCCACTTTAATGAAAAGCCCAAACTCTTAAAAAACGGTTCCCCAGCATATAAAATTAATATATTTTACGTTTTTAGTCACTATCTTATTAATCTTTCCCCCACTGGGCTGCAACTCTGTTCAGGAATTTAGGATACGGGCGCCGCCATCTTGACTCAGAAGCATCACACTTACTGAGGAGAGGAGAGTGGGATAAGGTACAGGGGGGGCGGGTTATAGCTGTGCTTTGCTCAGACAAAGCAGAGCTGGGGTCAGGTAAAGGTCAGCAATCCCAGAATGCAGAGCAGCACAGTCAGGAGGCACTTCCTGTTTGCAGGCTGCCTGATAAAATGGCGGCTTCCATAAGCCGCCATCTTGGATGTTTAAAGGCTCATAACATGCAGTAGATGCAGGTAGGATGATTTTTAATGTGGAGAATCTGTATGTACAGGGTGTGGGAAACATATAAGATAGACTCTTATTCAGAGTGAAGGACCGCTTTAAATTAAGCCCCAGCCCTCATTGAGGGATGGCTAGGAGATAGGTTGTAATATTTACAACAATATAAACACTTTGAATGGCAAATCAATCATTTATTGATGCAGATCTGCATGTTACACCTCAAAGAGGGACAAATAACAACTAGGGACAGGGGCATACCTACCAACCTTTCAGGGTGGGAAAGGGGAACGTTTGTAAAATTAGGCCACACCCCTTTATTGAGGGATAGTTAGGAGATAGCTTGTAATATTTACAACAATATAAACACTTTGAATGGCAAATCAATCATTTATTGATGCAGATCTGCAGGTTACACCTCAGACAAGGGCAAAGGGGAACAAGGAGGGGCAGGGGGACGTGGACTCAAAAGAGGGACAGTCCCTCTAAATGTGGGGACAGCTGGTAGGTATGAGTGTATGCTATAATGATGATGATGTTTGATGCATTTGTACTGACATATAATGGGATACACACTGTATAAGGGGAAAGTCATGATGTTTTATGAGAGAGAGCTGAGTCTCTTCTGTTGCCTGTTGGCACGCTGGGGGTCAATGGAGGAGGAGGAAGCTGCCGCCCTACTGTGACGTCACACCCTAGCGTCAACCTGCCGCGTTCAAAGTTCTGCAGCTTCTCCAGTAGGAGCCAATGTGGGCGGGGCTAGTTACAGCTGAGTGACTTTTTCGCGCGAAATCCAGACACACGGGGAAAGATGGAGACGGACGTGCTGCGCAGACTGGCACCCAAACTGGGCATCACCTCCGGACGGGTCTTGGGGTAGGTGAAGCTGCTCCTGGGTGAGGGTGGGGGGAGAGACTGTGCTCCCCTGCTCTCCATCAACAAATGTATTTTCTATTTACAGCTGCTGTACCTCTGGAGCTTTAAAATGGCCTTAGGTCTCCTTTAACACCCCCGTCCCACTCGGGGCTCCCTGATTTGCGAGGCTTCTACAGTTAACAATCCTTAGTCAAAATTAGGCATGGGACAGGAAGTAGCTGCACACAGTAAGAAATCATGTCTCTTTGTGTAATGTGTGTGCAGCTGTTTCTTGACTGAGGGGGTAGGTGAACCCAGGTTTTTCATGTGGTCTGCTTTAACCAACACTGTGATGGTGGAGATCTTGGTTTTGGTCCACTTTAAAGTGGATTAAAACCCATGATTTTTGATTATCCTGGGTTTTGATCCTTTCCCCCGGTGCACCCGCTGATGTCATGCCGTCTAAGACCTTGTCTAAGGCCAGCGGCTCCGAGTGCGCTGGCAGCCACATCCCCGCTAACAGTGAGCGTGCCCACGCCGGCCATTCACAAATGCCTGTTGTGGGCACGCGCCCTGCTAGAGGGATAGCAGCTGTGGCCTGCGCATGTGCCGTTGGACCGGGAAGCAAGGTAAGTGAATAGGGGGAACTGGGGGGTCTCACACTGCAGGGAATCTCGATTTTTGGTTGCCCCAGGGGGGAGGGAATCAATTGACCTGGCAATCATTATAGATTCCTGGGCTGATCCCGCTGGGTTTTGGTCCACTTTAAAGTGGACCAACACCCAGGATTTTCACTATCCTGGGTTTTGGTCCACTTCCGTGGGGCACCCTGATCGGGGGTGCCCTTCTGCATGAAACCCCCCAGATCGCCCTAACAAACTCACCTCACCCCGCTCCTACACGAGCGGCCAGCGTGGGTGCGCAAGAT
The DNA here is from genome assembly GCA_027917425.1 of Gastrophryne carolinensis. NCBI lineage: Eukaryota > Metazoa > Chordata > Amphibia > Anura > Microhylidae > Gastrophryne > Gastrophryne carolinensis. The sequence goes on from CM051241.1 coordinate 30,267,712, forward strand.
GCGGTTTCACACAGCGGGCCATCCGAAATCGGGAGGGATCTGATCGGCCCGGGAGTCTTATAGATTCCCGGGCTGATCCCCCCCCCCCCCCCCCACGGGTTTTGGTCCACTTTAAAGTCTGATCTCACAGACAGGAGTAGGTGGTTTATGGTCTACGTGGAGTTGCCTGGATTGTATGTGTGGGTTTTTTTTTTCTGCATTAAAGTGGACCAACACCCAGGATTTTGACTATCCTGGGTTTTGGTCCACTTTGGCGGGGCACCCCGATGGGGGGTGCCCCGCTGTGTGAAACCCCCCAGAAACCCCAATAAACTCACCTCTCCCCGCTCCCACGTGACTGCCCGGTCCAATCCCCGCCAACGTCCAGGCGGGGAACAGGAACGTCCAAGCGGCTTCAGCCGCCGCCTCCCTCGCGTCACTTTCGGCGCGCCCGTGCCGGCCATTCACAGACGCCTAGAGGGGCGCGAGGGAGGCGGCGGCGGAAGATAAGGTAGGTGATTTGGGGTGTTTGGGATGCGCCATTGTGTATATACCCCCAGGTCGCCCTATTCTCACCTCCCTGTCGTTCCCACGGCACCAGCGCTAAGTGGCCTGCTCAGCCAATCGGCACGCTCAATTTCACTTGGCTTGTCACCATCCGGATGCCCGCACTGCGCAGTCAGAGGCTGGGTGTGTGCCCAGCTAGAGGTTAGCGGGGAGGCGGCCATGGCATGGAGAAGCTTTGGGATCAGGTGAGTGGATCTGGGCATCCTGGGCGTTTTACAGTGAGGTATCCCAGTCTGTGTTGCCCCAAGTGCTTGAACTCGCACGGCCTCTGAAATTCCTCTTTAAAGTGGAACAAAACCCAACTCGATCGGTCCGGGAATCTGTGTGTGAAACCCCCCAGGTCACCCCGTTCACTTACCTTGCTTCCCAGTCCAATGGCACATGCATAGGCCGCGGCCTCATCCAGTTATCCCTCTAGCGGGGTGCATGTCCGCGCCAGCTGTTTGTGAATGGCCATCGCAGGTACGCTCCCAGTTAAGGGAAGCTGGGGATGCGGCTGCCAGCGTGCTCAGAGCCACTGGCCTTAGACGCCGTCTTAGATGATGTGACGGCAGTGGCTCCGAGCGCACTGATTGGACGATCAGCCACGCATGTGCCGTAGGACTGGGAAGAGGTGAGTTTAATCAGGCAATCCGGGGGCTTTTACACAGTGGGGCATCCCCAATCAGCTAATGGCGCTTGCCTGATTCTGCAGCTCTTGGCCCTCATTTACCATTTAATTCTTTACAGCAAAGCGGAGGAGTTGTTGCGCCTGTCACAGCTGAAGTGCGCTGGTCTCTCGGCCGTGTCTACAGCAACCAGCAGCGCGCTCATGTGTCTCCAGCTTGCCGCCACCTCGCTGAATCACCCCGTCGACAAGGTGAGAGATCCTTATCAGCGAATAGAACATCTGCACTTGCTTATACTTGCTTTCCCCTTACATTAAAGATGACCAATCCCTGTCCACCTGGCCATAGTCTAAAAGACTGAGGGGGAAACCTCTTGTATAGCTGCTAATTTTGCAGTGATGCATTGCAATCTATTCTGGGTAGAGGAGAGCCTGTGCATGTGCTGTGGGATCATGACATGAAGGACTATTTTCACAGATTACAGGGTTGAATGGAGGGGTGCTGGGGATTCCACTGTAGGCCTGTTATTGGCCCTCCGATCAAATCCTGAGTATATGGTGAAACCAGGAAGTTTCACACAGCAGATATTTCTGGGGAGGGCTTTCTCAGAGTCCTTAAATCAGACCTTCACCCTGAATAAGAGCATATCTTGTATTTTTCCCCCCACCCTGTACATACAGATTGCCCATGTTCCTACCTGCATCTACTGAGCCTTTAAAGAGGACCAACACCCAGGATTTTCACTATCCTGGGTTTTGGTCCACTTCGGTGGGGCACCCCGATCGGGGGTGCCCCGCTGTGCGAAACCCCCCAGAACGCCCGGGAATACTCGCCTCACCACGCTCCTACGTGGGCGCTCGTCCAATCAGAGCGCTCAGAGCCGCTGTGGTATGCACGTACAAGCGGCGTCCAACCACAGCGGCTCTGAGCGCTGGAGGCCGCGTCTCGCGCTTCCCTCTAACAGGGAGCGTGCCCGCGCCGGCCATTCACAAACGGCCTGCGCGGGTGCGCGCCCTGCTAGAAGGAAGCGTGGGCCGCAGCCCGCGCATGCGCCATTGGAATGGGGTTAAGGTAAGGTTTCTGGGCTTCCTGGGGGGTTTCGACATCCCAATTTCGGATGCCCTGCGGGGAGGGACCTGATCGGCCTGGGAATCTTGATTCCCGGGCCGATTTCCCCCCCCCCCCCCCCCCCCGGGTGTTGGTCCACTTTAAACACCCAAGATGGCGGCACATTGAATCTCGGGCTGCCTGCAGACAGGAAGTGTCTTCTGACTGTGCCGCTGTGCATTCTGGGATTGCTGTCCTTTCCCTGACCACAGCTCTGCTCTGTCTGTGCAAAGCATAGCTATAACCCCACCCCTGTTTTTTTGGCCCCTCTCCTCCAGTATGTGATGCTTCTGAGGCAAGATGGCAGCACCTGTATCCTAGAGCCCTGAACAGAGTTGCAACCCAGTGGGGGAAAGAATAAAACGTGACTAAAGCCTAAAATCTATTAATTTTAGATGCTGGTGAATACTTTAAAGTGGACCAACACCCTGAGGAGATCTTATAGATTCCCGGGCCGATCACCTCACACACCGAAAAACCTTACCTCTCCAGCCGCTGCTTCCGCCGCCGCCTCACTCGCGCTCCTCTAGACGTACCCGCGCCGGCCGTCTCTAATGGCCGGCGCGGGCGCGCACACGTCAAGAGTGACGCGTGGGAGGCGCCGACGGGCAAGCTGCTTGTACGTCGCTGTCAATCAGCTTGTCCGTCGGCGCCGATTGGACGGCGTGGGAGCGGGGAGAGGTGAGTTTTGGGGGCTTTCTGGGGGGTTTCACACAGCGGGGCACCCCCGATCGGGGTGCCCCGGGGAAGTGGACCAATACCCAGGATAGTCAAAATCCTGGGTGTTGGTCCACTTTAAGGGTTTGAGCTTTTCATGAAATGCTGCTGAAGGTCCGGCATAAGTCTTTTCGACTCTAGGACCTGGTTGACAAGGTTTTGGCCTGCTTTAAGCTGATGGCCCAGCAGTCTCTAATGCATCTTATTTTGACAATGTAAAATAAGCAGTTTGTGTGCCTATCGGCAAGAGGAGCATCATTGCTGGATTAGCTTTCCCGGGGGGGGGGGGGGGGGGGGGTGAAGTGTTATCATTGAGCCCCACATGTAACATCTTTAAATTCTTTTTCTCAGGACTATCTAATCCGCTTATCCGGACTCAACAGGAAGGTCTATCAGAGCTGCCTCAAGTCATTTGAGTGTCTGCTGGGTGTGGACTCCAAGTTGGGCATCCGAGACCTGGCAGTGCAGCACGGCTGCATGGAAGCAGTGAACACGGCATCCAAAATCCTCAACAGGTCAGGGACCTTCAGTAGAGTGAATACTAGGGAGCATGGGGCTAACAACCAGCATACATCATACATCTCTCCCCCACTACCATGGATTTGAATGCTACCCTTCATAGAGATCTGGCACCTCCCACTGTCTTGTACAGAGTGGTCCACGAAAGTAAGGAGGATCACCACCAAGAAAATGACTTTCTAGGGTGCTTTTGTTGTTTGGCTGGGCATCCTGATTTGGGAAGCCTCTCTGTGTATCCCCATAGATCGCCAAAAACCTGCCTCTTCCTGATTATGACGAAGGTCGTTCAGTCAATCGGCAGCAATTGTTCTGTTGAGATTTTCTTTGCCGCACTGAGCTCCTTGGGTAGAAGGAATCCCTGCTCTGAGCACCGTATGGGCAGCACTGTGTTATCCAGGACCTCGGAGGAGAGAGATTTAGGGATACTGATTACTGAAAACTGATTACTGAAAAGATGAGTGGACAGTGTAGCCAGGCAGTGAGAAAAGCAAGCAGGATGCTCGGCTGCATAGCTCGAGGCATCGCCAGTAGGAAGAGGGAGGTTGTGATGCCGCTGTATAGAGCCCTGGTGAGGCCACAGCTAGAATACTGTGTGCAGTTCTGGAGACCTTATCTGCAAAAAGACATTATTCAAATAGAACGTGTCCAAAGCTCTGAAACAAAAATGGTGGAAGGACTTAAACTTAAAACTTATCAGGAGAGACTTAAAGAACTTAATTTGTACAGTCTGGAGGAAAGAAGGGAGAGGGGGGACATGATTGAGACCTTTAAATATGTGAAAGGATTGAATAAGGTTCAGGAGGGAAGTGTTTTAAAGAAGAAACTTAATGATAGAACAAGGGGGCACAACCTGAAGCTAGTCGGGGGGAAGATCAGGAGCAATGTTAGAAAATATTATTTTACAGAAAGAGTAGTAGATGCTTGGAACAAACTTCCAGCAGAGGTAGTTGAAAAATCAACAGTCACTGAATGTAAACATACCTGGGATAAGCACACATCTATCCTAAGATAAAGAGAACATACAGTATACACATAAGATAAAGAGAACATACAGTATACACATAAGATAAAGAGAACATACAGTATACACATAAGATAAAGAGAACATACAGTATACACATAAGATAAAGAGAACATACAGTATACACATAAGATACAGAGAACATACAGTATACACATAAGATACAGAGAACATACAGTATACACATAAGATAAAGAGAACATACAGTATGCACATAAGATACAGAGAACATACAGTATGCACATAAGATACAGAGAACATACAGTATGCACATAAGATACAGAGAACATACAGTATGCACATAAGATACAGAGAACATACAGTATACACATAAGATACAGAGAACATACAGTATACACATAAGATACAGAGAACATACAGTATACACATAAGATACAGAGAACATACAGTATGCACAAGATACAGAGAACATACAGTATGCACATAAGATACAGAGAACATACAGTATGCACATAAGATACAGAGAACATACAGTATGCACATAAGATACAGAGAACATACAGTATGCACATAAGATACAGAGAACATACAGTATGCACATAAGATACAGAGAACATACAGTATGCACATAAGATACAGAGAACATACAGTATGCACATAAGATACAGAGAACATACAGTATGCACATAAGATACAGAGAACATACAGTATGCACATAAGATAAAGAGAACATACAGTATGCACATAAGATACAGAGAACATACAGTATGCACATAAGATACAGAGAACATACAGTATGCACATAAGATACAGAGAACATACAGTATGCACATAAGATACAGAGAACATACAGTATGCACATAAGATACAGAGAACATACAGTATACACATAAGATACAGAGAACATACAGTATACACATAAGATACAGAGAACATACAGTATACACATAAGATACAGAGAACATACAGTATACACATAAGATACAGAGAACATACAGTATACACATAAGATACAGAGAACATACAGTATACACATAAGATAAAGGGAACATACAGTATGCACATAAGATACAGAGAACATACAGTATGCACATAAGATACAGAGAACATACAGTATGCACATAAGATACAGAGAACATACAGTATGCACATAAGATACAGAGAACATACAGTATGCACATAAGATACAGAGAACATACAGTATGCACATAAGATACAGAGAACATACAGTATACACATAAGATACAGAGAACATACAGTATATACATAAGATACAGAGAACATACAGTATACACATAAGATACAGAGAACATACAGTATACACATAAGATACAGAGAACATACAGTATACACATAAGATACAGAGTACATACAGTATACACATAAGGGCAGACTAGATGGACCGTATGGTCTCCTTCTGCTGTCAACCTTCTATGTTTCTATGTATGCCCCAGGGAGGAGGAATTAGTCTTTAAGCATTTTATAGTGGACCAACTAGCATACCCTGAATTGCTGTCTCCTTGAGAAGTACCTGCTTCACTCTACTCACTGCTAGTCCCCGACTTGAGTCATTGCCGCTGTTGTGACTGACAGGTGATGTCATTGCCACACCTATGAAATGACCAATCACCTGCCATCTTGCATTGCTGCAGCTAAGATCCCTCAGCTTTGGATTTAACCAGATTTAGAGACATATTTTAGGTTTGTCTGCAAGCTTGAGTGCTGTGGCTCCTTTAATTGACCTGCTCATGTGCACTTCCCAGGTTAGTTATAAATTGGTCTGAGCGGCTGCCACCCCTCCTTTGTCTCTTTTGATTTTGTGCAGTCACATGGGGTGTGGGGTCTAGGCTGTACTGCGAGGTCTTCCACCCCATGTTCTGCACTCGAGGTTATAGGGCAACCTCAGGTAAGCCTGCTCCCAATTTATCTATTGCATTGTATGTCCCAAATGGGGCTCTCATAGATTAGAGTTATGACTGCACTCATAGAGGCACCTTGGCGTTTGGTGCAGCTTAGCATACTTCTGCAGATGTGTGTGACCGAGCCTCTGTTTTTAACCAGATTTAGAGACAGATTATAGGTTGGTCTGCAAGCTAACAGGGTTCAGTGCTGTGGCTCCTTTAGACTTTTGTATCTTAAAGTGGACCAACACCCAGGCTGATCGGATCCCTCCCCGCAAGGCATCCGAAATCGGGATGCCCCGCTGTGTGAAACCCCCCAGGACGCCCCATTCACCTTACCTTATCGCCGTTCCAACGGCGTATGCGCGGGCCGCGGCTGCATCTCGCACTTCTCTCTAGCAGGGCGTGCAACCGCTCCGGCCGTTTGTGAATGGCCGGCGCGGGCGCGCTCCCTGTTAGAGGGAAGCACAAGATGCGGCCGCCAGCATGCTCGGAGCCGCTGTGGTTGTCCGTCCCTTGTCTGTGCATACCACAGCGGCTCTGAGCGCGCTGATTGGACGAGGCCCACGCATACGCCGTAGGAGCGTGGTGAGGTGAGTTTTTCCGGGCGTTCTGGGGGGTTTCATGCAGAAGTGGACCATAACCCAGGATAGTGAAAATCCTGGGTGTTGGTCCACTTTAATTGCCCTGCTCACGTGCACCTCCCAGGTTAGTTATACATTGGTCTGAGCGGCTGCCACTCCTCTTATTATGCCCAGTCTCTTTAATGTAAAGCCTCGGCAAATGTGCCACATCTGGCCAAGGAGCAGAATTGTCATTGTACGTCTTGGCTACAGGGAGGCGTGCACGAAAGATGAAGGGGCCATATGGACAGCACAAATGGATGTTATTTGACTATTGGGTAGGCAAAAATATCAATTTTCGTGCCCTTCAGACTGATAGTCAATCAATTTTCAATGCACTTAAAGTGGACCAACACCCAGGATTTTGACTATCCTGGGTTTTGGTCCACTTCAGGGGGACACCCCGATTGGGGGTGCCCCGCTGTGTGAAACCCCCCAGAATGCGCCCAAAACTCGCCTCACCACGCTCCCACGTGGCCGCGCTGTCCAATCCCCACCGGCGGACAAGCGGGACAGCACGTCCACCGCCGCCTCCCGCACGTCACTCTGACAGGGCGTGCGCCCGCGCCGGCCATTCACAAACGTCCGGCGCGGATGAGGTAGTTTTTTTTGTTTTTGGGGGGGTTTCACCCCGCGGGACATCCTGATCTCGGATGTCCCGCGGTGAGGGAGGTGATCGGCCCGGGAATCTTATAGATTCCCGGGCCGATCACCCCTGGGTGACGGTCCACTTTAAACGCCCAGCTGGGGCCAGAATAAATATTTAAGGTCTTAAAGGTGACTCTGATTACTCTTTAACTTTTTTCTAGGTATGAGTCCAGTCTGCCTCCAGCTCAGCAGGAAGACCTAGATCTATCGAAACCTCTTTTTATTACTGCCGCTCTGTATGCCGCATGCAGGTAAGTGGAGGGCTCATTTGGGGCAGAATTGTGTGCTCTCAATGTTGCTGACCTGACTCGAACTGTGGCCAGAAGGTGAGTGTGGCAGTGTTTCAGGGCTGTGCTGGAGCTCCTCACTTGTGATTGGCCAGCCGAAAACAAAAAAAACTGCACCACTTGCCTCACTACCGGGACCTGCTGGACTATAACTTGCTGGGATTGGAGTACCCCATCGGTCCACTGAACGTGCACCCCCCCCAGTATGCCCATGCCATTCAGTGCAATACCGGACATGTTGACAGCCACCATCTTGGACCTGGGTGGAGCAACAGGAAACTTGATCTCTGGCCTCGGTATGTTGTAGTCCAGTGGGTCCCAGCGTTGGAAGCTACGCTGGCTAAAGTGTTGAGTGGCTGGCAAGTCCTCTTGAACTAATAAATTGCCTTTAAATGAAAAGTCCACCTCCCTGGTGTTAGGCAGAAGTAACTAGTGTACCTGCTTACCTTACTGGTGCTTGTGTGCTGTTCTCCTCCTGCAGCCCCGGTTTGTAAACCTGAGGCTGTGCTTCTTTGTAAACCTGAGGCTGTGCTTCTTTGTAAACCTGAGGCTGTGCTTCTTTGTAAACCTGAGGCTGTGCTTCTTTGTAAACCTGAGGCTGTGCTTCTTTGTAAACCTGAGGCTGTGCTTCTTTGTAAACCTGAGGCTGTGCTTCTTTGTAAACCTGAGGCTGTGCTTCTTTGTAAACCTGAGGCTGTGCTTCTTTGTAAACCTGAGGCTGTGCTTCTTTGTAAACCTGAGGCTGTGCTTCTTTGTAAACCTGAGGCTGTGCTTCTTTGTACACCTGAGGCTGTGCTTCTTTGTACACCTGAGGCTGTGCTTCTTTGTAAACCTGAGGCTGTGCTTCTTTGTAAACCTGAGGCTGTGCTTCTTTGTAAACCTGAGGCTGTGCTTCTTTGTAAACCTGAGGCTGTGCTTCTTTGTAAACCTGAGGCTGTGCTTCTTTGTAAACCTGAGGCTGTGCTTCTTTGTTCCGACTGGTGGACGTGGCCTTGGTACTGTCAGCTTCTGACTTCACAAACTGGAGCTGCAAGAGGATGATCAGCAGCAAGGTAAGCAGATCTGCTAGGTTCTGCTGCTGAGACCTGTCCTTGATGTCTTAGGAAATGCCACAGAAGTTTTCTTTAGAGAATGTAAAGAGCAGCTGCTTCCTAAGCCAGCGCTCAGGGCTTTTGTTATGCAACAGAATTTTTAGATGTAATGTATATATTTTATTGAAAACATGACATGGTATAAGCTTTTAATTGCTGACTTGGATGTCACTGTGCTGTCTCAGACATTTGGGAAATATAGCTGTCTCTGTCCTAAAACGTGTCATTGTTTATCCCTTGTGTGAACTTGTGTTGGAGAAATGAATGTTTATACATCTTTTTCCCTCCACTGTCTATATCCTGAGTATTGTTTGTTAACTTCACACAATCCATTTATAAGGCTGACATCTTAATTTAAGACTTACGAAGCTGGGGGAGTATTTCGTCTTTGGAAGTCTGAGTTTGCAAGCTAAATTGACCCTAAGGTCAAGTAAGGGAAATGGCCATTCCCTGCTTGATTTTGGGTAATTTATGTGTAGTCAGCAAATAACTGCTGACTTGCCTCCATAAAAAGGGGTCCGGAGTGCGATGTAAGACAGGAATTATTAACCTGTGCTTTGAGACGTCTTAGCACAGTGTGGTTGCCACGAATAATATCCTGTCTTTTCGCCGTTACTCTGAAGATTCCTCCGGCTCAAGACAGATGACGACAGAAGCCCCCTCTGTTTCGTGGTGCTGATTTCCCATTCACGTTCCCATTGGAAAGGTGATGTTACTGAATGGTGATGCTGTATTAGTGTGTGGATATTAGGGTGCACTACCCCTTGTCTGTCGCCTCCCCTGCTCCTGGCTGATGAATCTCAGACAATGGTTGTTTCTGTGGTGATGTAATATGTATCCCACTAAGTCTTAAGCTATTTATAACTGTGTGGTGAAGTTTTCCTGTATTTATATGTATTTTTACCTTTGTTAAGCTTTCTTTCTGTACATAAGTATATTGTATATACTTTTTATATCTTATTTAGAATAAAGTAATATTCTTTATTAGTTATGCTCTGATCTCTTTAAAACAATATAAAGAACCTGCATTTATATTAGTAGCCCTGCCCTGGGCATTCATTTGTAAAGTATGATATTTGGGTGTGTGTTTGGCCACCAGCAAAACAGCTTTTGAGCATGGTAAGCCAGGGATGCGGTGACTGGTGATCACAGCATTGCGGGTCCTGCCAGAAAAGGTGAGTTTACCGGGGGTGGGTGGTTTGTGTTGCACAGCGGGGCATCCTGGTAAATGATGCCTCGTGGGCAGGCTAGCGACCGGCCCTGGCGTTTTTTAGATTCCAGGACCTTGCCGCGTGGGTTTTCACTCTTTAAAAACATGCCCATTTCTGAGGCTGGGTCTTTGATTGCCCCTACAGTGAAGGGTGGTGTGCGGCACATCTACTGCAGTGAATGGAGTCGGATGTGCTTCGGTCACTGAGTGTTGGCCAAAAAATTGGGAATGATTTTGTGCCATGGTTCTCAGAAATGGGTATGTTTTCTTTAAAGTGGGTGAAAACCCGCTCGTGAACCCCATGATGCTGTGATCACTGGCTGCTGCTGTGCGCTCTTCCACACCCAGCCTTTCTGAATCGCTGGGTGTGGGAGCGCGCCCAAGAGGAGAGCCATGCCTGTGACCTGCTGGCTGGTGCTCAACGCTGTGGCACCTTTGAGATCAGCCAATAGCCGATCCCAAAAATGTCTGTGGACGTTTATTAGGTGGTGGAAAAACTTTTCTTTGAAAACCAAGCGATAGGCAGCACCTGGCTGGGAGCAGGGGATGAGCAGAGGAAGCCCAAATGGGTTTCCATCTGCTTTAAGAAATGGACCTAAAGGGTAGCTGCTGGGGGGTTTTGCTTTATTAAATTGGACTAATTTGGGATGCCCCACAATGTAAATATCTAGGGAACCCCCACCTGCCCGTACAGCAGCCTATCCATATTGTGCGTCTGTAATGAAACCATTACATTTAACGTGGGTCCATTAATAAGCTCTTATCTGCTCCCTCTAAGATGTTTGAAGCTGAAAGTGGAAAAGAATAAGCTGCTCTCTGCATCTGGGGTAAAGAAAGGAATATTTGAGCGTCTCTGTACTCAGCTGGAGAAAATTGGAACACAAATCTGCCGTGAGTAATCAGTTATTTGCTTTGTGTGGGGTTTTTTTTTTATTTTATTTTTTTTAAACTTACAAATAGGAAAAAGCTACTATTGATGGAATTTTTTTGGTGTTAATGATTTCCTCAAGTTGCTGAGATCTATATTTTGTATTTATTTCTGATGTTAGCAAATGTGTTTTTATGAAAGCAGCATTCATTAAAGTGGACCAAAACCCAGGATTTTGACCAGCCTTGGATTGGGGCTGTCCCACTGCGTATACCCCTACCCCCCCAAGATCGCCAAAGCCAACTCTGAGTGCGCTCAGAGCCACTAACATCAGGTTGTCTAAGGCAGTGGTCCTCAACCCTGTCCTCAAGGCCCACCAACATGTCATGTTTTTTGTATCTCCAAATAGCCAGCTCTATTGCTCTGCAGCTGCATTAATTCCTCCACCTGTGCATCTTTGTGGAGATCTGCAAAACCTGGCCTGTTGGTGGGCCTTGAGGACAGGGTTGGGGACCACTGGTCTAAGGCCAGCGGCTTCGAGTGTGCTGGCGGCCCCATCTGCTGCTTCCCTCTAACGGGGAACGTGCTTGCGCCGGCCATTGAGAGGGATATCCTGGTTTTGGATGTCCCTGAGGGAGGGAATCTATCGGCCTTGGAATCTTAGATTCCTAGCCCGTTCCCGGTGAGTTTTGGCCCACTTTAACTTCAATCTGTCATTGGCGATTGTCCACCAAGATATACAACCAGAGGTGAGACCTGCACACACAGAACACTGCTGCTGGGCATGTGTAAGGTTAAAGCGGTCCTTCACTCTGAATAAGGGTCTATCTTATATGTTTCCCACACCCTGTACATACAGATTGTCCACATTAAAAATCATCCTACCTGCATCTACTGCATGTTATGAGCCTTTAAACATCCAAGATGGCGGCTTATGGAAGCCGCCATCTTAACAGGCAGCCTGCAAACAGGAAGTGCCTCCTGACTGTGCTGCTCTGCATTCTGGGACTGCTGACCTTTACCTGACCCCCAGCTCTGCTCTGTCTGAGCAAAGCACAGCTATAACCCGCCCCCCTGTACCTTATCTCGCTCTCCTCTCCTCAGTAAGTGTGATGCTTCTGAGTCAAGATGGCGGCGCCCGTATCCTAAATTCCTGAACAGAGTTGCAGCCCAGTGGGGGAAAGAATAATAAGTTAGTGACTAAAAACTTAAAATATATTAATTTTAGATGCTGGGGAACCGTTTTTTAAGAGTTTGGGCTTTTCATTAAATCACGCTGAAGGTCCGGTTTAAGTGAGCTCCCTCACCTCAGCAATGGCCAGTGCAGTTATGGGCCTAGAAGGACTTACCTCTGGCATGGGGTGGTCCAGGCTTGGTTTTGTTTTTAATTGTAAGCAGTCTGCGATTCAGGTTTGTGTTGGTCTCCACAGAGGAAAGTGCCGCCATCACACAGCAGCCGCGCAAGAAGCAGAAAACTCTCTTGGAATATGTAGAACAGAGCCGAGGTGGTAAGTAGCTGTGGCTTGTGAGGGTAAGAAAGTGTAGATCTATAACGTTTCTTATGGCTGCCCTGCCCTTTCCCCTAGAGTCGGAGGAGGAGGATGAAGAAGTTCCGCGCAAACAAACATGCCCTGATCCGGCCGACAAGGAGAGAGACTATGAGGAATGGAAGAGGAGAATCTTGGCAAATGCAGCCAAGGCGGGGAGTGCGCAGTGACCTCTGAGGACTATTCTTGTGTCACTCCTATGAATAGGAGCTTGCACAGCAGCCAGTGACCTTTCACATTATGATGGATAGGTTGGATTTGGATATTATTTATTATCTGCTGCTGAGTTTTTCACAATCCTCATCGGCATGAATGCGTTTTACGGTTTATATCTTGTGTGGGCCTAAATGGTCTCCATTACCACTTTCTTTGCTGGCTGTACATGCTTAACAGTTCAGAAAGCTGCAAAGCTGTACCTATAGAGGCCTGACTCTGCAGCCAGCGTATCTGTGAGCTGTCTGTTCTGCCAGTAGTGTCCACATGCCTGTCATAGTATAGGCCACATCTATTGTAGCTAATGGCCATATAACCAGGCTGCTCATTTAAGCATTAGGTTTTTTTATCTGCAAGTTTGATCTGCTTTATAGCGGAACAAAACACACCAGGGTCTGGGCCTGGAATCTAAGATTCCAGGACCAGCTGCTGGCTTACCCCCTGGGGCATCCTGAATTGGGATGCCCTGCTCTGTGAACCCCCCTTCCCCAAGGTGCTCGTATATATTCACCTTTCCCTGCTCCAATGGCCCATGCGTGGGCTCTCGTCCAATGACTGATGTAATTCGGCCACGCGTGGCTGTTATTATTGTCAATGTGGAGCGTGCGCTTCAGCCAAAGCCATTCACATAGGCTGGGACGGGAGCGTGCGCATAGCCGGGTATGCGGCAGTGCTGCTCCCCGTTATAAGTTAATAAGAGCCGTTGGCCAAAAGAGCATGGCAAACTCCTCTCATTGGTTGAGCGCCCGCGCAAATGCCATTGGACTGAGTAGAGGTGAGTTTAACTGAGCGCTTACAGCGGGGCACCCCTACTTGGGATGCCCCAGGAAACGGAACAAAACCTGGGGTTTGTTCTGCTTTAAAGCAGAAGTCCACTCAGATTAACTGTGTCAGTTGTTGGGTGGAACATTCATTGCACTTCGCATACTATAAATTCTTCTCTGACTGCAATATGTCTGACCACATGTAAGCTTCCCCCCCAAAGTAGCCATAGACTTCTATTGAAATAGCAAGTCTTCTGCTGGGCTTGGCAATTGCATGTCCTCCCTTTGGGCTGCTTCTCTTCCCCAATTTCTTCAGGGCTTGGTGAGGGGAAAAGGGGAGAAATCACTCAGCAGCCTGGCTGTTGGTGAATGCTGGAGCCTCACAATGTCAATAGAGGTTAATGGTGCTAGCAGTGGGAGAGCGTTCATTGTGTACATCAATACCTTTTTTATTATGCAAAATTTCAGTTGTTAGAGGAACTTTCATGAGAACTGATGTCCTTTTTTTAGGACCTTTTTAGACTTCCACTTAAAATTTTTAGTGTTGCAATAAAAATGTACAGTACTTCCATCTTGTGGCAGCGTGTGGCCTAAACCTGCCTGACAAATGTGTTGCTCAGTACTTCCATCTAGTGGCAGCGTGTGGCCTAAACCTGCCTGACAAATGTGTTGCTCAGTACTTCCATCTAGTGGCAGCGTGTGGCCTAAACCTGCCTGACAAATGTGTTGCTCTGTATGATGGGGCAGTACCACACAACTTCCTAATTGAGTGGCTGCCATACATGTGCAGCTGTGGATGGTTTTCCCCTTCAGTTTAAGCTTTGCTTGGAAAGGGAATCTAATGAAGGGCTAACTGATGGTGTGAGGGGGTAGGTTGGTGGACTGTCAGTGTTGCAAATTCAGATTTGGGCATGCTTGAGCAGTTTTTACTGATCTGGTGCTTCAGTGCCCAATGGTTTTTTATTCATATTATGTATCAAGTGTGCCCAATGAGCAGGGATACCAAACGAAGCACATGACCACTGGGCCAGGAACAGGTCTCATCAGGCTTTTTATGAAGGAATTGTTCAAGTCACCACTTCTCTTGACTTGTATGGCAGTCATGTGACCAGCAGCCGCCTCCGGTTTGATGTGGTCACCAGCAGTCACAGTATTGGCAGCAGTAATAAATAAGTGGTGGCTTGACTGTAGTTTCTTTTTAAATTCTGAAGTTGAGATACACATGCCTCGAAGTCTGGTTCTGTGGAACTGGCTTTCTCTTCTAGCTTATAGTTCAGCTCTCCCTGTCAGCTGACAGATGTCATTAGTCTATGTACCTCTAAAGCCAAAAAAGGCACCAAACTGTAATAGATAAGGGGGGCTGTCTTGAAAGCTTTGTTAGAGGGCACATTTGCTGTCCCTTACCAGGCTGCTCAGCCCCGGGATTGTTCCGCGATAGTCCTTCATGCAGCATTTTTGCCTTGATCTTCTTTGCAATTGCCATAGGAAATAGCGATTTGTGGTAAAGTGACGTTCCTGGCAAAGGATTACATTGGCTTGCTTTCTCTCCCCATGCTGGCTGTGAGAGGCTGCATCTTTCATACAGCTGGCTTTGTGTCTGATAAGCTCTAGTGAATGTTCTGCTGGGCCTCCTCGTGTATAGATTAATCATCCACTCAGCTGTGTTAATGTGCAGGTCCCTCAGGCCAGTTAAAACTGCCGTGTTGTAGGGCAATAGCATGTCTATTTCAATTGGCCTTTAAAGGCTGTGAATGGCTTTCTATCGGCAAGTGTTAGGTTAAAAATGCCTGTATGCGATCGCTCCTAAAATGCTGGCAAATCACTGGGGCAGGATGACCATGTTGCAGTAGCAATTACCACTGTCTCAACGCATGGTAGTGCGAACCCTGCGCCGGTTCGCTTTGGGGACTGAGAATGAGCCAGCAGGGCAGAGCGCGTTCCATGCGGTTTATCTGACAATGCAAAGTTCTGGTGAATAAGACATTGCTGCCCTGACATCCAGCATGGGGAGAGCAGAAAGCATGGCTGACTTACCTTGCTTTTAACCTGGATGGGCTGGGCCAAGAGTGGATTTGATCAGCATACTTGCCATATGGAAGCATGTGTTTTTGTTACAAGAAAATTGTGGGTTTTTGAAATATCTGTCCAATAAAAGCTATTTTATTTATTGTGTAGTTGTTTTATACCCTACAGCCTAGCTTTGAACTGTAAATGTATCTGTGTTCTCAAACAGACTGTGCCATTGGCAGATCTCATGGACAGAAGGCAAGAGCCAACTAAATGGTAGGACAGTATGGCAGGTCCATTGCCAGAACCACTATATATTCGTAAGGCCAGTCGGGTGGGATCTGATTGTTTCTCTTGGCAAATTTCTCATATG
Source organism: Gastrophryne carolinensis (assembly GCA_027917425.1). Lineage (NCBI taxonomy): Eukaryota > Metazoa > Chordata > Amphibia > Anura > Microhylidae > Gastrophryne > Gastrophryne carolinensis. The sequence continues at coordinate 30,283,723 of CM051241.1, forward strand.
TTTGAGTGATAAAAGCTAAAGTTATTTCGTCCTGCAGGACTGCCACAGGGAGGAAAACCAAACTGGGACAAGTTTGAAGAGGAACATCAGACCTTTTCTGATATTCCTCGTTAAACATGCTTCACTCGCTGCCTTTTGGATTTCAGTGTTGTTCCTGGCCTGTTTATTCCCAAAGAAAAGCAGCAAAAACATATTTCAGAATTGAAACTCCCTGAGCGGTAATGAGAACTTTGTGGCTCATGACTTCTGGCAGTTGCTTGGGCACAGCTGCACTCCATTTCACTGAGGTTTTTCTTTATAGACCTTGGGCCATTCCCTAGAGAGCATAACAGTACACAGCCAATGAGAGTCTGCACTAATGGTTGGATCCAATGATTCTGCAGGAGGGCAGTCAATGGAGACTTCTAGACCCTTCTCATTAAGATGTATGACAGTGGATGGTTTTGGGGTGCTTCTATGGGTTCCCAGCACCTCAAGGGTTGCTGGACTCCAGAATTGAAGAACAAATCTTCAAAGTACAAATAACTGAAAGCAGCTAAAAAAAAAGCACTAAACCATTTTTTTCGATACTGAACAAAAATTGCCACATTCAATTGAATAGTGTGGTTGATTCAGTAAGATTTGGGGAATATCTCTTGGTTGTAGAAAGTTAAAGTTTACTTGGTGATAAAGCATGAGAATTCAACAGTTGCTGGATCAGCAGCCTAGACAACAATGGAGCATTTTACTCCTCAGCTGGTGAGTCAGCAACAGTTTAATTCGTGTGCTATTTTGAAAGTTTTACTACCAAGAGTATTTTTCAACTTTTACTGAATCAGCCCAACATATTTCATTCTATAGAACCTGGCTTATTGAATTTTGAAGTAGAATCAAAAACAAGATTCCTCTCAGCAGTTCACTTAAAGTGGCTTTTTCCCGTCCTGTGCTTGGGGTGTGGTGCCCTGGCCACCAGTCCTGGCAATTCAGTCTACCTTACTCATTTCCTCTCCATGTCTACTACTTTAAAAGAATATGTGGAAGAACAAGTGATCTTCATAGCTCCAGCTTGGCTAGTTTGGTTCTCAGCTTGAAAGAGAGTGTCTGCAAAGGACCCTTGGGTGCTTGATTCCAGATGTTCTGACCCAGGGCCCAGTTCAACAAAAAACCTTCAAACCTAAGGCTGTCTGCATAGATCCTGAATGGCCAATGCTTTAGGAGAAAGGACTTACCCACAGTAATCAAAATACACTGGAAAGCAGAAAAGTTACCTCTAGGAAAATGTACCTGAATAGTTGGAGATGTTTCGGTTCATTCTATGAATTAAATTGTTTGAAAAAGGAATCAACATTGGCAGTTCTAAAATGCCTGCAGGAAGGTTTTGAATTGGGTCTTGCATCAAGTTGCAGGCCTGGGCCCTCCTCAGTTGATTTGGGCAAACAAATTAAGCATTTAACATGTCCATTGCAAGAAAGAAACCTGTCTGTTGTATCCAATGTCCCACTTGGGATTAAACTCTAGTTCTCGAAAGATTAACTAAAGCACCATTTAAACCTGTCAGAGGCTTACGACAAAATGTTTACCCTAAAGAGAAGTCTTATTAGCCATCGCTTTGGCTACAAGGGTTAGTGACCTTTGGGCCCTTTTTTATTATGGAACAATGTTGTACTATTCTCCCAGCCATCCTAAAACCAGACCCTCTCTACCTACCTAAAATATCCTCAATGTTCCATCACGCCCAGGATATAGTTTTACTGTCTATACAGACCAATCCTTAGTCAGATAAAAATGTATCACACTTTTTTTTCATGGGCAGGGGAGGACTCGGGTTCAAAAACTGTCGGAGTTTTTTTGGGCACACCAATTATAGGCAGTGAGCAGCATACCTTTATTACAGCCAGTAAGTGCCCCCTCAACTCCCCCGACCGCCGTCCCCCCCCCCCCCCCAGCGCTGGACAATATTGAGGCAGAGGACAGACCGGGTAACCTGCCTGCCCATCGCTGCTGTTCCCTCTGCTGCCGCACACGCTCTTCCTTACGCACTGGTTCCTGGCGGGTGTGACCCATATGGTCAGCTTCTAACGAAAACAATGGACGCTGCCCATAGACACAGACCATGCCTACCAGTCACACGTAAATAGCACTGGAGCAACCCTGAAGAGCCAGCCAGCTGCAAGGCAGGCACAAATCGTTTACCATTCCTGCTGCCTTATTGTCCAGAGCTCAGGGGCCTGCTCATCGCTATGCTGGCCAGTGAGTCCACAGGAGACACTATTAACATCATAAGAGGATTTTAAAAGAAAATATACGAGGAGCGAATTCTTTTGTTTTCCCTTTTCTTTCCAGAACATTGCAAAGAGTGTTCTGACACATTTTTGGCTCCGCAAGGGTTAAATCAACTATTCCTTTAACTTAAAAATAATGCCCCCTGTACTTCCAGGCTATAGGCCTTGTGTCTGGGGTACAGTTTCTGAAACCAAGTGGCTGGCGCTCAGCCCTGGTTGTTACCAGCTGTTATACCCTACAGAATTTAGAGCATCAGCATGCCTCCGGCTTAATTCCTATGGTGGGGAGCCAGCAGTGGTAATCCTGAGGGGAGATAGCTGTGCCCAAGGCATTGACTGTGTTTGGATTTATCATTGTGGACATATCCATAACCAGAAGAGATCTTTGCTAGTGATGTGTGCACCCCTGGTCAGGTGAGTCTTTCTAATGTGCTGAACCTCTGGACTGAGATCTCAGGGTTCCCATGTCAGGGCAATTACTTCCCACATAGCGCATCTTCTGTGTGAGCCACAGGTCTGACAAAAGAACATTGTTTCCTTGCAGTCCCTTTCTGGTACACGTTCCTGTAGCAACTACAATGCGAAATTTCAGAAGTTTTTTTTATTCAAACATTTGCATAAGAAACTTTCAAGTCAATGTTATACTGCAGGCAAAGGTAATTGTTACACCATTGCATCGGGCTGCATTTGGCACTGCCCTAAACTGTTTTCCATTTTTAAATTGAAGCAGAAACTGCCAAGATATCAGGGTTTACAGGTTCAGCCAACAACATTCTCTTTTTCATCCTGTCCCCCAATCAGCTCAGCAGAGCGGGACAGAAATGCTGATCTCTCCCTACTTTTCCACCTCCAGATTTATCACAGATCCAAGGGGCCATGCCCACTTTTTTTCAGAAGGGGAACCACATGGTGAACCTCTAAACCCCGATATCTCGGCTATTTCTTCTTCAAGTTAAAAACAGAAAACCGCTTAGGACAGTGCCAAATGTAGCCTGCCACAATGGTGTAACAATTACCTTTGCCTGCTGTAGCTCTTTAATCTCACTATGAGCTAATAAATGTTTCCAACCAACAAATCCGCAGCTTCAAATAAATCACATATCCAATACAAAGGATCTACCACATGAAAGTGCTCTGGTGGAAGAGGTGATGTCACACGGGGGTTATAAAGGCAACACTTCTGTCAGATCCTCCTATATGCCTAAAATGCTTCATTATCACTTCAAGGGTTAAACATGTATCTTTTTTAAAGCACTGAACCCAGTGGGGTTATGAATCAGTCCACTGGATCTTGTAATGATGGTGGCAGGACAACCATTTTGCCTGTGTGAAGGTTTTCTACCTACAGATGACCGTTCGGCAACCTGCATATGAATACTGCGCCCTCCTTGGGGTTGTCTCGTGTGTCCTGGGTACATTGTGCAGTCCACAGCATCCTCCTGGGCAGCCAGTCGGCTTGATACGTTGTCCCCAGGGTGGATTGGCCGCCTTCTACGAGGGCTTGAGTGACTGCAGCTGAAACTTCCTAAGACGATTGGCGGCCGTGACCACGTAGAAATGTTTCTGCCAGAAAACATGTTAAGAAGTAGAATTAATCAAAGCTGTATAATAAACTGACCCTACTGTCAAATTTGGGAAACCAAAACCTCTGTGGCATGACTGGAGGTTAAAAAATACACACTCCTGAAACCCGCAGTGCTTGCATGGGCCTTTGGCGTCCTCCCTACCCACTTGAATGGAGCTTGTGAATGCTGTGGGGTGCTGCGAAGTGCGGATCAGCTGAGGCACCCTGCTGTAATCAAGGGTCAAATTTATGAGGAAACCAAGTGGGTTTAATACCGTGAGACATCCCAAATCACAATATGCCTAACAAATGTAAAATGGGCCAACTTATTTTTATGAGTTTTGGTCCAATTTGAAGCCTAGATCTGCCTGAAAATTAAAGCGGATGAAAATCCATTTTTGCTGCCCTTCCTGCCCGAGTACCTTAAGTGATGCTGCTCCCTGCTTTCCACCACCAAAGCCTCATCCACTCGGCAATTTAGAGATTGACAATTGGCTGACCATCTGAGCTTCCATGCCCAGCCATTCAGATAGAGCGCACACAGCTCTAGGGAAGCCAAGAATGCGATGGCCAGCAATCACAACATTGCGGGAGCCACTGGTAAAGGTGAATTTACTGGCTATCCTGGGGGTCATACAGTGGGGCATACAGCTATAGGATGCCCCAGGGCCAGGATCTTTTAGATACTAGGGCCCACTGTGCTGCTAAGCTGGGCATCTAGTGTGATCTTGGAAAGGAAGCTGCCAGCCACTGACCCCTCTAATAGTAGGTACTGGCTGCGGCTTCAAGTCCCTGGCTCAATGGAAAGCCAGGGCTGAAATAGGTCATTTATAGTGGACCAAAACCCACCACGATCTATTCCCTCCTGCTGGGCATCAGAATGCCCTGCTGTGTGAAAACCCCCAGGTTGCCCTATACACTTACCTTGTTTCCCAGTCCGGCGCATGCACGAGCCACATCCCTGCTATCCTCCTACCAGAGCACACTCCCTGTTAGAGGGTAGCGGGGGATGTGGTCGCCAGCGTGCTCAGAGCCACTAGCCTTAGACAAAGCCTTAGACAACGTGACATCAGCGGCTCCGAGCGCGCTGATTGGACGAGTGGTCGCGCATGCGCTGTAGGACCGGGAAAAGGTGAGTTGGCTTCGACGATCTGTGGGGTTTCACACAGTGGGGCACCCCCGATCAGGTTTTGGGCCACTTTAAGCTGAGAGGGCTACACATAGGAGGCTGTCTTGTAGGCATACAGGAAAGCTTTCTAGACATCTTGTATCGTTTGCTATTATCTCTCAGCGCCACTGGTCACTGCAGGTTCGGTGCTCCGGAACTCACCTGATCTACGCAGCCGCCTCCCGTGACTTCTGGGGCCAGACCACAGGGACGTTGATGGCAGGACGGAATCACAACTCGTGTGGATCATGCGATCAGGTGAGTTCCTGATCCCCCGGCCCTGTGCCGATCAGTGGCGTATGACAAAAGGTCAGTGCCCTTTGCTGAACTTCTTTAAAGTGTTTGGCAAGTCAAAAGTTAAAAAATAAATGTCAGTAGCTTACCTTTCATTGAGTGGCTGGGGTGCTATGATTCCTCCTCTACCTGTCTCCTTAGTGAAGAAAATCAATTCCTGTATCAGCTTTCAGTCCCGACCCTGCTGACCTGATCCATCAATCAACCTTTACTGGACCAAGAATGGAAACACCCCCCCACCCCCTGCCCAGACGTCCTGATTGGCTGCCTCTCACTGCAGCTCTGAAACCCCACCCTCCTCTCTCTTACCCTCTCGCCCTCCCCCTTTCAGCACTGTCAGCTCTGTTGATGACCGTGTGCTCTTCAGCCGGCTTTGGAGAGTTGGAAAGCGCTTCACATGGAAGCAAGGGTGCACTGACAGCAAGACTATCGTGGGTTGAGGCAGTGGGAGGTCAGGTTAGTTTTTAGCTAAAAAAAAAAAAAATCGAAACCCTCTAGCTCACTTGTTTCTTTTTTACCTTGATGGTGTTCCCTTGGTGCATACTCGGGCTTTCCTCCAATTAACTTTTTTTTAGCATAGTAATGAGTGGACAACTCAGTCCAGTATTTCTTTTTCCTGCCTGGACAGAATCTTTAAACCTATCCCATTAAAGCACCTTTGCAATCACAAGTTGGGATGCCCTGCAGTTGGAATGGCTACCTAACAGCCTCGAGCCATGCCATATACTGACCTTCATGGTTTCAACAGTGGTGACGTGCGGCAATCGGCAGATTGTGCTACAGATTAATGACCTCTGATTGCTGCACATGTCTACAGCAACGCACAGGCCTATAGCGTAGCAAGGCATCCTAAGTCAGAAAGCCCCCTCCTTGGGAACATTGTAATTGGACCAAAACTTGTCACGGGTCAACGGACTTACTTTCCACTTCTTCTGGGTCATGTATCTCTGGAGCAGGAGCTGCGACTTCAAGCGGACTTTGTATTTCTGTGCTTTTAAGGCCAGTTCTGTCAGCCACTCGTGTTTCAGGCATTGCCCGGCGCTCATCCTGCCGCTGTAACAACAAAAATAGAGACACCTTAAATTACAGTAATTTGAATAGTTATAGCTGCCACCCAATAATGCGTCACAGGAGTGATGTGTCATATGTGTGCCTAGCTAGAGAGCACTTTCTGGCTTGTGGGTTTCTGTGTCACAAGCCAGACCATAACCAATGGTAGAAGGTCTTGTATGTTTTGTGTCACTCTGGGTCTACCTTTGTATTTTAGCACTGCTTTTTGACAATTTTTTGGAGATGATTTTAATAATTTTCATTAAAGACTTACATTTTTAAGGTGTGCGGACCCATTCCCTTTATCCAGACCATAACCAATGGCTGGGCAGCACTGTAGGTGGGCTCGGAAGAGATACCCACTAACGTCTGACAACCCTTCTATCTGTATCCACCCTTATATCCTAATAGATTGTAAGCTCTTCCACCTTCAGTATCCCCCCTTAAAGATTGTAAGCTACTCCTCCTCCATTCTTCCTTATTCCTTAATAGATTGTAAGCTCTTTCAACTCTATGCTCCCTTATACCCTAATAGTCTGTAAGCTCTTCTCCTCCTGTATCATCCCTTATACCCTAATAGATTGTAAGCTCTTCTTCTGTATCATCCCTTATACCCTAATACATTGTACGCTCTGCTCCTCCTGTATCCTCCCTTATACCCTAATAGATTGTAAGCTCTTCTCCTTCTGTATCCTCCCTTATACCCTAATAGATTGTAAGCTCTTCTTCTGTATCATCCCTTATACCCTAATACATTGTACGCTCTGCTCCTCCTGTATCCTCCCTTATACCCTAATAGATTGTAAGCTCTTCATCCTTCTGTATCCTCCCTTATACCCTAATAGATTGTAAGCTCTTCTCCTTCTGTATCCTCCCTTATGAAAAAAAAAATGTGGCTTCCACATGTATCTGCAGATATATGTAACCAAACCTCTGTCTTTCCACATAGCTAGACATGTTTGTTGCTTAATACTTAGTTGACGAGAGGGTTAAACTGGGCGGTAAATTAGTTCCCAGGCCCTGAATAATAATAATAATTTTGTATAAATAATAGTGATTGAGCTGCTCCCACCCCCCTTTATCCTCCCGTATACCCTAATAGATTGTAATCTCTTCTCCTTCTGTATCCTCCCTTATACCCTAATAGATTGTAAGCTCTTCCTCCTTCTGTATCCTCCCTTATGCCCTAATAGATTGTAAGCTCTTCCTCCTTCTGTATCCTCCCGTATACCCTAATAGATTGTAATCTCTTCTCCTTCTGTATCCTCCCTTATGCCCTAATAGATTGTAAGCTCTTCCTCCTTCTGTATCCTCCCTTATACCATAATAGATTGTAAGCTCTTCCTCCTTCTGTATCCTCCCTTATACCCTAATAGATTGTAAGCTCTTCTCCTTCTGTATCCTCCCTTATACACTAATAGATTGTAAGCTCTTCTCCTTCTGTAACCTCCCTTATACCCTAATAGAGTGTAAGCTCTTCTCCTTCTGTATCCTCCCTTATACACTAATAGATTGTAAGCTCTTCTCCTTCTGTATCCTCCCTTATACCCTAATAGAGTGTAAGCTCTTCTCCTTCTGTATCCTCTCTTATACACTAATAGATTGTAAGCTCTTCTCCTTCTGTATCCTCCCTTATACACTAATAGATTGTAAGCTCTTCTCCTTCTGTATCCTCCCTTATACACTAATAGATTGTAAGCTCTTCTCCTTCTGTAACCTCCCTTATACCCTAATAGAGTGTAAGCTCTTCTCCTTCTGTATCCTCCCTTATACACTAATAGATTGTAAGCTCTTCTCCTCCTGTATCCTCCCTTATACCCTAATAGAGTGTAAGCTCTTCTCCTTCTGTATCCTCTCTTATACACTAATAGATTGTAAGCTCTTCTCCTTCTGTATTCTCCATTGTATCCTAATAGATTGCATACTTCTACACATTCTGCTTCCTATTTATCATAATAGATTATTACTGGTATATCTCCCCAACCATACCTTCCCCCATAATGTATCCCTTCTTAAAGTGGACCAACACCCTGGGGTGATCGGCCCGGGAATCTATAAGATTCCCGGGCCGATCACCCCCCACCCCGCGGGACATCCGAGATCGGGATGTCCCGCGGGGTGAAACCCCCCCCAAGCACCCCAACTCACCTACCTTATCTTCGGCGGCGGCCGGCCGCCGCCGCCTCCCTCGCGCCCCTGTAGGCGTGCGCGCCTCCGCGCCGGCCGTCTGCGAATGGCCGGCGCGGGGACGCGCGCGTCAAAAGTGACGCGAGGGAGGCGGCCGCCGCCGCTTAGACGTCCCAGCTCTCCCCTTGTACGTCGGCGCTGGGAGCGGGGAGAGGTGAGTTTTTCGGGGGGTTAGGGGGGGTTTCACACAGCGGGGCACCCCGATCGGGGGTGCCCCACCGAAGTGGACCAAGACCCAGGATAGTCAAAATCCTGGGTGTTGGTCCACTTTAATAGATAGTAAGCTCTTGCCTCTTTGGTATCCTCCCTTATAGCTTTATGTAGTTTACAACAAATGGAAGCTGTTCCTTCTTCTGTATCCTCACCAATATCCTGATTTTAAGCTCTTCCACATGCTTCTCTTTACCCTAACAGATCTCGGCCTCTTTAGCACACTAAGGTGTTTGGGGCAACTTGGCTTGGAGCATCCAATCACATTACCTCTTTTCTTTGACCAGAAGCCTGCTAATGAAATCTTTGGCCTCCTCGGACACCTGACTGAAGGTCTCTGAGTCAAAGTCCCAGTTGCAGTTGACGATATAGTTCATGGTCTCTGCGTCGCTTTCCCCAAGGAATGGAGACAGTCCGCTGAGTCTAAAATGACACAGACATCACAGGTGATTGCAAACCTCTGACATGTCACCAGCCAAAACCCTCATGTAGAAAAGGGAGCTTGTGCCACCTCACTAGAGCACATGTAGTGTGTAGAGATACCAGAGGGTGGAAGTGGCCCCGAGTCTTCAGGAAAGGGATGATTTTAATGCTATAGCAGTTAATCCGAATGCTAATGGCAGCTGCTGATTGGCTAGTTTGGAAAAGCATTGCTGCACAAGCAGCCTCAGCTAGGAGGCCATAGTCGGGCCTAAGAAATGGTTTAAGCATACCTCCCAAATGTCCCTGATTTGGAGGGACTGTCCCTCTTTTGAGTCTTCTTTGCCTCCCTTTGAAGTTTAACTTTCAGATCTGCATCAATAAATTATTCATTTGCCTATTTACAATTTTTACATTGTTTTAACTTAGGGTATAAGGGATGATAGAGAAGGAGAAGAGCTTACAGACTATTAGTGTATAAGGGAGGATACAGAAGGAGAAGAGATTACAGACTATTAGTGTATAAGGGAGGATACAGAAGGAGAAGAGCTTACACTCTATTAGGGTATAAGGGAGGATACAGAAGGAGAGCTTACAATCTATTAGGGTATAAGGGATGATACAGGAGAAGAGCTTACAATCTATTAGGGTATAAGGGAGGATACAGAAGGAGAAGAGCTTACAATCTATTAGGGTATAAGGGAGGATACAGAAGGAGGAAGAGATTACAATCTATTAGGGTATAAGGGGGATACAGAAGGAGGAAGAGCTTACACTCTATTAGGGTATAAGGGAGGATACAGAAGGAGAAGAGCTTACAATCTATTAGGGTATAAGGGATGATACAGGAGAAGAGCTTACAATCTATTAGGGTATAAGGGAGGATACAGAAGGAGGAAGAGCTTACAATCTATTAGGATATAAGGGATGATACAAGAGGAGAAGAGCTTACAGACTATTAGGTTACATCCTATATCCTAGCCATCCCTCAACAAGTGGGTGTGGCCAAATTTAACAATTGTCCCTCTTTCCCACCCTGAAAAGTTGGTAGGTATGGTTTAGGGGGGAAGCCATCAGTCTTCCACGGCTATTTCAAAGCTGTGGCAAAAAGGATGTTTTCTCTGGGAAGAGCTTCACTAGCATGCTTTCAGTTAGGAGGGTTTTTTTTTGGGGGGGGGATATTCTGATTGCTAAACAATATAAAATATCTGGTGCGAAAAATATTTCATATGAATAAAACAAAGCATAGCAATCATGAATATAAAATGTGGAATCAATACTTAGGTTGGTCCTTTTAAAGTGGACCTAAACTGTGATTTTTACTAACTCAAGTTTTGGTCCGCCCTCTCCCGGTGACACCCTGCTGGTCAGCAGATATACATGGCGTTCCCTCAGCGCAGGCACGGCTCTGCTAAAGTCAGCTTCTTCAGCCTGTTATGATGTGATTGGGGGATCTGCACACTGCCTGTTATGGGGCCATTTGGGGGGGGGAGGGTTCTGCCACACTGCCTGTTATGGCGTGATTGGGGGGTCTGCACACTGCCTGTTATGGGGCCATTTGGGGGGGGAGGGTTCTGCCACACTGCCTGTTATAGGGGGATTGGGGGGTGATTTTGCACACTGCCTGTTTTGGGGTAATCGGTGGTGGAATTCTGCACACTGCCTGTTATGGGGGGATTGGGGGGGGATTTTGCACACTGCCTGTTTTGGGGTAATCGGTGGTGGAATTCTGCACACTGCCTGTTGCTATTGGGTTCTGGGAGAGGGGGATTTTAGCACACCGTTTGTTTCAGAGTATTTTTGGGCATTGGGGACTCACAGCATGTAAGTGATGACTCCGATGCTCCACATGTCAGTTGGGAAAGACACAAAGTCATAATTGACTACTTCTGGAGCCAAAAATTCTGGCGTCCCGAAATTCACCTTCAGCTTCTCTCTTGGCTTGTATCTGAAAATCAACACAAGGGTTTAAAGATGCTTGTTTTTCGATATTAACCCCTCACTGTCTACAATCTGTGGACTAACCTGATTCCAGACTAGACCTCATGCCAGAGTAACGTTCAACAGGAAGTAAAGTCAATTTGCCACGTCCTCATTCTCTTGTATGTTGGCCAATCATGACTGCCCGCAACCATTCAGGTTTAATGTGCAAGCCTACTTGGGAAAACTGAATGGTCATCAGCAGTCATGTGATTGGCTGCCGTACAACGAATGAGGAGGTGGTATACACTGCCTAGTCCACACCACCGTCGGACACGGTTCGGTTGTGAGCACAGTAGACCTCCCAGGGGAAGAAGGGTGGACAGAGGGGGGGGGGGGGGGGATGGCCTCTAAGTCACACACTAAAAGTACAGGTTGTTATAAATGTCATTCGTAAGCATACATGAGGTATAAACAATTACTATTTAATAATTTTGCAGCCATAGGAATAGTTAGCAGGGTGGGCGGGGTTACCCTCGCCCGCGTTCCCTGCAAGTGACCTGATATCACTGTATACAATACAATATCATTACTGTAACCCATTAACAATTCAACCCTGTAACGATCTGTCATAATCAGACCCATTGGACCCACACACTGAAGAAGCAAATGCGAAACGCGTGTCACGAGCCCTGTACAGAACCCTGGACACTCACCTGTCCTTCGGTCCCACGTCGGCGTCTCCCGCTCGGCCAGCGTGCGGGCTGGGCGGCGTCTCTGACCGGCGGCGGCTCGGCGGCTCCTCTCCCCGGCCGCCGCTCGGCTATTTCCGCCCCGAGCTGCCGCTCGGCTCTTTCCGTCGCGAGCGGCTGCTCGGGCGGTCTCCTCTCCAGCGGCTTCGGGAGCGGCCGTCTCGGCACGCAACTCCGTACACGCGCGCGCGCGTCACTTGCTGCTGTTTATGCCCTCCGGCGGCGCTGCACACAGGGCGCCCGCCGGAGGTAATTAGATCCGGGCCAAAGAGCCCAAAAGCTTGGCAATTTGAATGGGGCAATCAGCCTCAGGTTCCTAATGTTGCACCAATCAATTCCCCTTTCCTGTTCCATCACTCCTATAAAGCTGCTCACTCTGCACTTGTTCCTTGCCCGTGATAGCGTGCTGCTGGGTGTGATTGTGATTGCTATTTCCCTTACGATTCTGCCGTGTATGACCATTCCTGATTGCCGCCTGGACCGACCTTGCCTGTTTTTGACCACGATTCCTGCCTGCTCCTCTGTACCGCGTATCTCTGACCTCCTGGTGTGACCTTTGGCTAGCCCTGACCATTCTTCCGTCTCAATCCTCTTGTACCGTGCTTCCTTGGACTGATCACCTGTGTATGACCTCTGCCCGATTGTCTTACCAGTCTTGTTCCTGGTTCGTCCACCTTCCCCTGCATAAGTCAGCATCCTTTGTGCTAACAAGTCCTGGGGGCAACCGTGTCCGGTGAGGCTTATCCTGCGTCCCGGCAAACGGGGGCTTGGCTATAGGCGAAGAAAGCAGCGGAGATTGGGGGTTGCTGACTTATTGGAAGGAAGACGTCCCACGGGACCTGACAACGCGTCTGTGTAGGAGCTCCATTTTGTTCAAATCCTGTTCCACAACTTGCTTCAAACCAAGGGCATTAAGGACCCATACTGCCACTAACAAGGAGGTCCCTACAACAAGTGGACCCAATAACAAGTACAACCTACATACTTAAAGACTTTTTATCACTGATTGCAGGAACTAATACACCGATTGTATGAATAAGTATGATGTAAATACTATTCCTATGGCTGCAAAATTATTAAATAGTAATTGTTTATACCTCATGTATGCTTAAGAATGACATTTATAACAACCTGTACTTTTAGTGTGTGACTTAGAGGCCATCCCCCCCCCTCTGTCCACCCTTCTTCCCCTGGGAGGTCTACTGTGCTCACAACCGAACAGTGTCCGACGGTGGTGTAAACTAGGTAGTAACCCCTCCAGGGAGGAGAGTCTCAAGGAGGTGGCCCCCCCCTTTCTAATTGCTATATAGAGCCCAAGAGGCCACACCTCTACACCACTATAGTAAAGTACACATTAAAGGCACATACCCCCAATAATTTTTCTCAGTCCTCTCCCCCCTCTCTTTCAGGTGGTATACACTGTCTTGACTTCCTTTCTAAAGTGAATGTCTGTTGTTCTATTACCACCCTCCACCCTGCCTCCCTCCCCTGGCTCTGAGGTAGGATGAGGGGGGGTTACAAAAAAACCCTCTTACCTCACCAGTAGTGCCATCAGTGATTGGGCAGGGGCCGTACAGAGTGGGGGATGTTGCTGTTTGCAGCCTCTCCAAGATGGCTGTGCCCAGGACCAGAAACACCAGGGGAACGGTGCTGGATTCCCGCAAAGTAAGCATCTTTTCTTTTTGAAATTCCTCCCCCCCCCCCCTTATTAAGAGGCCCGGATCATTACTGGTCTTGAAAGGTCAATTCCTGCCTTGTATTCAGTCACCATGAGGTACGAAAGATATGAGCATGAAATCTGACAACTGCATGCAAAAATGGCAAACATTCAACCATGGTGATTATCACATGCACAAGGCCAGCCTTCCATCAATCAAACCATTATTCTCTATCTTTCTGCTTTAAAGTGGATCAAAACTCTAGACTCTAGTCCAGGCTCAATCCTTCCCCTAGAGGTATCCCAGTTTAGGATGCCCCACAATGTGAAACCTCCTGGTTTCCCTGCATGCTCATGCTCGTATATACAGCACCTGCACTGGCCTCTGGCAGCATCCGCACGCTGGGCATTTGCCGGCGGGTCCACAAAGGCCAGAGGGAGTGGGGGTGCTGATGCGTAATCAGGATCCCAGCCATAATCTCCATGCAAAGTTATTTGTTTAATGGGACATTTCAGGCAAAAGAAATGAGCCTTTTTGCTTGCCCCATACTGGCTGTCAGGGGCAGGGCTGGCGTCAGCAACCGACAAGGCGGGGCAGCTGGGATGTGCGACAGCACTTAAACAGCGGCAGACTGGGAGGGCACCGCCACAGATGGTGCCCACATCTCCTTGAATGGTAGAGTTACACACAATGGGGCATCTTGATTTAGATTCCAGGGGAGGAAGTGGGGTTTTTTTCTCAATTTGGTATGCCCGTTTGTGAAAAAAAACCCTGGTTTAGCCGTTAACTCGGACTGGCGTTCCCACAGTGTATTCACCAGAAAGTAATGAACAAAGGGGGGGGGGGGGTCACACACAGGGGCATCCAAAACCAGGAGAATCTAGATTCTTTTAGACTCCAAGGTCAGGTTTGGTACGCTTCAAAGTAGACCAAAACTAGAGTTTTGATCCAAATAGCATGATCCTTCGGGCGCTTTGAGATTTGGGACGTCCCTCGGTCATGTGACGGGACTCTTCACCACAAAGGGGCCCACTGAGACCATGCCGCCCAAGGACCCACATAAACCTGCTCCGGCCGTGGTCAGGGGCAGCATTTTTTATTTACCAGCATTTCCTGATAAACTCTATGGAACTTGCTCCTTTCTGCTGACTCATCAGACATAGCCCCCCCCCCCCCCCGTGCTTAATTCACTTCGGAGCGGACCTTTATATTGATTCAGCAGTTCAGCATGGCAGGCCCCACCGAAGGAAGAGAGCATGCTTGCTGTCTAAGAGTCTGTCCAAGAGTGTGCAGAGTGCAAGCAAGCCCAGAAAGAGAGCCCCCACTGTGGCTTGCCATGTGACCACATTTGGAGGTGGTCATCGAGGAATTAAATGGTGAAGAGGGGCAAACTTTGGCGCCCTTCTATAGGAAATGGAGGAAAGGCACATTGGACAGGTTCCAGGTGAGCTCTTGGTTGCCTTCTTATTGCCATTGCCTGGACCGTCCTTCTTCGTAAATTATTCTACAGTACATTCAGCATCTGCATGTTTAAGGGAGTTGATAATTGGGAAATACCGCGCTGCCTAACAAACAACAACAAATAACAAGCTCAACGTGTAGAAAGGGTCCCCAACCTTAAAAATCAGAAAAAACACAGAGCTAAATATATCTAAACAAACAAAAATCCAGTCTCTCAATGAAGCTTCAATAAAGTGTCTTTTGATTTTATTTCTTTCATGTTATCCACTTGGAGTAAAAATCCTATCATCACATGAAAGTTGGATCAAGATATTTGGTTTTCGTTATGGAGAATTAAGCTCTACTTTTTGGAGCTTTCCTTCACATCTCGTTTCTTATTGCCCTGAAATGGTGTGAGAACGATTATTAATGAGGAATTGGTTAACAACGCCTTGTATTAAAGTTATTCTGGTAAGAGTTTTATCCAGAAGGTGGTGGATCACTCAATCACGTTGCACTTTACAAGTGGATATTGTCACTTATGGATTCATTTGGAATTTTCACTCAAAAGACACTTTATTGAAAGCTTCATTGAGAGACTGAATTTTTGTTTGTTTAGATATATTTAGCTCTGTGTTCTTCTATATGTGTTTTTTCTGATGTTTAAGGGAGTAACTGGAATTTGAATGCGGCAGACAAGCCACCGATCTAAATATTCAGTAAAGTGATTTACACACTTACCTCCTTGCCAGCCCGAAATCTATAATCTTGATCTGGTGACCAGTGTGATTGACGCACAAAATATTCTCTGGCTGGAAGAGACATAAAGATGTTTGGAAATCTGTTCACCTTAAAATGGATCGTCCTGCTTACTGGCCACACAGAGGAATCATCTACCTGTACTGCTGAATAAAGTTGTTGTCATTCAGCCCCTTACCTGTAGCCCAGCCTCTGGATTTTTTTTAAATTCATGACCAATTTTTTTTAGCATTGAGACGTGGACCTATCCCCCTTGCAGTTATCACAACCAGTTGAAAGGGGATTCTGGAAATCCCACACGGGTCCCCAGATGGTCTGCACTCTACCCACAAAACACTTTTGCCCTTATTCATCAAGCGATAGCGCCAGGTAGTGTCTGACGAGCGCCAGGTAGCGGCAGCTAACGGCGACTACCGACTCAAGTACGCCCGGCGGCGGTCACAATGACGCATTTATCAAGCAAAATGAGGCTAGCGCCGGCGAGAGCGACGGCTGGCGCGGCATTCATCATGAAGCCGCCTGGACCGAACAGCGCCGCTGCAAATTCCCTCACAGCGCCAGGTATGAGCTGTCGCTCCCTGGCGATGTCCAATGCATTTCAATGGAGCAATCTATAATTATTCATAATTAATTGGTATTAATTTTTTTTTTTATTTTTTTAATGTCAAAAAATCGGAGACCACTTCTGCAATGTTAGGATTTATTTTTAAGTCAAAAAAAAAATTAAAAAAAATTTGTGCAGAATTGATCTAACAGGTCTGAGATTAATGTATTCATATTACAAAATGATTCTAAAAACATGTATAATGTTACATTCAAAAAATATGGTTGTTTAGGGGTTAAAAACTAGTTAATACACATCGCCGCCAGCGCTCTGGGGTTTAAACAAGGAATGGACAGCGACAGCACATTCGGAGCGTGATTTGTTAATGAATATGAAGCTAGCCGTTCGCTCTGGCCATTCGTTGTCAGGCGCTCACATACAACGCTGGACCTGTGAAACAGCGACCCCCCAGCCCGTATTCAACATTACCGCACACCGACTGAGTCGCTGTCATCAAGCTAACGCCGGCCAAGCACAGCGAATACTGGCTGGCGCTGAAAAAATCACGCTACAGTCGCTCATCTGTCGCTACTTGGCGCTATTAATGAATCGGCCTCCCCGTAATAATATTGCACCGCAGTCACTAGTACTAAGCAAAGTATCAATTTTATTAGTAATTAAAAAGGACTCATATGAGAGCCGATGTACATAAAAAACATATACACAAAAATACAGAAGGGAGGGAGAGAGGAAAATAGGGCTATATATGTATTAGATACAGTAAGTGTACTTTCTACCAATAAGAATCTATCACTGACCAACAATATATATATATACAATAAAGTGCCCTAATTGTACTTGTAATCACCCCAGGTAAGAATAAATACAAAATATATGTGCACAATCTACTACCGATCTCTAGAAATACCGGGGAAGTGTCTGCTAAGCAGACTACAAGGCACTATTCAATTCATGGCAGTGAAAAGACAATCAAAACAAAAGTGTAACAAACACAAGATTTACATTACCGCATGATGTCTCTTGCCCGCCTCAGAACCCCCCGTATGTAACGGCCCGCCGACGCGTTCCGTGGACTCCCCACTTCACCAGGGCACAGAAGTGGCCACTAGATTCTTATTGGTAGAAAGTACACTTACTGTATCTAATACATATATAGCCCTATTTTCCTCTCTCCCTCCCTTTTGTTCTTAACAAGTGTTAGCTAGGTTTTTCAGTTTTTAGTATGAGTGTGCAGAGGGTTAACTTTATTTTTTGCTTAGTGTGTGGTCACACCCCTCTAGCACCTCTTGACTGCTATATATTGACTGGATGAGCACATCCTACCTTCCTTTTTGCTGTTGCATTTGCAGGTCAGTGGCCAGATCTGCTGGATTGTAGCTCTCCCAATGTAACAGGGAGTCCAATTGGCCTCTACCTAAACCCTCTTTTTGAGCTGTAACACTGTGCAGGCAAGTAAAGTATTTTTCATTGTGTGTGTGCAAGCAAGTTAAAGCGGACCTTCACTCTAAATAAGAGTCTATCTTATATGTTTCCCACACCCTGTACATACAGATTGCTCACATTAAAAATCATCCTACCTGCATCTACTGCATGTTATAAGCCTTTAAACATCCAAGATGGCGGCTTATGGAAGCTGCCATTTTTGCAGGCAGCCTGCAAACAGGAAGTGCCTGCAAACAGGAAGTGACTGTGCTGCTCTGCATTCTGGGACTGCTGACCTTTCCCTGACCCCAGCTCTGCTCTGTCTGAGCAAAGCACAGCTATAACCTGCCCCCCTGTACCTTATCCCACTCTCCTCTCCTCAGTAAGTGTGATGCTTCTGAGTCAAGATGGCGGCGCCCGTATCCTAAATTCCCGAACAGAGTTGCAGCCCAGTGGGGAAAAGTATAATAAATTAGTGACTAAACATGTAAAATATATTAATTTTAGATGCTGAGGAATTGTTTTTTAAGAGTTTGGGCTTTTCATTAAATCATGGTGAAGGTCCGGTTTAAGTTATTGCAATGTCTTTAGACAGGCTGATTCATGTATTGCATTGCTTGTGCACACACAAGTAAAGAAGTAGCAATGTCTGCACAAACTTTTAAACTTAGTAATGTTAGGGACGGGGTACAAATTGGACGGCCTTGACGTGGCTACCTCGCTTTTACATTCATTGCAATCTATGTTAACTAACAGTCCATGTTCTTAACAAGTGTTAGCTAGGTTTTTCAGTTTTTAGTATGAGTGTGCAGAGGGTTAACTTTCTTTTTTTCCTTTTGTATTTTTGTGTATATGTTTTTTAAGATTGTCATTTGTGTATATTTTTTATGTACATCGGCTCTCATATGAGTCCTTTTTAATTACTAATAAAATTGATACTTTGCTTAGTACTAGTGACTGCGGTGCAATATTATTACAAAGTGTTTTGTGGGTAGAGTGCAGACCATCTGGGGACCCGTGTGGGATTTCCAGAATCCCCCTTCAACTGGTTGTGATAAAGGCATAGATGGGCACATTTTGGCCTAGCACCCCCACATGGTGATAGTCTTGGGCTGTGCGCGTCTAGTATATATTTTACTATCCCCCTTGCTGCACACTGTTTGTCATTCTCCTGCTACTTTGTATAGGCCCACCTTTCAGTGCTTATGACTGTGGTCATCACAGCTAGATTAAGAGTGGAGGAGTTATTTTAAGGGTAATCCCCCAACAATATTACACCCCCCACTCTCCTACTGTCTCCCACCACAACCAGACAAAAAGTACAAGGATCTTACACCAGACAACGCCACTGGGGGAGTTCCCGATTTGGCTCATGGGCCCACTGGGAACAAGTGGTGGAAGCTTCGGGGCACCCTGCGTATAATCCAGCCCTGGTTATGTCCCCAGCAGTGATAATAGTGTCGGATCTTTACTGAGCTGTGGGGGCCTAAAGCAGATACTCCATTGCGGGAAAAAAATAATAAACAGCTCACCCATCTCATCAACTGATCCTGCTGCACGGCCGGGAGTTCATCCGTATTTTTCCAATGTATCAGACAAGGTCAGCATCCAGTTAAAACTTGTACTTTTATTCCATCCAATTCTTAAAAACCGAGCCTTACAGGTGTCAAATTTTCGATTCAAACAATCCACGCTACGTGTTTCAGAGTCTTTACTCCTTAATCATACATGTTTTCCTCAATACAGCCTGTCACTGATACATCAGATGTTCCATTGCACCAATCGTAATCTGGCCCTGGTGGTCATGAATAAGTAAATTCCAATATCTGGGCTATAGGAAAGGTTCTGTATCTCAACAGCTTATTCGGCAGTTTAATGGGATCAATTTGCTGCATGGCAGGTACACAAACAATTATTTTTTTTTACACTTAGGCCCTTATTTAACAAGGGATAGCGCCAGGTAGCGAATGGTGAGCGAACGGTAATGACGCTCACCACCACGAGAACGCCGGCTCCCCTCCGCAATCACACATTTATCAAGCCGATCCTGCTTAGCGACTGACAGAGCGCCAGATAGCGAATCATTCATCATTATTCCAGCCTCACCCCACAGCGCCAGCGAGCGACCTTGAACAGCGACAGGTATGACCTCTCGCTACCTGGCGCTCTCCAATGCATTTCAATGGAGAATTAATTGCTATTAATTTTTTTTGTTTTTTTTTTAAATGTCAAAAATTCTGTGACCACTTCTGCAATGTTAGATTTTTTTTAAGGTAAAAAAAAATAAATTTGTGCAGAATTGATATTACAGGTCTGATATTAATGTATTCATATTACTAAATGTTTGGAAAAACATGTTTTTTTTTTTTTCCAAAAATATGGTTGTTTGGGGGTTAAAAAACTACTTTTAACCCATCGCCGCCAGCGCTCTGGGGTTTAAACAAGCATTTCACAGCGCGAGAATTTTTTGAGCGTGATTTGTTAATGAATATGCTGGGAGCCGTTCGCTATGGCCATTCGCTGTCATGCGCTCCCATACAGAGCGGAACCTGTCAAATAGCGACTCCTAACCCCGTATTCAACATTACTGCACACCGACTGAGTCGCTGTCAACAGCCGAACAACGGCCAAGCACAGCAAATACTAGCGTGCGCTGTGAAAATAACGCTACTGTCGCTCATCTGTCGCTACCTGGCGCTATTAATGAATCGGCCTCTTAGCCTCAACAACCTCTTGAAAAAAAAATGTTTCCATAAACCTCCACCTTTTGAGGTTCCATATTCCCAACAATCAGACCTCCTTCCCAAACCAGAACTACTTACTGGCCACCATTCCTGCAGTGCTAGCTGCACAATGTGTCACTTTGGTATATGACCATACACCTCTGTACCAGTCAATAGGAGCTTTTTCCAAGGGATAGGGATTGCGGCCATTATCTCTATAGGCAGCACTAGAGGCCATCCGCACCCATTATGCATTATCATTTATGTTTATTTTTAGAGTGCTAACATCTTCCATGATGCTGTGCAAGGCAGAGATCACAGGAGGGTAAGATGAGTACTATAGGTATAATATACAGGGTATTAGGAGTCAAATGTGACAGAAGTGCAATAAAAAAAACATTCATACTGGAGTACATTAGATGTGAGGGTTCTTCCCACGCCAGCTTAAAATCTAAACCAAAAGGGTGTGTTTTAAGGGCATTTTTGAACTGTTGGAAAGTGGCGAATAGCATGGGAAAGTGCATTTCAGAGAGGGGCAGCACATTGAAGTCATGAAAATCCTTTAGGAAAAAATTATAAAATAGAAATAAAGATCACTATATGCATATAATTGGGATGCCCCACACAGTAGCTAGTTTTTCAGCTACCCACTTTCCTTACTACCACGCTCCCCCCGGCAACTGAAGCTGTGGAATTCACAGAGAAGCCGGCATCACTGGCAAAGTAGCTGGTTTGTTGGGTGTGCACAGAGCGGAGGGGGGTGGGGATGTTATGGTCGACAGCTTTCACTTTTGCAGCCACTGGAGGTGTGCAGAGGTAAGATAAGAACGTAGCACGAAAACCGACTGTTATGTTTAATAAGATGGGGGCATCCCAAACCACCAGGCCTGCTGATTTATACACATATAGTGACCCAAATGTCATTCCTGCCTTTGGGTCAGGTACATTTGCAGGCACAGGGGAGTGAGTTACAGCATGGCAGCCATGGTGGGTAATTAGTGAGTAACAGCATGGCAGCCATAGTGGGTAATTAGTGAGTAACAGCATGGCAGCCATAGTGGGTAATTAGTGAGTAACAGCATGGCAGCCATAGTGGGTAGTTAGTGAGTAACTGCATGGCAGCCATAGTGGGTAATTAGTGAGTAACAGCATGGCAGCCAAGGTGGGTAATTAGTGAGTAACAGCATGGCAGCCATAGTGGGTAATTAATGAGTAACAGCATGGCAGCCATAGTGGGTAATTAATGAGTAACAGCATGGCAGCCATGGTGGGTAATTTGTGAATAACAGCATGGCAGCCATAGTGGGTAATTAGTGAGTAACAGCATGGCAGCCATAGTGGGTAATTAGTGAGTAACAGCATGGCAGCCATAGTGGGTAATTAGTGAGTAACAGCATGGCAGCCATAGTGGGTAATTAGTGAGTAACAGCATGGCAGCCATGGTGGGTAATTTGTGAATAACAGCATGGCAGCCATAGTGGGTAATTAGTGAGTAACAGCATGGCAGCCATAGTGGGTAATTAGTGAGTAACAGCATGGCAGCCATAGTGGATAATTAGTGAGTAACAGCATGGCAGCCATGGTGGGTAATTAGTGAGTAACAGCATGGCAGCCATAGTGGGTAATTAATGAGTAACAGCATGGCAGCCATAGTGGGTAATTAGTGAGTAACAGCATGGCAGCCATAGTGGGTAATTAATGAGTAACAGCATGGCAGCCATAGTGGGTAATTAATGAGTAACAGCATGGCAGCCATAGTGGGTAATTAGTGAGTAACAGCATGGCAGCCATAGTGGGTAATTAGTGAGTAACAGCATGGCAGCCATAGTGGGTAATTAGTGAGTAACAGCATGGCAGCCATAGTGGGTAATTAGTGAGTAATAGCATGGCAGCCATAGTGGGTAATTAGTGAGTAACAGCATGGCAGCCAAGGTGGGTAATTAATGAGTAACAGCATGGCAGCCAAAGTGGGTAATTAGTGAGTAACAGCATGGCAGCCATAGTGGGTAATTAGTAAGTAACAGCATGGCAGCCATAGTGGGTAATTAGTGAGTAACAGCATGGCAGCCAAGGTGGGTAATTAGTAAGTAACAGCATGGCAGCCATAGTGGGTAATTAGTGAGTAACAGAATGGCAGCCAAGGTGGGTAATTAATGAGTAACAGCATGGCAGCCAAGGTGGGTAATTAGTGAGTAACAGCATGGCAGCCAAGGTGGGTAATTAGTGAGTAACAGCATGGCAGCCATAGTGGGTAATTAGTGAGTAACAGCATGGCAGCCAAGGTGGGTAATTAAAGTGTAATAGAGGCTCTACATGGGTTTGATCTGGGAAATTTGAACTGGAAAGCATTCTCTTTAAAGTACATCTGTGGGCAGATGCCAAAACAAAAGCATAGCACAGGTAAACCCTTTGGGTCAGCTGCAAAGAATTGGTTACTAATCATGGATGCTTGCTCCCCCCCCCCCCCCCAGCCTCTGCACTGCTGTAATTTGCTGTTCTATTCAAAATCTGCTCACGTCTTTCCTTACATACTCCTGGCTCAGACAATGTAATACTGGCAGGCTGCATGGGGCAAAGAATACTCCAAATTAGCCCCAAAACAGCTCTACCAGGGTCAGCTCCAGGTCTTTGTGTGCCTTAGGACAAGAAAGTCGTTCTGGGCCCAATATCATGTCATTTCACTCTTCAGCTGCCACCGATGAGTCCTCCTCTACTGCTAATCATCTGCTGGTCGCCCTCCACCCACTGCTGCTGAATATCCTCCAAGGTTCCTCGCCGCTTATCCACAGAAGCTTATGGTCCTGACCACCTATTGAGCTGCAGCTAACCGCCCTCTATTTCTCAACACCTTCTCCCTTGCCACTGAGTATCCTCTGGTCCTGGGAGAAGGTCTGTGTGAGGGACATGCAGCTTTCGGGCCCAGCAGAGAATCATACAGCGCCCCAGTCAAAACTTGAGCAACACTACATATCCACAATATAGATAAATACAACCAGTTATTTCGTACAGAGAAAAACATATACTAAAATCACAAGATAAACAGTTATGGTCTAATCTGGAGTATTTTTACCCTAGTTTGCCTTGGTTGTGGGCACCTATCATCACTCCTGCGGTGATGTGAGGGTTTACATAGCAGGCCACATCAATGGGGCTGGGAGGCCAGATTTGAGTAGTCACCAGATCTTACACTTTAAATGATGATCCAGTCTTAAAGAAGGTAAAGGGTGAGCGGTAATGTGCTCTCTGGACAAACTGAGGGCATACATAAGGTCGGAGATACAGGGGGTGCTTTTACATCAGGTCCACAGAATCCTAACTGTTGGGATCTGCGATCCGTTCAGCACTTACAGCAGAGAGCATGAAAGATCCATAGTTTGTTTTAAGGAAAGGTACAGTCCAGGCAAAGGGTTAAAATAGCCTGCTTTCTGCTAACCTCATGCTGGATGTCAGGGGGCATGTCTTTCAATCACCTGCACTTTAAATAAGCTGCTTGACAACCTAACTGTTGACAGCCAATAGCTTTATCTGGGACTTATTCCTTTAAATGCATCATCCTCAGTGGCAACCACCCCCCCCCCCCCCCCCCCCACCGGCTCAAGGCCAGGGGACTGGGGCCTTGAAGTCCCGTTATTGCATCTCATCCAGGAGAGCATAGTTTCCAGCCAGCCTTTCTGCCCAAAAGATAATATCTGAGAGCTTTGAGGGTCAATTTATAGCCAACCATTCCCTTTCTACAATGGCATAGTTTCTTTAACGAGATGTGAATTTCCTCCCCATTTATCTTCTGAGACATTACTTCCCCTAAAACACAAAACGTCTGAGGCATTTGTCTGTACAACAAACTCTTTAGAAAAGTTTGGTGCTATCAACACTGGTTGGCTACATAAAGACTTGTTAATGCATAAAGACTTAGGGCCTTATTTATCAAGGGCTAGCGCCAGGTAGTGTCTGACGAGCGCCAGGTACCGCCAGCTAACGGCGGCTACCGACTCAAGTACGCCCGGCGGCGGTCACAATGACGCTTTTATCACGCTAAATGAGGCTAGCGCCGGCGAGAGCGACAGCTAGCGCGGGATTCATCATGTAGCCGACTGCAACGAACAGCGCCGCTGCTAATCCCATCACAGCGCCAGGTATGACCTGTCGCTCCCTGGCGATGTCCAATGCATTTCAATGGAGCAATCTTAATTAATTCCTATTAATGTTTATTTTTTTTTTATTAATGTCAAAAATTCTGTGACCACTTCTGCAATGTTAGGATTTTTTTTAAGGTAAAAAAAAAAAAAAAAAAAAAAATTTGTGCAGAATTGATATTACAGGTCTGATATTAATGTATTCATATTACAAAATGTTTATAAAAACTTGTATAATTTTACAATCAAAAAATATGGTTGTTTGGGGGTTAAAAACTATTTTACACCCATCGCCGCCAGCGCTCTGGGGTTTAAACAAGGAATTCACAGCGCGAAAAAATTTGGAGCGTGTTTTGTTAATGAATCTGCAGCAAGCCGTTCGCTCTGGCCATTCGTTGTCAGGCGCTCACATACAACGCAGAACCTGTGAAACAGCGACCCTCCCAGCCCGTATTCAACGCACACCGACTGAGTCGCTGTCAACAAGCAAACCCCGGCCAAGCACAGCGAATACTAGCTGGCGCTGAGAAAATCACGCTACTGGCACTCATCTGTCGCTACCTGGCGCTATTAATGAATCGGCCTCCCCATGTGCATTTGCTGCTGCAACAGACCAATGAACCATACATGGTTTCTATTAGGTCAAGTGGACTAGGCAAGACAAGCAGTGATACAAATTATAAACAGAGCTATTTGCCATTAAAACTAATATTATGAGGTAAGGTCAAACTCTTTTGGATACTATTGGATGCTCCTCACTTTTATGCTCCTAAAGGTCATTCATGGGCTTCTTCCCAGCCTTCCCAGGCAAACACCAGTTTAAATGACTCAAACGTCCTAACCTAAAAGTCCTAAAAAGTACTAACCTTTAGGTCTAGGTGAAGAATATACTGTTGATGCAAGTAGTAAATTCCTTCACAGATCTGCCTGGTGAACATGATGGCATCCAGTTCGGTCATGTGATAATTTTCATCCGTTATTCGGTCAAAAAGTTCCCCGCCATCTAGACTGTGGGAAAAAAATAGAATATAACAGCTATTCTTAACAGGTGTGTGTGGCCGGCTTATTTATTTGATATAGTAACAGTTCATTTCTAAACTCAACAATGCTCTGTAAAGCACCAAAGGGTGCAAATCAGCTAATAAAAAAAATAAGCAATAGGGAGCCTGTAATTACGCAGCTGGTTATTGGTCCTTGTGAAGATGGCAACTTCCTTGTGCAGATGCCAACAATGAGTAAATAATGAAAAAAAAAAAATAAGTTAGATAATGTGACCACTAGCAATCAATGAAGTTTGATTTGAATGCAAGAGTGACATGGGTGCACTGACCAGGTGAAAGGTTATTTTGCCCAGCCAGGCTTCCTTTCAATCTTTGACTGGTCTGTGTAATTCCTTCTTGTCAGTCTGCAACCCTCAATCTCTACTGCTCATTCTTCTTTCGTCAAGCCCCCGTCTGCCAGGACGAGGACGGTGGTAATGCCTGACTGGTTGTCCCCAGGACGTATTGGTGCAAAGGATTTTGGCTGACGAGGCAAAGGCAGGTAAACCCCCATGGCAAAACCAGGTAGAGGGATGTCAGATAAGGCCGGGGCCATACACGAGAAATCAGTCTGCACTGGCATTACAACACAAGGAGTAGGCAGAACAATGGTTCAGTAAAAAGCCAAGGGTTGAATAACCCGAAACAAAGGGTGTGCGGTATCCAAAGTCAGGTAGGTAGTGGAAGAAAAAGAGAGGAGCTACCAGGAGGTGCCCCATAGTGCAATGCCAGTAAAGTATAACTTTAAAGTACGCTATTTTTATTGTTAATGCTAATGTTTGAACTCAGGCCCAGTGTCCCCTTTTGTGGCCAGTAGCTTTGTTCCTTGTAGGGACTAGGCAGTCTAGGCAGTCAGACTTCCTAAAACACCCCACAAGTGCCTGCCTAGGGACTTTGACTGTTCAACTTCGAGTTACAGTGACCCCGTTTCAGTAATTGGAGTTGGAGTGTCTCCCCCTTCTGGGTGGCTTGTTATTCTATTCTATTGTTATATTGTTACTTGGGGATTGGGCCACCCAGCGGGGGGTGGGGTTGATACAGAGTTCTGTGTTCCTCTCCCATGGTCCATCTAAGCTGGCTGTTTAGGTATTCCAATAGTTGCCGTTTTTCCAACGGACCTCCTTTCCTCATAGTGTTGGACACTGAAATATACTGATTGAGATAGAGGGATGGCGGGATCCCACCCCTGTGCTAGAGGCAACTTTGCCCAATAGCTCTTCTGCTTCCTCCTACTGGATCCTGGTCTTGTAACAGGAAACAAGTGTGACTGTGGGAGTCACTCTCCCAAATTAAAATTGCATTTTCCCTCAGCACCCCCTAGATGACCTATTCTTGGAAGAAAGTTTGCAAAGGATATCTGGGAAGTCCCATCAAGAAAATGCTCAGGTCCAGATGGATTCAGGTCTTGATTTTACTAAGCCCTGAGAGGGACAACTTACCCCTATCTTGCCAAAGGTATTCAATAGTATCTTGGTGACCTGCCCCTTTCCCAAGCGATCTTTGGAAAGCACAAATAACAGTTATACCCATACCAGGAAAGGACAGGAATCTTCCAGGTAACTACAGGCCTATATCTTTGACCACTTCTACCAGATATTATTGCAAAGGACCAGGTGGGCTTCATCACCGGGAAGGGACAAGACGTTGAAGACCTTATGCATTATGCACAGTCCAAATTAATCCCTGCATGTCTGCTCGCTGTGGATGCAGCGAAGGTCTTTCGACAGGGTCCACTGGCAAATACTGCAGACTACACCTGGGCAAGTGGGAATAGGA
This sequence comes from Gastrophryne carolinensis, assembly GCA_027917425.1. Classification (NCBI taxonomy): domain Eukaryota; kingdom Metazoa; phylum Chordata; class Amphibia; order Anura; family Microhylidae; genus Gastrophryne; species Gastrophryne carolinensis. The sequence goes on from CM051241.1 coordinate 30,311,065, forward strand.
GCAACACTATTGGAGAAAACTATGGCTTTATATCACAATCCCACAGCCAGGGCTAGGGTTAATATAATCTTGCCTGCCCCTTTGAATATAAGTAATGGCACCCACCAGAAGTGTCCCCTCCTGTGTGGTTGTTATAAAGCACCTTGCTAATGCACTCAAAGCTAATCCCTCAATTAGAGGAATTATGTGTGGGGAGAGTAAGTATCTCTTTTTGCTGTATGTTACAACTCCGCACATTTCTCTGCCTTCAATCCTGGAGGAATTTGAAAGGTTCCGCCATCTTAGTAATTTTAAGGTTAAAGTCATTTAAGTCATTCATTCATAAACTAGAACAAAAACTCTATGCTCACCTTAAGTCCCATGTAGCCTATAGCTGCTAGTCTAGAGCTGCAGGGCTTACCTCATTGTTAGATCTAAATCCAGCGCCACCCAGCCAATTAAATTATGTCCCCCTCCTGAATAAAACACTGGATGGTCTTATATCATACATGAAGGACAAAAATCCTTGGTTGAGACGTATAATTATTATGAAGATGGATATATTGCCTGGCTTCTTTTATATTTTTCAGACAGTCCCAATTACTCCTGAGGGTACCTTCTTTAGGACTCTAAAGACGACATTCCCTAGATTTGTCTGGGACAACAACAGGGCCCAGATAGGGTATGCACTTCTCGACAGACACAAAAAAGAAGCTATCTTAGTGCATCTCTCTGATTCCAGCACAAAAATGATACATTATGAGTTGCACTAGAGGAAAGCCTGTCTTCTCTGAGCCAGACTGCCCTGCCCTGGATTGATCCCTTCTGGTGCTAACCTCCTGCCCTACCTTTCTTTGCTGACCATTTGAGATCATATGATAAGATGCCTCCCCAATTCCCACAGACGGGGCCCTCTTACTCCTCTGTTCGACAATCCCGCATCCCCCCCTCCCAGGATGGGGAGAACTAAGTTCCTTGCTTGGGAGGCAACATGGGTGTCCAGACTGGAAGACACTTTATCAGGAGATAAGGAGGCGGAGGCCCCTAAGTCTACAAGAAATTCTGACTTAAAATCCAAATAAGAGAATTTCCTGGTTCCTCCACAGACAATTGACTGCTTTTATCAACTCTCACACCCCTGTGACCTCTATTTCATAGGCATGCTCAGGCCACTCTCCCCGACCACATTCTTTCCCTTTTGTACCCGATGCTCCAGGACACGGCGTCAGGAGATAAAGCCCCGACTTTGGAGCTAGGTGGGGGATTCAGGGCTGAGGAATGGGGAAAATGTTTGCACGGACACGTAGTCTCAATCTCTTGCTTGTAGAACACAAGAAAAAAATGACAAAATCTTGGCCGATTGGTAGAAGTGCTTGGTGGATCTGGTCGGGTTTGGGAGGCCCCCCAAACCAATGCTGGTGATGTAGTAATGCTGATGAGCCTATGTCCCACATTCGGTGAGCTCACAGGTAAAATTATTTTGGGGGAAAATCCAAAAAATATATGAACTCCTGACCTTGGGGAAGATACCTAATACCCCCCAGGTGACCCTTCTCTTCATGATTACAGGATCGTCTCTCTCCATTAAGAAAGGTTTACTGTGGCACTTCCTTACGGCGGCCAGTCAGTGATCGCATGCCATTGGAACTCTGAGGTAATTCCCAAAATTTCATAATGGCTGCAGGAAATGGAGAATATAAGAAGGATTAAGGAGCTGGTCCTGGGGGGAGTGGAGAATGGGACATAAAGATATATGACTACTTGATCTCTTTGGATGGCTTCAAATGGCTTCAAAATCAACTCCAGAGTTCCAGACCCTTTTCAACTCTTATTTATTGGTCTGCTAGCCCTTAGACATGTCCCAAGCCATTACTCTGTATAACGGGGGTTGATCCTAAGATTCCCCTCTCTCTTCCCCTGTTCTCCCTGCACCCCCTTCCCTTTAAATATTCTCTCGATTTCTCCACTCTCCGCCTCCCTGTACACATTCCATTACCTTTCATACTTTTTTGTTGTCCTCCACATTAACACCAAGATGTCCACTGTAGGTGCACTAGAATGGTAGAATTTTATTGTATAATATATGTATATATATATATTTTATATATGACGGCCTTGTTTAGAGCCTTTCAAATTTTGTATGTTACAAGCTATACATATCTTTGTATCTGTACAATGCCTTTTTTCTATAGTTGTCACATAGAATGGCACTCAAGGCCGGATTGATGTGGGTCTTTTGATGTGGAGACCTATTTTGAGTGTTACTTCCTTTTCTCTATGTTTTGTGTTTTTGTGAAAACTTTAATAAAGATATATTATTCAAAAAAGAGGACAAGCCAAGGATCCATGTCCATCACATCAATGTGACTACAGGACATCACTTTTCCCAATGTTTCCCACAAAGTCAGCTCTAATGTGTTTTGAAGCTTTGATCCATCGGTAAAATTGGTCCCAACTGTTCTATTCTAGGAGCATTTTTAGTAACTTGACCACAATAACGGACATTTTTGGCACAGAGCCAGCAAGCACTTTTTATTACATGAGTACAGTATGCTTTTTGGATGCCTCAGCAAGTACAGCTATTTAAAGGGCAGCAAGCTGTATATGTCTATCCTCATTAGCTAACCTTTCAACTAGAACTCAACTGAAGATTCAATTATATTAGCAGAGGTCATACGGAGGCATCACAACTCTTTCCTGACAAAGCAAAGGACTGGAGCAAATTAGAGCAAGGATCTAGGTCTGCCACTTCCATGTGACAATACAAAATCATTCTTCATACTGCTATAAAACACAATGTGATTTGAGACTTTGGGAGATCTGGGAGACCTTTTATATGGACTCTTCCGACCAGAACTCATCCAAAGATGATATTAGTGGTGCCATGTGAGAGGTGTCCCAACTGCCCATGTTGGGATTTCTCAATAACACAATGGCCTACAACAGATTAGAGAGGAACTCCAATGATCCAGTTCCATCACATCCACACGACTATATAAAATCATTCTCCACACTGCTCTTGGGATTTTAATGTTTAATGATTTTAATGGGATTTTAATGCTTTGGGTCTTTGATCAATTTCCTTAATTAGACACATTTGAACATTGGAAATGTGCTCCAGAGAAATAAGGCAATGGTGCACCACAGCATTCCTCTTATACAATCTGCAACTGAGAATAACTCACTAAATGCATATTCATGTGTATGGCCTGTATCCTCCCACTATGCAAGGACTATAAAAGGGATAATGGGGACCTAAGGAGATCACTGTAGATGTGTCTGCAAAAACCAGGCGATATGGGTACAGAGGTAGACATCAGCTGAGAAGGAAGACTCAGCCAGTCAGCTGTGGGGTGTCTGCCCTGAGAAAGGCCCTTGGATGGTCACCCAAAAGAGGTAGAGTCCTGACATTCTCTGGCAGTTGGCCTGAGTGTGATTTGGTCCGCTAACAAGATCATTTGCAGTAATTTGAGATCAATAACGGAAGATAACGAAACTTAACCAAAAATGAATGATTTTAGTGGAGACTTTTCCAAACTTCCAACAACACAATGGTCTGCAACAAATGCAAAAAGGATAAGGGTCTAGGTCCACCACATCAACATGCCTGTTGGACATCACTTTTTGCACTGCTTCATGGAATATCAGCTTTAATATTTTAAAGGACTGAAACCATTGGTAGAAGTGTCCACTATTGGAAGCAAGCCTCGTATGTCTTGCCCCATCTTGTATATAAGCAGAGGCTTGACAACTCTTCATACTGGGATTTCCCAGTATGACAAAGGAGCAAATGTAAAGAAGAATTTAGATTCAGGTTCTCTAAATCCAAGACATCTCCATTCTAAAATAATGAGTAGCATTGCGATTTTGATTTGGGTCAAAGTTACATTCAACACAAACTAAACCAATTAAGCTTTACTGAGGGCAGATCATGTCAGACCAATCTTATTGATTTCTTTGACAATGTCACTAAAGTGTTAGATGAAGGTGGTGCTGTGGATATCGCCTATCTGGATTTTAGCAAAGCCTTTGACACTGTACCACATAAGGAGCTCATAGATAAGTTATTGAAGGTAGGACTCAATCCCTGGATAGTTCAGTGGATTTCCAGTTGGCTGAGGGATCGGTATCAGAGCGTTGTTGTAAATGGCGTGCAAAAAGGCGAGTTACAAGTGGTGTGCCGCAAGGCTCTGTCCTGGGCCCCATTCTTTTTAATATATTTGTAAGTGACATAGGAGAAGGCTTGGTAGGAAAAGTTTGTCTGTTTGCTGATGATACAAAGGTTAGTAATAGGGCGGATATTCCGGGAGGTGTCTGCAACATGGAAAATGATTTAGCTTTACTGGATAGATGGTCAAAACTGTGGAAACTAGAGTTTAATGTCTCTAAATGTAAAATCCTGCACTTGGGTAGAAGGAATCCCTGCTCTGCGTACCGTATGGGCAGCACTGTGTTAGCCAGGACCTCGGAGGAGAGAGATTTAGGGGTACTGATTACTGATAGCTGCAAGATGAGTGGACAGTGTAGCCAGGCAGTGGGAAAAGCAAGCAGGATGCTCGGCTGCATAGCTCGAGGCATCACCAGTAGGAAGAGGGAGGTTGTGATGCCGCTGTATAGAGCCCTGGTGAGGCCACAGCTAGAATACTGTGTGTAGTTCTGGAGTCCTTACCTGCAAAAAGACATTATTCAAATAGAACGTGTCCAAAGGCGGGCAACGAAAATGGTGGAAGGACTTAAACTTAAAACTTATCAGGAGAGACTTAAAGAACTTAATTTGTACAGTCTGGAGGAAAGAAGGGAGAGGGGGGACATGATGGAGACCTTTAAATATGTGAAAGGATTGAATAATGTTCAGGAGGGAAGTGTTTTTAAGAAGAAACTTAACGATAGAACAAGGGGGCACAACCTGAAGCTAGTCGGGGGGAAGATCAGGAGCAATGTTAGAAAATATTATTTTACAGAAAGAGTAGTAGGTGCTTGGAACAAACTTCCAGCAGAGGTAGTTGAAACATCAACAGTCACTGAATTTAAACATGCCTGGGATAAGCACACATCTATCCTAAGATAAAGAGAACATACAGTATACACATAAGGGCAGACTAGATGGACCGTATGGTCTCCTTCTGCCGTCAACCTTCTATGTTTCTATGTTTCTAAGCTTGGTTCAGCCAAAACGGAATATTGGATTGAAATTCGGATCAAATTTTGCATAAAAAAATATTGCTATTAATTTGTCTTGAGAGGTCACCCGTTAGCCAGCTAATATTTTTGAAAGTGGAAACGGATCGAATAAACCCCCTTTTACTATAGTAAACTAACAGCAAAATAGTAAAATTAATGTTAGTGATCCCCTTAGCCAGAAAATTATGCTTTCATAGTGAAAGTATGATTGCTCTTTAACTCCCTTAAAATATCTGAAGGTAAAGCTAGAAGTCACTTTTAACAATGTAATGTAAAGTTATAGAGTTGAAGAATTTAAAACGTGTATATAAAGCCAAGGATATAAATGTATCAGTAACATTTTACATTACATTACATTTTATCATTAGTGTTAGAATTATTACAGTGAAGAAAAGAAGCCTTTGATGGTTAAAGTGAACCAACACCCAGGATTTTGACTATCCTGGGTTTTGGTCCACTTCGGTGGGGCACCCCGCTGTCTGAAACCCCCCCGAAAGCCCAGAAACACTCATCTCACCACGCTCCCACGTGACCGCTCCAGCCAATCACAGCGCTCAGAGCCGCTGTGGTATGCGCGTCCAAGGCCGCTTGGACGCGCATAGCCGCTCAGTGGCTCTGAGCGCTGGAGGCCGCGTCTCGCGCTTCCCTCTAACAGGGAGCGCACCTGCGCCGGCCATTCACAAACGCCTCCAGCGCTCAGAGCCGATGGAACGGGGCTGAGGTAAGGTTTGTGGGCCTCCTGGGGGGCATCCGAAATCGGGATGTCCCGCGGGGAGGGATCTGATCGGTCCGGGAATCTTATAGATTTCCGGGCCGATCCCCCCTGGGTGTTGGTCCACTTTAAATGATATAACAGTTACTGAAGCTCAAGCTATCGATTTATTTATTTAGGGACGGTTCTATTTTATTTGAGGAACAATGCCCCCCCCCCCAGAGTCTATATTTGGGATGCCTTGCTGTCTGAAACCCCGGATCTATTACTAATTTCATCTAGGTGGCCATTTCCTGTAGCATGCGCGGACTGTGGTCGCATCCCTTCTATATCTTAAGACATACCTCCCAACTTTTTAGAATGGGAAATCGGGACAATATGTAAATTAAGCCATGCCCCTATTTGATTGATTGGTTAGGAGATAGGGTGTAACAGTTACAGGCTTCCAGGGAACGCTGCTTACCACCCGGGGCAGCAGACTTGCTTAGCGGACGACTGCCCCGCCCCCTGCTCGCAGATTGACAGCAGCGATGTCGGCTGCCTTCACCCCTGCACGCCAGCTGTAAGTTTTTCCATCCCCGCCCGCCCCCCCCCCCCCCCGCTCACCCGCACGCCAGGAAGTCTCTTCGCGCCCGCAGGAACCGGGAACTATTAATTCAGAAGACACCGGCCTCACGGGGTGGCGCACAGCAAGTCCCTTGCCCAGTGTCGTGGCGGCCCAGGGAACACCTCCACGGCGCAGGGCGTCCCGTGACAGCTTTTGACAGTCCGGGATTTAGGGAAAAAATCGGGACAATCCCGCGAAAATCGGGACAGTTGGGAGGCATGCTTAAGATGAGGAGGGTATCCACACCAGGCATTTTTTGAATAGGTGGCGCAGGTGCACGGATGAGGGGGGGGGTGCATCCAACGGTGCACTCCCTCCATTTAGCTTGCTCGTTGATCTGACAGTAATCCACAGGTATACAGACAGCGGGACATCCAAAAGCGAGATGCCCTTCCCTGATGTCCCCCAGTTTCTCAGGCCCTGGGAGCAGCCATGTTAGAGGGGTTGCACAGAGCGTCACCCCCGGGTTTGTGTGTGCGTCGCCAAGCATTCAAGGGAATCAGTGGGCACTCGCACAGATTAAATCAGGGGTTGCTCGGTGCCACCGCTATGGCAGACAGGTTTTCAGGTGACTGCACATTCACTTTAACGAGGGATAATTTTATTTAGTACATTTTTTCACATACAAAAACACATTAAATGGGAATTCTTCTCTAGAAATAGATGATTCAGCTAAGGAGAACTTCATCTTTTTCATTTAATTAAAGCAATGAGCCCCAGACTTTGTGGTCTCGCCATCATGAGGATTCAAGCTCACTGCATCCATGTGATTGGAGGACATCGTTGTCCACCCTTTGGTTAGATGCCGAAACATATAGGCCCTTATTTAACAAGGGATAGCGCCAGGTAGCGAGTGGTGAGCGAACGGTAATGACGTTCACCGCCACGAGAACGCCGGCTCCCCTCCGCAATCACACATTTATCAAGCCGATCCTGCTTAGCGACTGACAGAGCGCCAGATAGCGAATCATTCATCATTATTCCAGCCTCACCCCACAGCGCCAGCGAGCGACCTTGAACAGCGACAGGTATGACCTCTCGCTATCTGGCGCTCTCCAATGCATTTCAATGGAGCAATCTTTAAATATTCATAATTAATTGCTATTAATGTTTTTTTTTTTTTAAATGGCAAAAATTCTGTGACCACTTCTGCAATGTTAGATATTTTTTTTAAGGTAAAAAAAAAAAAATAAATTTGTGAAGAATTGATATTACAGGTCTGATATTAATGTATTCATATTACAAAATGTTTGTAAAAACATGTTTTTTTATTTTTCTAAAAATATGGTTGTTTGGGGGTTAAAAACTACTTTTAACCCATCGCCGCCAGCGCTCTGGGGTTTAAACAAGCATTTCACAGCGCGAGAATTTTTTGAGCGTGATTTGTTAATGAATATGCTGGGAGCCGTTCGCTATGGCCGTTCGCTGTCATGCGCTCCCATACAGCGCGAAACCTGTCAAATAGCGACTCATCACCTTGTATTCAACATTACCGTACACCGACGGGGTCGCTGTCAACAGCCGAACAACGGCCAAGCACAGCGAATACTAGCGGGCGCTGTGAAAATAACACTACTGTCGCTCATCTGTTGCTACCTGGCGCTATTAATGAATCGGCCTCTTAATCTTTTTCATTTAATTAAAGCAATGAGCCCCAGACTTTGTGGTCTCGCCATCATGAGGATTCAAGCTCACTGCATCCATGTGATTGGAGGACATCGTTGTCCACCCTTTGGTTAGATGCCGAAACATATAATGTGACTTTGATCCTTTATAAGGAGCCACAAATGCCTTTTTAGCAAGCTGCCCTCCATAAGAGTAATTACAGGCATGGTGCCGGTGCGCTTTGTTCTTTTTGCATATGCAGGTCTCCTGGATGACTCCACAAGTCGGCTATTTTAAAAGGCACATGGCTCGTGTGTCTGGCCATATTAGATGGCTCCTTTCAACGTAGATTTAAAGGCGTGCTATTTGCAGCAGGACTGTTTCATAGTTCAGGCAAGAAATTATCCGATCACCTTGTTTTGTAAAAAGAACTTAGAGGCCGATTTATTAATAGCGCCAGGTAGCGACAGATGAGCGGCAGTAGCGTTATTTTCACAGCGCCCGCTAGTAGTCGCTGTGCTTGGTCGTTGTTCGGTTGTTGACAGCGACTCAGTCGGTGTGCGGTAATGTTGAATACGGGGTTAGGAGTCGCTGTTTGACTGGTTCCGCGCTGTATGGGAGCGCATGACAGCGAACGGCCATAGCGAACGGCTCCCAGCATATTCATTAACAAATCACGCTCAAAAAATTCTCGCGCTGTGAAATGCCTGTTTAAACCCCAGAGCGCTGGCGGCGATGGGTTAAAAGTAGTTTTTTAACCCCCAAACAACCATATTTTTGGAATAAAAAAATAAACAAGTTTTTATAAACATTTTGTAATATGAATACATTAATATCAGACCTGTAATATCAATTCTGCACATTTTTTTTTTTTTTACCTTAAAAAAAATATCTAACATTGCAGAAGTGGTCACAGAATTTTTGACATTTAAAAAAAAAAAAAAAATCATTAATATCAATTAATTATGAATATTTAAAGATTGCTCCATTGAAATGCATTGGAGAGCGCCAGGTAGCGAGAGGTCATACCTGTCACTGTTCAAGGTCGCTCGCTGGCGCTGTGGGGTGAGGCTGGAATAATGATGAATGCTTCGCTATCTGGCGCTCTGTCAGTCGCTAAGCAGGATCGGCTTGATAAATGTGTGATTGCGGAGGGGAGCCGGCATTCTCGTGGTGGTGACCGTCATTACCGTTCGCTCACCATTCGCTACCTGGTGCTATCCCTTGATAAATAAGGCCCTCAGAGTTCTAGTCCAGGGTTTTGCAAACTTGCTGGGCGACAACCAAATGACCTTGGCATCTGTGCTGTTACCAATGTTATCAGTCGAAAATTTTACCCAGGCTTGTTTAACCTAGGCATATAGCGTACATTTTCTTTCAGTTTATTAGTGAGTGTGGAGTTACTTTCTATTAAATATATATACACTCCATTCATGCTGATAATATACGCACCATTCCATGATTAGCGTCAGGTCATTCTTGCACTCAAAGGCGTCATATAATTGGATGAGGTTCACATGATTTAGCTGGTTCATGACATTAATTTCATTCTTAACTTCATCCTACAAAGAAAAGGTATTGGTTACTTTTTTGAAATGCAAAAGCAACAGGCACCCCCCATCAAGCAGCACCACAACCCGCCACAATCATAACAATGAATACAATTGCAATAACATTTTAATTGGCAATATAACCCCCCTCCCCATTAATAAACTGTATACGTCATTAAACTCTTGTAAAAACCCAAACTATTATATATTATGTTTATTAAAAATATTTTTTATTTAATTTTAATTTGTATTAATTATTTGTAAAAAATCTTTCCCTCTGTACTTATTTCCCCCTTTAAACCGGACCTTCAGCGTGATTTAATGAAAAGCCCAAACTCTTAAAAAACTGTTCCCCAGCATCTAAAATTAATATATTTTACGTTTTTACTCACTAACTTATTATTCTTTCCCCCTCTGGGCTGCAACTCTGTCCAGGAATTTAGGATACGGGCGCCGCCATCTTGACTCAGACGCATCACACTTACTGAGGAGAGGAGAGTGGGGTAAGGTACAGGGGGGCGGGTTATAGCTGTGCTTTGCTCAGACAAAGCAGAGCTGGGGTCAGGTAAAGATCAGCAGTCCCAGAATGCAGAGCAGCACAGTCAGGAGGCACTTCCTGTTTGCAGGCTGCCTGATAAGATGGCGGCTTCCATAAGCCGCCATCTTGGATGTTTAAAGGCTCATAACATGCAGTAGATGCAGGTAGGATGATTTTTAATGTGGACAATCTGTATGTACAGGGTGTGGGAAACATATAAGATAGACTCTTATTCAGAGTGAAGGTCCGCTTTAAGTTTAAAAAAAAAAAAGCTCTTGTCACTTTATGCTGACTCAGGGCTTTTAGTCAAATGTTTTCTTTTTCTGTAGCCATCATATCATAGCATTTCATGAGAAAGAGAAATAACACAATCATGATTGTGAACACAGAAAAAAAGGGCGAGACAGAAGAAACCTGTCTCTCTCTTCTCTGCATCCCCCATATATCTCCTTCCTTTTCATGTTCCCCCATCTCTTCCTATTTTCTGTGTTCTATCTGTCTTCAGAATGGATGTTTGTCTTCAGAACTCCCACCATCTCTTTTCCTATCCTGTTTTCCCTCTAGGGCAGTGGTCCACTGATGCCAAGTAGTAGCGACAAGAAGTTCCAAACAAAGGAAGTGATTAATTAGAAATAATACCAAAATAAGTAGGCCATAAGCCTATTCTAAAGGCTTGATATTAACTTACATCTGGTACATTTATTAAACCGGACCTTCAGCGCGATTTAATGAAAAGCCCAAACTCTTAAAAAACGGTTCCCCAGCATCTAAAATTAATAAATTTTAAGTTTTTAGTCACTAACTTATTATTCTTTCCCCCACTGGGCTGCAACTCTGTTCAGGAATTTAGGATATGGGCGCCGCCATCTTGACTCAGAAGCATCACACTTACTGAGGAGAGGAGAGTGGGATAAGGTACAGGAGGGCGGGTTATAGCTGTGCTTTGCTCAGACAGAGCAGAGCTGGGGTCAGGTAATGGTCAGCAATCCCAGAATGCAGAGCAGCACAGTCAGGAGGCACTTCCTGTTTGCAGGCTGCCTAATAAGATGGCGGCTTCCATAGGCCGCCATCTTGGATGTTTAAAGGCTCATAACATGCAGTAGATGCAGGTAGGATGATTTTTAATGTGGACAATCTGTATGTACAGGGTGTGGGAAACATATAAGATAGACTCTTATTCAGAGTGAAGGTCCACTTTAAGTTTAAAAAAAAAAAAAAGCTCTTGTCACTTTATGCTGACTCAGGGCTTTTAGTCAAATGTTTTCTTTTTCTGTAGCCATCATATCATTTCATGAGAAAGAGAAACAACACAATCATGATTGTGAACACAGAAAAAAAGGGCGAGACAGAAGAAACCTGTCTCTCTCTTCTCTGCTTCCCCCATATATCTCCTTCCTTTTCATGTTCCCCCATCTCTTCCTATTTTCTGTGTTCCATCTGTCTTCAGAATGGATGTTTGTCTTCAGAACTCCCACCATCTCTTTTCCTATCCTGTTTTCCCTCTAGGGCAGTGGTCCACTGATGCCAAGTAGTAGCGACAAGAAGTTCCAAACAAAGGGAGTGATTAATTAGAAATAATACCAAAATAAGTAGGCCATAAGCCTATTTCTAAAGGCTTGATATTAACTTACATCTGGTACATTTATTAAGTAGCAGGTGGTGGACAATACACTGAAAGCATTTTACAGATTCACGTGGTGAATGGAGAAGATTGCAACATAACTGGTCCCGCGGAGATATATACATATATATGTATGACATTTTTGCTATTTGTTTATAGAGTTTTTGTGACAAGCTCTGTCTTTTCTCCTTGCGCAATGGACATACAACAAAATCGCTAGTTTAAGATCTATTTAATAGGTAGCGAGCGCGGATTTACAGACTTTTTGTCTTTTTAGGCCATAAGCCTCATAGCACTTTTAAAGCAAGAAAGGATTATGAAGGTTATTTAAGAAACGCTAATGCCACGTAGTACCTAGTAGCGTCAAGTGAACGCCTGTATGTGAAAAGCATATATATGAAAGTCTGGTCTGGTGAGCAGACCTCTAATAGCGCCATGTAGCATCACATGTATCACTAGCGGCGGCTCAGAAAGAGAGAAGGAAAGTTGAGAAAGAGATAGAATAAAGTGTGGTGGAGAGAGAGAGAAAGAGAGGCAGGGAAGAAGGGAGAAAAAAAGAAAAAGAGAAGGATAGAGCAAGAGAAAAAGGGAAGGAAGGGACAAATAAAAGAAGCAAGAGAGGACAAAAAGTTAAAGCAGGGAGAAAGAGAGAGAGAGATGGGGAAGGAAGGGAGAAAAAAAAAAGGACAGTGATAAAGTGAGAGAGGGAGAAAAAGACAGAATAGAAGAGAATCAACTAATACATCATGGGTGGGACTTGCCTTTTCTCTCCTTTACTGTTGTGTCCTTCCAGTCTGACACCTCCAGGACACTGATGATCGCAGAGTGTGGGGGGGGGGGGGGGGGGGGGCGAGAACAGCCTCACTCGGCCAGCCCCCTCTCCTGTGCAGTCTTGTGGAACTGACAGTCAGGGGAGTGGGAGGGGGGGGGGCAGGTAGAGGTCAATCAGCTCCTGGCCAGCCAGAGATGATTAAACAAGAGTCTCCGACGGCTGGTGGGAGCTCTGAAGCTTTTTTATTTTTACCTTATCTTCCCTGTCTTCCGGGCACACCGCAATTGTGCCCCGCCCACTCCTCCATCATTGGCTCAGCCGTGATTGGGCCTCCCTCAGCCTCTACAAAGCACCTCCTCCAGTTCTGCTGATGCCGCGCGCACAGCGCGTTATTACCCTGGCCCCGGGCACCCCACTCCACAGCGGGGGCTGCCGGGACATCTCTTAAAGGGGCGGGACCGCGGGACATGGGGGGGGAACCCGCCTCAGAGCCCATTTGAGCCACGCACCGGTAGCGGTCTGCAGCCCGGAGGTTGGGGACCACTGCTCTAGGGGGTCTATTCAGCAAAGTGTGTAACGTAAGATTTCCCTTTTTCAGATGTATGCGATTCCGTACAGAAAAAAAAGAATTTATTTAGTCACAAATGTTAGTAGGAAAGACAATAGGAGGAGTAATGCACACCACACTTCAAAAGCAAATTGATTCAAAAAGTTTATGTTTGCCAAAAGGTGATTCATAACAATGATACAATCCCAGACACAAATAATCCTGGGCTGATAAATTGTGAGTACAACAGTATATATAGTCTGATCACAACTCTGTGTTAAATGATAAATCTATCACAAATGCCCCACCAAATCTTGGAAAAAGTGTTGGATTCAAATATGTAAATAATTAATGAAAGACAGAGATAACTTCTCTCTGTTGAATGAACATAAGAAACAAGAATCCTTCAATTTCCAAGTGTGGTGTCAATAGCACACAGTACAATGCTGCCCTCTAGCTATATTCCCTGCTAATTACATTCCAATAGATCAGACCTATAATGTAAATGACAGGCAGAAACACTAATATGAACAAACACTTATCTCAAATCCATAATAATATGTACATATATACAATAATGCTCTATTAAGACAATATGCAGAAACCGGCAGAAAAATGACAATGAGAGTCCAACACCATGTGCTGAGGTAATCTCAATTGTATACAACATATACTAAGTGCGGAGCATGCAGCGCTGTACCATGAAATAGTCACAGAATCTTGCATAAGAGACATCACATAAACAATAGACCATTGATTCTTATGTTACCAGGTATAAGATCGCTCAAGGGGAACGTTTCGGGACGTAGTCCCTTCCTCAGCTGAGGAAGGGACTACGTCCCGAAACGTTCCCCTTAGTATATGTTGTATACAATTGAGATTACCTCAGCACATGGTGTTGGACTCTCATTGTCATTTTTCTGCCGGTTTCTGCATATTGTCTTAATAGAGCATTATTGTATATATGTACATATTATTATGGATTTGAGATAAGTGTTTGTTCATATTAGTGTTTCTGCCTGTCATTTACATTATAGGTCTGATCTATTGGAATGTAATTAGCAGGGAATATAGCTAGAGGGCAGCATTGTACTGTGTGCTATTGACACCACACTTGGAAATTGAAGGATTCTTGTTTCTTATGTTCATTCAACAGAGAGAAGTTATCTCTGTCTTTCATTAATTATTTACATATTTGAATCCAACACTTTTTCCAAGATTTGGTGGGGCATTTGTGATAGATTTATCATTTAACACAGAGTTGTGATCAGACTATATATACTGTTGTACTCACAATTTATCAGCCCAGGATTATTTGTGTCTGGGATTGTATCATTGTTATGAATCACCTTTTGGCAAACATAAACTTTTTGAATCAATTTGCTTTTGAAGTGTGGTGTGCATTACTCCTCCTATTGTCTTTCCTATATACTTACTGACCAGAGTGGTACACTGGTCGGAGTTAATTGCACCCTTGTTCAGATTCATAATTGAAGTGGTATATTCATTTGATGGAGTGCTGGACCTATTTGTCTATAAATAGTCACAAATGTTAGTGAAAAATTTTGGGAAAATTGAAGAAATACAAGTGAAATGGGATCGGGATTGGGGTATACACAATTGTACGGATTTAGTGGGCGATTTGTTTGAATAGGGGTCGGTTCGGCTCATAACTAGCTGAGAAAGCCAGGCTTAAACCATTGCTGTCAGTTCCTGTTTATACATTTGTAACTTATTTTGTAAGAACATAACCTGATTCTAGGCCTTATGGGAGCCCTATTTGTGATTTGCCTATTTTATGAATTGTTTTGCATTCCGATGCTTCGTTTTTGAGGTTCCCCCTCTCCCACCTCCTGTCCTGCAGGGAATATAAACTGTTAATTAGTCACCCAACATAACGAGTCGAACTTCTTTGCGCTGACAGGTCTCGGGGTGGGGGGCGCTCTTTTCCGATGCTTCCTATCTAATAGCCTGACGTGATGCTGACAGCGACTCCCACCGCGCACCTCATGAATATGCAAAAACCAGCCAAAGGCTGGAAGGCCAAATGCTTCACCAAGACAGCTGAGATTGTGCAGGAGCGGTGCAAAATGCGTCATATAATTTGATAGCTGCGGCTGGTACTCTGTGAGCTAATGCACAGCAGGACATGCAAAGGTGTTCCTAAATATATTTTCATATTATTTCAAAATCAATATCAAATTCATATCAAATTAAAATTAAATTGATTTTCAAGCGAAGTTGAGACCACTTTTATAATCTCTGATTGTGAGAATCATGACTGCGACTTCCATTACGGGAAATGTAGCCTCCCCACTGCTCCAGTAGTCTATGGCTCCTGTGCAAAATTCTGGGTTTCGGTCCATGTTAAAGTCAGCGGGCCGATAAAATCCCTCCCCACGGGGCATCCGAAATCGGGATGTCCCGCGGGGTGAAACCCCCCAGGACGCCCAGAAACCTTACCTTAACCCCGTTCCAATGGAGCATGCATGGGCCACGTCCGCGTCTCGCGCTTCCCTCTAGCAGGGCGCGCACCCGCGCCGGCCATCCACAAACGGCCGGCGCGGGCGCGCTCCCTGTTAGAAGGAAGCGCGAGACGCGGCCTCCAGCGCTCAGAGCCGCTGTGGTTGGACGCCGCTTGTACGTGCATACCACAGCGGCTCTGAGCTCTCTGATTGGACGAGCGCCGCGTAGGAGCGTGGGGAGGTGAGTGTTTCCGGGCGTTCTGGGGGGTTTCACACAGCGGGGCACCCCCGATCGGGGTGCCCCACCGAAGTGGACCAAAACCCAGGATAGGCAAAATCCTGGGTGTTGGTCCACTTTTACCTACCAAGATAGAATAAACCATAAGCTTGGCAAGAGTTTTATTCCGTTCAAGTGACCCCTCCTCTCATTAGCTGATGTGTTTATATCGATAGTGCTCCTTTAACAATTGTTCTGGGACATATGGCTAGGGATCCCTAGGAAACCCCAAATCATACTCAATTATTTTCTCAGTCTGTGCCTCTGACCTTCCCTCTGCCTATTGGACTGCAGCCATGATCTCGTGCATGGCATGTTCCCCAACTGGTCAGCAATAAATAGAAATATATAATTGCAGGACCCTTTTTATGCCTCACTTTAAAAGAGACCTAGAATCATGTTTTACTTTGGTTCCACTTTAAGGCTGCACTTACCCTGTCTTTGGGACCTTTGACTTTGATAATCTTGGCAGCAAGACGCAGTCCAGAGGATATCTCAACACACTTGTGAACTTGACCAAAACGCCCTCTAAAAGTATAAATAAGGTATAAGCATATCATCATCTCATCAATATAAATATATAGTAAAGGCCTTCTATGTCCAAAACATGTTCCCACCCGTTACCTAGACTAATACTTACCTCACCAATGTGGCATCTATGGTAATATAGCAAGGCAACTGATTTAGTTAATACAGATATATTATTACCTGGATGCTCAAGAATGTTTTAGATTCACCATGTCGGTGGTAGTAGTCAGCCCATGTGTGCTATGGCTTCTGGTGCCCATCTAAGGGATCAACTCTGCATGGTTAACATCAGACTGGCCAAATGGAGGTACACTGGGGAAGAGGCATGCTTCCTGGGGGGATAGAGGTCTGCTTTAAGGACCAAATCCAGCCCAAACTACTTTTTTTAAGATTTGGATTGAGAAAACTTTATGAACCTATTATATAATTAACTACAACCTTGTGGCGGACAAACAGGCAAAGAAACCGTCGGCAATGACCTTGAAAGATCCTTGGAAGGTTATAATGAATGTAACAAAATACAGGGGGTCCTGGAGGAATTGTAAAACCTTAAAGTGGATCAACACCCTCCCATGATCCGCCCAGGAATCTATAAGATTCCCAGACCGATCAGACCCCTGACTGCGGGGCACCCCGATCAGGGTGCCCCGCTGTGTGAAACCCCCCAGAAACCCGCCGCCGCCTCCCACGCGTCCCTCTAGGGTAAAAGTAAGAGTGACACGCGGGAGGCGGCGGAGGGCGCGATCTCTTGTTCGTCTCTGCCTCCCGCTTGTCCGTCGGCGGGGATTGGCAGCAGCGGTCATGTGGGAGCGAGGAGAGGTGAGTTTTTCGGGGTTTCACACAGCGGGACACCCCCGATCGGGGTGCCCCACCGAAGTGGACCAAAACCCAGGATAGTCAAAATCCTGGGTGTTGGTCCACTTTAAAGCCATTGGGCAAAAAAAAAACACTAGGAAATCTATACTCACTTTTTGTCCCTTGCAGCAATTCTGTCCGGCTCCAGTGTTGTTAAACATAGTGATACCGAAAAAGATTTAAGTCTGCCCCTCGGCACGCCCCAGTTTTTTTATTGCAATAGTGAGGATGTGCCGGGGCGGAGGCACACTGGGACAGGCACGGCCCCGCCTCCTTCCATGCCCCCTCCCTTTGAAGTAAAATACATCAAGGGGAGGAATTCTGTCTTGGGGAATGTCTGATCATCCGGGGGCGCCAGGGTGCTCACTTTTGGCATTCTGTAAAATACTAGAGCTGGATGCAAGAGCTGCAGAGGGAGAAAAAGTCAGTGAAGTCTTTTTTGTTTCGTGTTTTTGCCTGGACAACGACTTTAAAGTGGACCAAAACCCAGTGGAATGTATAAGATTCCCGGGCGGATCGACTCCCCCCCCCCCCCCGGGGCATCCAAAATCGGGATGCCCCGCTGATTGAAACCCCCCCAGGACGCCCGCTACACTTACCTTACTTCCCGGTCCAACGGCGCATGCGCGGGCCACGGGCGCATCCCCGCTATCCCTCTAGCAGGGCGCGTGCTCCCTGTTATAGAGAAGCAGGGGATGCCGCCGGCAGCACGCTCTACTAAGACGTCACTCAGACGTGTATAACTCAGCGCACTGATTTGCCGAGCGGCCGCACATGCGCCATAAGACGGGGATGAGGTGAGTTTCCTCAGGCGATCTGGAGGGTTTCACGATCGGTGTGCCCTGGGGGAAACTACCAAAACCCAGGATAGTCAATATCCTTTAAACTTGGTTGAAGACAATAAACCCGAGCATAAAGCCAAAGCTTATTTTAAAAAAGCCAACACTTTTAAAGTAGCTATGTCAGAGTCCAAACCTAAATCCAATAAAGAGGCTGGGCTGAGTTTAATAAAAATTAGCAGGTGGGGCCCAATACCAACGAGCATGGTAGGGATCTATAGTAGGGGGCAGCAGGAGTTGCCCAGGCCTGGCACCCCACTTTGCTCCAGTATGGCCCTGATCCTCAGGACTAGGAGGGTCCAAAAGGTGGGATGCCCAGCTGTACATCCTCCACCAGAGAAACCAGGCAGACCGTACCTGTCACTTCCGCATTCTATTGCCGCTTTACTGCCCCACCTGACTATCTGCAACCTATTGGCTTTGGCTGACTTAGAGGCTGATTCATTAATAGCGACAGATAGCGACTGTTGAGCGACTGTAGCGGTATTTTCACAGCGCCCGCTAGTAGTCGCTGTGCTTGCCCTTTGTTCGGTGGATGATAGCGACTCAGTCGGTGTGCCGTAATGTTGAATACAAGATGCTGAGTCGCTATTTGACAGGTTCGCTGTTGTATGGGAGCGCATGATAGCGACTGGACATAGCAACCGGCACCCACCATATTCATTAAAAAATCAGCCTTAAAAATTCCTAGCGCTGTGAAATGCATGTTTAAATCCCAGAGCGCAGTAGGAGATGTGTTAAAAGTAGTTTTTTAACTCCCTAACCGCCCCAAAAAAATGTAATGATTTTGAAATAATATTCAAACCTGAATAGTTTAAAATCAGACCTGTAATATCAATTCTGCCCAAAAAAAATTTTTTTTTTAAAACCCCAAAAAATACATTTTCAAAGGAAGAAGTGTTCACAGATTTTTTTTTTTGAAATAAAAAAAAAAAAAATATATTAAAAAATAATTATTAATTAAAATACATTCTGCCATTGAAATGCATTGGAGAGCGACCGGTAGCGAGAGGTCATACCTGTCGCTGTTCAAGGATGTTTGCTGGCGCTGTGGGATGAGGCTGGGATAATGATGAATGAGTTGCTAGGTGGCGCTATCTCAGTCGCTAAGCAGTATCGGCTTGATAAATGTGTGATTGCGGAGGGGAGCCGGCGTTCTAGTTGCGGTACCTGGCTTTACTGGCCGGCTCCCCAGTCGCTATCTATCGCTATTCCTTGATAAATAAGGCCCTTAATTGCACATCGGGGCAGGATCCCCTTGTTCCCAGTGCTTAATCCAAGCCAGATAAAAACAGACAATAAATCCCGATCACTTCCAAGGAGGGGGAGGTGAATGCATTTTATAAGCAGCGCATTAGACTGCAAGATCAAAGATGTAGCACTTCCCGGCCCCCTATAAAGGCAGGTGTCTGTCCATCATTCTCCAGTGGTTGTGTGACGGCAAGAGCTGGAGGTAACGGAAAAAGTTGCGCAATCCTTATGGGGATCAGAGGCCGTGCTCCTGTGCTTCGGACGAGATCTCGGGCATGCTTGGGGATTTGGTGAAAGTGCTGTTGTTATCGCTGATTAAAAATAGCCCATCACAATGTAAACAGCATCCCTGGAGCCAGGGCGCCCAGATCATCTTTCTCTCGCTTTACGCAGGATTAGGACCCCCCCCCCCCCCCGGCAGCTGTTCCTGATCCTGTAATCGTCCATTTATATGGCTGATAGGCAATTGCTCTGTACAGACACATAAGCTCTACACAAAGAGAATTCCATGTCATCCATCACTATTTTAACAGCGGCTGTTTTTTTTAACATGGTGCATGTAAGCTTTACTTGTGACATCACTGGCAATGCTTCCTAACCATTCACTAGTGAGCAATGACATAATTGGCTATGCTGCCTAATCATTCACTAGTGAGCAATGACATAATTGGCTATGCTGCCTAACCATTCACTAGTGAGCAATGACATAATTGGCTATGCTGCCTAGCCATTCACTAGTGAGCAATGACATAATTGGCTATGCTGCCTAACCATTCACTAGTGAGCAATGACATAATTGGCTATGCTGCCTAACCATTCACTAGTGAGCAATGACATAATTGGCTATGCTGCCTAACCACTCACTAGTGAGAAATGACATAATTGGCTATGCTGCCTAACCATTCACTAGTGAGCAATGACATAATTGGCTATGCTGCCTAACCATTCACTAGTGAGAAATGACATAATTGGCTATGCTGCCTAACCATTCACTAGTGAGCAATGACATAATTGGCTATGCTAGCTAGCCAAAAACTAGTGAGCAATGACATAATTGGCTATGCTGCCTAACCATTCACTAGTGAGCAATGACATAATTGGCTATGCTGCCTAACCATTCACTAGTGAGCAATGACATAATTGGCTATGCTGCTTAACCATTCACTAGTGAGCAATGACATAATTGGCTATGCTGCCTAACCACTCACTAGTGAGCAATGACATAATTGGCTATGCTGCCTAACCACTCACTAGTGAGCAATGACATAATTGGCTATGCTTCCTAATCATTCACTAGTGAGCAATGACATAATTGGCTATGCTGCCTAACCATTCACTAGTGAGCAATGACATAATTGGCTATGCTGCTTAACCATTCACTAGTGAGCAATGACATAATTGGCTATGCTAGCTAGCCAAAAACTAGTGAGCAATGACATAATTGGCTATGCTGCCTAACCATTCAATAGTGAGCAATGACATACTTGGCTATGCTGCCTAACCATTCACTAGTGAGCAATGACATAATTGGCTATGCTGCCTAACCATTCAATAGTGAGCAATGACATAATTGGCTATGCTGCCTAACCATTCACTAGTGAGCAATGACATAATTGGCTATGCTGCCTAACCATTCACTAGTGAGCAATGAAATAATTGGCTATGCTGCCTAACCATTCAATAGTGAGCAATGACATAATTGGCTATGCTGCCTAACCATTCACTAGTGAGCAATGACATAATTGGCTATGCTGCCTAACCATTCAATAGTGGGCAATGACATAATTGGCTATGCTGCCTAACCATTCACTAGTGAGCAATGACATAATTGGCTATGCTGCCTAACCATTCACTAGTTAGCAATGACATAATTGGCTATGCTGCCTAACCATTCACTAGTGAGCAATGACATAATTGGCTATGCTGCCTAACCATTCACTAGTGAGCAATGACATAATTGGCTATGCTGCCTAACCATTCACTAGTGAGCAATGACATAACTGGCTAAGCTGCCTAGCCATTCACTAGTGAGCAATGACATAATTGGCTAAGCTGCCTAGCCATTCACTAGTGAGCAATGACATAATTGGCTATGCTGCCTAACCATTCACTAGTGAGCAATGACATAATTGGCTATGCTGCCTAACCATTCACTAGTGAGCAATGAAATAATTGGCTATGCTGCCTAACCATTCAATAGTGAGCAATGACATAATTGGCTATGCTGCCTAACCATTCACTAGTGAGCAATGAGATCATTGGCTATGCTGCCTAACCATTCAATAGTGAGCAATGACATAATTGGCTATGCTGCCTAACCATTCACTAGTGAGCAATGACATAATTGGCTATGCTGCCTACCCATTCACTAGTGAGCAATGACATAATTGGCTATGCTGCCTAACCATTCACTAGTGAGCAATGACATAATTGGCTAAGCTGCCTAGCCATTCACTAGTGAGCAATGACATAATTGGCTAAGCTGCCTAGCCATTCACTAGTGAGCAATGACATAATTGGCTATGCTGCCTAACCATTCACTAGTGAGCAATGACATAATTGGCTATGCTGCCTAACCATTCACTAGTGAGCAATGACATAATTGGCTATGCTGCCTAACCATTCAATAGTGAGCAATGACATAATTGGCTATGCTGCCTAACCATTCACTAGTGAGCAATGACATAATTGGCTATGCTGCCTAGCCATTCACTAGTGAGCAATGACATAATTGGCTATGCTGCCTAACCATTCACTAGTGAGCAATGACATAATTGGCTATGCTGCCTAGCCATTCACTAGTGAGCAATGACATAATTGGCTATGCTGCCTAACCATTCACTAGTGAGCAATGACATAATTGGCTATGCTGCCTAACCATTCACTAGTGAGCAATGACATAATTGGCTAAGCTGCCTAGCCATTCACTAGTTAGCAATGACATAATTGGCTATGCTGCCTAACCACTCACTAGTGAGCAATGACATAATTGGCTATGCTGCCTAACCATTCACTAGTGAGCAATGACATAATTGGCTAAGCTGCCTAACCATTCACTAGTGAGCAATGACATAATTGGCTATGCTGCCTAACCATTCACTAGTGAGCAATGACATAATTGGCTATGCTGCCTAACCACTCACTAGTGAGCAATGACATAATTGGCTATGCTGCCTAACTATTCACTAGTGAGCAATGACATAATTGGCTATGCTGCCTAACTATTCACTAGTTAGCAATGACATAATTGGCTATGCTGCCTAACCACTCACTAGTGAGCAATGACATAATTGGCTATGCTGCCTAACTATTCACTAGTTAGCAATGACATAATTGGCTATGCTGCCTAACCACTCACTAGTGAGCAATGACATAATTGGCTATGCTGCCTAACCATTCACTAGTGAGCAATGACATAATTGGCTAAGCTGCCTAACCATTCACTAGTGAGCAATGACATAATTGGCTATGCTGCCTAACCACTCACTAGTGAGCAATGACATAATTGGCTATGCTGCCTAACCATTCACTAGTGAGCAATGACATAATTGGCTAAGCTGCCTAACCATTCACTAGTGAGCAATGACATAATTGGCTATGCTGCCTAACCATTCACTAGTGAGCAATGACATAATTGGCTATGCTGCCTAACCACTCACTAGTGAGCAATGACATAATTGGCTATGCTGCCTAACTATTCACTAGTGAGCAATGACATAATTGGCTATGCTGCCTAACCATTCACTAGTGAGCAATGACATAATTGGCTATGCTGCCTAACCATTCACTAGTGAGCAATGACATAATCGGCTAAGCTGCCTAACCATTCACTAGTGAGCAATGACATAATTGGCTAAGCTGCCTAGCCATTCACTAGTGAGCAATGACATAATTGGCTATGCTGCCTAACCATTCACTAGTGAGCAATGACATAATTGGCTATGCTGCCTAACCACTCACTAGTGAGCAATGACATAATTGGCTATGCTGCCTAACTATTCACTAGTGAGCAATGACATAATTGGCTAAGCTGCCTAACCATTCACTAGTGAGCATTGACATAATTGGCTATGCTGCCTAACCATTCACTAGTGAGCAATGACATAATTGGCTATGCTGCCTAGCCATTCACTGGTGACTAACTACATCACTGGTATAATTCATACTGAAAGAAGGAATGGGCTGCCAGCACAGACCACAACTGCTCACCCCTATATATAAGTCAGCCGCACTACAGGAAATATATTAAAAATAGATCTTTTATTGTAATTTATTAAGCAGAGAGCCAAAAACAGACATATACATTAAAAGCAATTAAAAATGTATATGCGGAGATAAGGGACATATTAGACTAATGGTCACCCAATTTGAAAATGTAATACATAAAAATAATGCCAAGGATGCTGATCATGCCTTAGGGTCTCCCCCACAGAAAGTGCTAGTGCAAAGTGCAAAGAGAAAGAAATAAATTGTGCCATAAAGAACTGTGCTAAGAATACGGGGAGGCCGATTCATTAATGGCGTCAGGTAGCGACAGATGAGCGACAGTAACGTGATTTTCACAGCGCCCGCTAGTATTCGCTGTGCGTAGCCGTTGTTCGCTTGTGGACAGCGACTCAGTCGGTGTGCGGTAATGTTGAATACGGGGTTAGGAGTCGCTGTTTGACAGGTTCCGCACTGTGTGGGAGCGCATGACAGCGAATGGCCATAGCGAACGGCTCCCAGCATATTCATTAACAAATCACGCTCCAAAAATTCTCGCGCTGTGAAATGCTTGTTTAAACCCCAGAGCGCTGGTGGCGATGGGTTAAAAGTAGTTTTTTTTAACCCCCAAACAACCATATTTTTGAAAAAACAAACACGTTTTTAAAAACATTTTGTAATATGAATACATTAATATCAGACCTGTAATATCAATTCTGCACAATTTTTTTTTTTTTTACCTTAAAAAAAATATCTAACATTGCAGAAGTGGTCACAGAATTTTTCACATTTAAAAAAAAAAACATTAATAGCAATTAATTATGAATATTTAAAGATTGCTCCATTGAAATGCATTGGAGAGAGCCAGGTAGCGAGAGGTCATACCTGTCGCTGTTCAAGGTCGCTCGCTGGCGCTGTGGGGTGAGGCTGGAATAATGATGAATGATTCGCTATCTGGCGCTCTGTCAGTCGCTAAGCAGGATCGGCTTGATAAATGTGTGATTGTGGTGGGGAGCCGGCGTTCTCGTGGCAGTGACCGTCATTACCGTTCGCTCACCATTCGCTACCTGCCGCTATCCCTTGTTAAATAAGGGCCTAAGTGCAAAAGAGCAGAATTGTGCAAAGTCCGCAGTAGGAGTTTAATAGGGGGACTAAGTTGTCCCTATAGATACATAGGTGCACAAGTGCAAAGTGCCGTGTGCAATGTTGTAAGAGTGCCAAAAAAAAGTAGCGAGGCACCAAGGCATATATGGCAGCAATGGCAAAAGCAAATAATTACTTTAAACAAACAATATGTTTCTATAATAATAAGCATTACCAAGTAAAGAAGTCTAAGTCCACTTTAGTACTTCGCATACCAGCACCACCGACGCGTTGCGTGGCAGCCACTTCATCAGGATGTAGCTGGCTGTGCTGTGGCCATGTCTTAAATATCCCGTAAATTGCCTCCCGCGCCCAAAACAGCAGGCTGCCCCGTCTCCCCGAAAGCCAGAATGTGGACGGAAGTGAGGGCAGTGTGCGTACGGCAACGTAAGGCATGATCAGCATCCTTGGCATTATTTTTATGTATTACATTTTCAAATCGGGTGACAATTAGTCTAATATGTCCCTTATCTCCGCATATACATTTTTAATTGCTTTTAATGTATATGTCTGTTTTTGGCTCTCTGCTTAATTAATTACAATAAAAGATCTATTTTTAATATATTTACTGTAGTGCGGCGACTTATATATAGGGGTGAGCAGTTGTGGTCTGTGCTGGCAGCCCATTCCTTCTTTCAGTATTCAGACACGCCCAGTTTGGGCGGTAGGCTCCCCCTCAGCCAGCATCCAGTTTTGATATTATAATACTTTTGCTGTGTGGGAATTTCTTTACTCATTGGGTATCATTCATACAGGTCACCCTGAATTAAGAAAGCCAGTCGGATGACTAGCAAAGAAAATAAAACATCAATTTCAGTTGCTTTGATTAACTTCTGCAGATATACCATGACCTAGACAGGTGAGAACATTCACACACATATTGGGCAGTAACCAGTGACTTCAGTCATTCACTAAAGACCAGTAATGTTCACTTGTAATGTCACCTATCCATTCACCTATCATTACCCCAGCCTTGAGGAAGAGCCCTAGTGGCTCGGAACGCGTGGGCTTGCTGCAGGGTTGCTTTCCTGTCAGTGGTACAGTAAGGATTTCATCTTGTGTTTTTTATGTTTTGTTTGTATACCTTGCACCTCATTCCCTTATTGGGTTTACCTTCACTTAGATGTTCGGTCTTGATAATTGATGCACGTCTGTTTTAGCACATAGCACTTTATTGTTGTATATTGATGGTGTATCTAGGATTCAGTATTAGTCACAATTTATTAATGCACATTATATTAGACTGTACCTGGCAGGATGGCTCCCCCATGTGGCTGGTCACGGAACAGCACTGGGACAATGTTTTTAATGTGATGACCGTTAATAAAGACTACTTTATATTTTTACCCTTTTGAGAGTGCAATTGTCAGTCCCCAGGGACCCATTAAGCGGGGGGTTCTTGGAGGGTACCCCCAATTCTTTGGTGTCATTGTGCATTTGTAGGGTTCCCTAGAGGGGCAGTGCACCTCACACTATTGTTAAATAAATTAGAGGTGCCACCCACAGTACTTTGTCTCACTAGAAACAGATGACATCACTGAGAATTCTGCCTAGTCTTTTTACTAGAGACGAGTGATATCGCTAAAATGTGTCTATATATTACCTAGAGAATGGTTATATTACTGAGAATGTCCTATATCTATTCCCTGGAGACTGATGACATAATTGAGATAGATTGAGAAGATATTTACTAGAAATCAGTGAGTATAGTATATTTACTATATACAAGTGAAAGCAAGATGAATGTATGATGCCATTGCTGCCTGATCTAAAATGTGCCCCACAATATAATAATCCAAAAACTTGAAATGCCGGCCACGTAGTATGAACAATAAAAAGTCCTTTTATTCCAAAAACGATTAAAAAGCCTTCACAGTAGCACAGACTTGAACAGCATAATCACGAGCGTCCTGTTTTGTCTACGCGTTTCGGGGCGTCCGCCCTTACTCATGACACAGGAACCACTCGCAGATAGAACATTTAAGTACATAATTATCAAACATAATAATCAACACCTGTGAATAAAATGTAGGAGTGTGCATACCTTGATTAAAAGAAGTCTCCCCATTCAGCACACAACACAGCGCGCGCCGCTGTGCGTCCCTTTCATCTTGGGACAACGCACTCGCCGTGCGCTGGCCATGCAGCAAATCAAAAGAGGGGTGAATACCTAGCTGCTTCTCATAGGAGGCCGTGTAAAGGACGTCATAGTACTGGCAAAAATAGAGACCATGATAGGCGCCATTACTGGCGCATATAACGTTATTAAAGCCAGACTTGTCTTACATAATTAATAATGCGATCAGATAATAAATAGGCAGTATTTTAGATAAACACAGCCCCCATAAAGGACAGCCAAGCCCTCAACTACGTAAGAAAATTCCCTATCACTTAGAAAATAGGGGAGAAAAGATCATATAATTCCTGCCGCAAATAATGCGTAAATGATAAAAATAGCCACATAAAAAATGGCTAAAGAGATAAATTGCGCCGGGCAAAGTATGCACAGTTCCCCATGTCATCCAACAGACGTAATAATACACTGAAAGAGACAATATATATATATATATATACAGAGCGAGTCATAATAAAACAGCAGGCACATCAAAAAAAGGAGCGCTAGGCATAAATACGCTATTTCATGCAGATAGACAGAAGATAGGAATAAGAAGGGGAAAAAAGAAAGGAGGGATAGAAAACAGAGGGATGTTTTATGGATAGAAAATTTTAAGAGAAAGGGGTTGTAAAATCTACCATAACCATTATCATAATCCCTCCCATCCTATGTATTCAGAATGACATAAAATGGAGCCATCTCTTATAACCTTTATCACTTTTTTAGTTTTTTAAAAATAAATCAACGTCCCACCTTGAAATAAAATAATAGTTTTTCTAGTCCATTCAATGATGGAGTCCCACTGTGCAT
The DNA here is from genome assembly GCA_027917425.1 of Gastrophryne carolinensis. Taxonomy (NCBI): domain Eukaryota; kingdom Metazoa; phylum Chordata; class Amphibia; order Anura; family Microhylidae; genus Gastrophryne; species Gastrophryne carolinensis. The sequence continues at coordinate 30,338,664 of CM051241.1, forward strand.
GCACCACATTTTTTCTGTACCCACCACCACTTGAAGGTACTCTTACCAACTCCAGGGTATTTAAACTGCCGACAGAATACTTGATGATTACGAGCACCCAAAATTTTAATGAGCTTGAGCTGCTTCTTAGTTACTTGCCAGTGTCCATGCACAAGCCATATAGAAAGCAAAAACAAAGAAACACATCTAGTGCAACTCTATAGGTACAGCGGAATCACTCTTTAATACTTCATAAAATGCAGGTCTTTGAAATAGCCGGTGACCCAGTGAAACGCGTTAGGTGGAAGGTGAGGGGAATAATTTTGGGAGACCAGAAGGACCCGATTTCTTGTTAAAACACGCATCCAATAAAAACGAAGGTGTCCCCAATCCCTCACACTGCGGCCGCTAGTGATAAAGAAATCGGCTCCTTCTGGTCTCCAAAATTATACCCCTCACCTTCCACCTAACGCGTTTCACTGGGTCTCCAGCTTTTTCAAAGACCTGCATTTTATGAAGTATTAAAGAGTGATTCCGCTGTACCTACAGAGTTGCACTAGATGTGTTTCTTTGTTTTTGCTTTTTATATGGCTTGTGCATGGACACTGGCAAGTAACTAAGAAGCAGCTCAAGCTCATTAAAATTTTGGGTGCTCGTAATTAGAGATGAGCGAACTTCTTGAAAGTTCGATTCGGGCGATTCGCCGAATTTCCCCAAGAAATTCGGGTTCGCCCGAATCGAACTTTCACGAATCGCTCATCTGCAAAAAAAAATGCCGGCATGGTGGGAGCGGGCAGGCCGGCTACGCCTGTCAGCTGTCATCAGAGGACGCGTCATCAGAGGGCGCGTCATCAGAGGGCGCCTGAGAGTGACGCCGGCCTCCACGCTCCGAGCATGCAGGTAAGTGTTTGCTTTTTAAACAAATGCCGGCATGGTGGGAGCAGGCAGGCAGGCTGCGCTGTCAGCGGGCCGGCTTCCGCCGCCCGCTGACAGCGTAGCCGGCCTGCCCGCTCCCACCATGCCGGCATTTTTTTTTTTTTTTTTTCAGGGAAAATTTGATCGTCACGAACCGAAAAAAATTCGGGTTTGTGCCGAATCGAATTTTCCCTGAAATTCGGAGCGAATTCCGGTTCGTCCGAACCGGTTCGCTCATCTCTACTCGTAATCATCAAGTATTCTGTCGGCGGTTTAAATACCCTGGAGTTGGTAAGAGTACCTTCAAGTGGTGGTGGGCACAGAAAAAATTTGGTGCATGCACAGTGGGACTCCATCTGGAAGCTCATTTTACCAATTGAATGGACTAGAAAAACTATTATTCTGCTCTGTGCCTTTCTGTTGTTGTTTATTGTTAGGACTTTTTTGGGGAATAGAAAAGCCTAGCTGTCAGGTCCCGGAGACACCCACCTTCCAATAAACCAGCAACCCCCAATCTCCGCTGCTTTCTTCACCTATAGTAAGCCCCCGTTTGCCGGGACGCTAGACACGCCTCACCGGACACGGTTGCCCCCAGGTCTTATTAGCACAAAGGATGCTGATTTATGCAGGGGAAGGTAGATGAATCCAAGGACAAGACTGAGTAGTGAAAACGGACAGGGGTCATACACGGGTGGTCAATCCGAGGAGGCACGGTACAGAAGGGTTAGACGGAAGAATGGTCAGGGGCAAGCCAAAGGTCACAACGGGAGGTCAGAAGTTCGCGGTACAAAAGGAGCAGGCAGAATCGTAGTCAAGGGGCAAGCAAGGTCGGTCCAGGCGGCAATCAGGGATGGTCGAGAACAAGGCAAAATCACAAGGAGAGAGCAATCCAAATCGCACCCAGTAGCACGCTGTAACGGGCCATGATCAACTGCAGGGTATACACCTATATACGGAGGGAGCTGACTGGATAGGCTGAAGGGAGGAGTGCAGGGATTGGGGGAAACTGGGATCTCCGGGCTGATTGCCCAGTTTGAATAGGGACACTGTGATAGGGCACAAGTAATGAATAGTACGGGCTCATTGGCCCAACTAGATGTAAGGAGGCAGGTGTTTGGGCGCATGCCCTTTATTGGCCAGGGCTCAAAACAATTAATACAATCACCTCCGGCGGGTGCGCTGTGCGCAGCGCCGCCGGAGGGCATAGACAGTGGAGAGACGAGCACGCGCGCGCGTGTGGAGACGCGCGCCGGGAGCGCGCCGCACAGAGAGCGGCGCGGCCGCTCCCGACGCTGCAGGGCCGGAAGCCGCCTGAGCGGCTGCTCGTGACAGCCGAGCGGCGGGCGGGCAGGAGCGACGCCGACCCGCCGCCGGCTGCAACGGACGTGCAGCCCGCCGAGAGGAGTCGGCGGGGGAACGAAGGTCAGGTAAGGAGGTGGCCGTGACACTACCCCCCCCTTCACGAGGGGCCTCTGGACCCTTACCAGGCTTATCCGGATTTTCCCGGTGAAACCTATTAATAAGGGTTTTGGCATGGACATCCTTGGCCGGTACCCAACACCTTTCCTCTGGACCAAACCCCTTCCAATCTATTAAATACTGTAAAGAGTTATGAAGCACCCGAGCGTCGAGTATTCTATTAATCTCATATTCAGGCCCATCTTCCACTATGATCGGAGGAGGAGACGACACCTGAATATTTTTGGCAGATTTTAACAAAGAAACATGAAAGGATGACGGAATTCTCATGGATGAAGGTAACTTGACCTTAAAGGTAACGTCGCTTAGTTTATCAATAATAGGAAACGGACCGATAAATTTAGGCCCTAGCTTGGACGAGGGTTGCCGAAGGGCAATATTTCTAGTAGAGACCCAGACCAAATCACCCACCTGAAATGGTGGTTCTAGCGACCTATGTCGGTCCGCAAAGATTTTATGAGTTCTAGAGGCTTTCTTTAAGTTAGTCTGTATCTCAGCCCACACCTTTGTTCTTTCTCGTAGCCATTCCTCCAAGGCCGGCAAGTTGGAGGAAGGACCAGAAAAAGATGATGCCTTAGGATTTCTGCCGTAATTACAAAAAAAAGGCGAAAACCTAGTAGATTCACTCGGCGCATTGTTAAAGGCGAATTCTGCAAATTCGATGAATTCCGCCCACTGTTCTTGGCGATCGGAGACGAAACAGCGTAGATATTGTTCTAAACATTGATTTACCCGTTCGGTCTGTCCATTAGACTGCGGGTGATAGGCGGTAGAGAGCGACACTTTAATACCTAAACGATTGCAGAAAGCTTTCCAAAAACGAGATACAAACTGAACTCCTCGATCCGAGACAATATTCTGTGGTAAACCATGGAGGCGAAAAACATGCTTAATGAATAGCTGTACTAAATCTGGTGCCGACGGAAGTTTTATCAAAGGAATAAAGTGTGCCATTTTACTGAAGCGATCCACCACCACCCAAATTACAGAATTCCCCTGTGATGGAGGAAGATCAACAATAAAATCCATGGATATGTGCGACCATGGTTCAGCGGGGATTTCTAAGGGAACTAATAGTCCCGCAGGGGATCCATGAGTGGTCTTACTACGAGCACATACCGGACATGCTTCGACAAAGGCGGAAGTATCGCGTCGGATGGTGGGCCACCAGACATGACGTTTGGCGATAGCTAAAGTCTTACGAACACCTAAGTGACCAGCTGACTTGGCATCATGTAGTTCCTGTAAAACGGCCAGACGCAAATGAGGCGGAACAAATAAACAATCAGAGGGTTTACCCGGAGGAGAATCACCCTGAAATGGTACCAACGAGCTAGACAGGTCAGGGAGAAGAGCAGCCACAACACAACCCAAAGGCAAAATCGATTCTGGAGGACCACTCTGGTCCTTACAATCCCCGAAATTACGGGATAAGGCATCTGCTTTGGCATTCTTCTTCCCCGGCTTATAAGTGATAATAAAATTAAATCGAGAAAAGAAGAGTGCCCATCGCGCCTGACGGGAGTTGAGTCTCTTGGCAGACTCTAAATACTCCAGATTCTTGTGATCAGTATACACCGTGATGGGGTGTAGGGAACCTTCTAGCCAGTGGCGCCATTCTTCAAAGGCCAGTTTAATACCCAATAGTTCCCTATTCCCAACATCGTAATTGCGTTCAGCAGGTAAAAACTTCCGAGAAAAGAATGCACAGGGATGTAGTTTCTCAGGATTGCCCGCATACTGAGAAAGAACAGCTCCTACTCCCAGTTCCGAGGCGTCAACCTCTAATAGAAATGGAAGCCGGGTGTCGGGATGTATCAAAATGGGAGCGGAGGTGAAAGTCTCCTTTAACACTTGAAAGGCGTTTTTAGCTGAGGGAGGCCACTCCTCAACAAAAGCGCCCTTACGAGTGAGATCTGTTAAAGGACTCACAATGGACGAGAAACCCTTTATAAACTGCCTGTAAAAATTCGCAAATCCTAAAAATCTCTGAAGCGCCTTTAGGGTTCTGGGTTGTTCCCACTCCAAAATAGCAGAAACCTTGGAAGGATCCATCACCAATCCCCGCTTGGAGATTATAAATCCTAGGAACGGGATTTCAGACATTTCAAAAACACATTTGGAGATTTTAGCATACAGACGATTTTCCCGCAATCTCTGCAACACCGCTTTGACATGTTGACGGTGCTCCACCAGAGAGCGGGAAAAAATCAGTATGTCGTCCAAATAGACCACGAGAAACTGACCCAAAAAATCACGGAATATGTCATTGACAAAATCTTGAAACACTGCAGGAGCATTGCATAACCCGAACGGCATCACTAAGTATTCATAATGCCCATCCTTTACATTGAAGGCCGTTTTCCATTCATCCCCCTGCCGTATGCGAATAAGGTTATATGCTCCTCGAAGGTCCAACTTAGTGAAGACCTGGGCCCCAGAGACCTGATTAAAAAGGTCATTGATTAATGGTAGAGGATATCTATTTTTTACAGTAATCTTATTTAACCCACGATAATCTATACAGGGGCGTAAGCCGCCGTCCTTCTTCTCGACGAAGAAGAACCCAGCACCGGCAGGAGAGGTGGAAGGACGGATAAACCCTTTCTGGAGATTTTCGGTGATATAATCTTTCATGGCCTGCTCTTCGGATCTAGTGAGATTATATAGTTTCCCCCTAGGGGGCATAGTACCTGGGAGTAAGTCAATAGGACAGTCGTAGGCCCTATGGGGTGGAAGAATGTCGGCGGATTTTTCTGAAAATACGTCTGCCCAATCTGCATAGACTGGAGGTAACCCATCAAGGACAATAGGTGTGGTCCTAAGGGATATAGAAAAACAGCGACTTTGACATGAAGGACTCCACTTCACCAGATCCCCCGATCTCCAATCTATCACGGGGTTATGGACTTTTAACCAGGGAAATCCTAACACGATAGGGGAGACGGGACTTTCAATAATCAAAAATTCTATTTCTTCCGAGTGGGCAGATCCTACGACTAAATTCACCCAAGGGGTCTTGTGGGAGACCACCCCCCCCTCAATGGGCTTATTGTTGACCGCCAGGACCCGGAGGGAATTTTCTAATGGGATTAACGGGATCCCTAGAGTGATGGCTAAGGATCTATCCAGGAAATTGCCAGCCGCTCCACTATCGATGAAGGCGGAGGCAATAGTCCGGGACGGACCCCAAGAGAGTGTAACAGGTAAGAGTACACGATTGTCTGGAGGGAACGATACCTGATCGCCTAGAAGAGGTCCCTCTGCAAGATCTAGGCGTTGAAGTTTCCCGCCACCGGAGCCTTGTTTGGGCAGGTCTTGGCAAAATGACCCGGATTACCACAGTAGAGGCAGAGGCCTTGGGATCTGCGTCGAACCTTCTCCGCCTGAGAGAGGTGGGTAACGCCAAGCTGCATCGGTTCCTCATGCGACACGGAAGGGGAGGAAACGGCTGCCCCCTTAAAGCTTGACTCTTGACGCGAGGACCCCCAAGGTTGGTCCTTGCCTCTTTCCTGGCGCCTTTCTCGAAGGCGTCGATCCACCCTGATGGCCAGCTGCATATATTCATCTAAGCTTTTAGGCAAAGGATAGTTCACCAGGATGTCCTTGACGTTATCGGAGAGCCCAATTCTAAATTGGCTACATAAAGCCGGATCGTTCCACTGAGAATCTACAGCCCACCGCCGAAATTCTGCGCTATATTCTTCAGCAGAACGTTTGGCCTGTCTCAGGTTCCGCAATTTAGAATCCGCCGTCGCGGCCCGATCTGGGTCAGCATACAGTAGTTCCATGGCCGAAAAAAAAGAAGAGACCGACTGCAAGGCTTCATCAGACGGAGCTAGACCAAACGCCCAGGTCTGTGGGTCGCCCTGGAGGAGTGAAATGACTAGCCCAACGCGTTGCGCTTCGGATCCAGATGCGTGGGGTCGAAGGCGGAAGTAGAGTTCGCAAGAATTCTTAAAGTTAGAAAACTTCGCCCGATCCCCCAAAAATTTCTCGGGGAGAGGGATCTTGGGCTCGACGGTCGGAGAAGGATCCGTTGGCGCAGGTATCTGACGATTCTCTTGCGCGGCCACTCGTTGAGCCAGCTGATTAATGGCAGTGGCCATAGCTTGAACCTGTTGGATCAATTCTTCCATCTAGAAGATATTCTTCTTTTTGGGGCCCGTTATAATGTCAGGTCCCGGAGACACCCACCTTCCAATAAACCAGCAACCCCCAATCTCCGCTGCTTTCTTCACCTATAGTAAGCCCCCGTTTGCCGGGACGCTAGACACGCCTCACCGGACACGGTTGCCCCCAGGTCTTATTAGCACAAAGGATGCTGATTTATGCAGGGGAAGGTAGATGAATCCAAGGACAAGACTGAGTAGTGAAAACGGACAGGGGTCATACACGGGTGGTCAATCCGAGGAGGCACGGTACAGAAGGGTTAGACGGAAGAATGGTCAGGGGCAAGCCAAAGGTCACAACGGGAGGTCAGAAGTTCGCGGTACAAAAGGAGCAGGCAGAATCGTAGTCAAGGGGCAAGCAAGGTCGGTCCAGGCGGCAATCAGGGATGGTCGAGAACAAGGCAAAATCACAAGGAGAGAGCAATCCAAATCGCACCCAGTAGCACGCTGTAACGGGCCATGATCAACTGCAGGGTATACACCTATATACGGAGGGAGCTGACTGGATAGGCTGAAGGGAGGAGTGCAGGGATTGGGGGAAACTGGGATCTCCGGGCTGATTGCCCAGTTTGAATAGGGACACTGTGATAGGGCACAAGTAATGAATAGTACGGGCTCATTGGCCCAACTAGATGTAAGGAGGCAGGTGTTTGGGCGCATGCCCTTTATTGGCCAGGGCTCAAAACAATTAATACAATCACCTCCGGCGGGTGCGCTGTGCGCAGCGCCGCCGGAGGGCATAGACAGTGGAGAGACGAGCACGCGCGCGCGTGTGGAGACGCGCGCCGGGAGCGCGCCGCACAGAGAGCGGCGCGGCCGCTCCCGACGCTGCAGGGCCGGAAGCCGCCTGAGCGGCTGCTCGTGACAGCCGAGCGGCGGGCGGGCAGGAGCGACGCCGACCCGCCGCCGGCTGCAACGGACGTGCAGCCCGCCGAGAGGAGTCGGCGGGGGAACGAAGGTCAGGTAAGGAGGTGGCCGTGACACTAGCACGTTGTAGCATTCGTTCTGAGAGTCATCCTTACCTTATTGTAGAAATTAAATAATAATAAAATAGTTATGACAAAAGTTTGGGCTGAAGTCAAACTTTGCATTGCTGGATAACATGTATTTTGAAAGGAGCTTCACCAGGCATTTATTGAAAGTCAGAGCAGGGTTATGCGCTTTCTACTGAATGGCTGACAGCATGGTCTTTAGGTTTCTATTGGATGGTCAAGAGCATGGTTATTAGACTCCTATTGGATGAGAGCACGGCTATTAGATTTATTTTGGATGGCCAAATGGCTGGGATGGCTGGGAGTTTTGGGCCATATGCTTGCTGAGCTTGATAATTATGTTACTACTAAATTAGTGAAAGCAAGGTCATCATTTAATTCTGATGCAGGTCTGAGTAGTACAACTGGTTTCTATATGAAGACTGGTAACCCAGTCTCCAGCCCCATAAACGCCCCTTATGCTAATAATATGTAACCAGATAAGGCATTTGATAGGTAGCAACTTACCCGCCTAGGACTTCATGCTGGCGAACTGTGTAACAAGATGATAAGACTGCTTGTTTAATGCTCACTATCCGATGGTTAAAAGGTGCCGGTGGGGGCGGGCAATCGTCTACAACAAGGCAAATAGAAACAGTTTAGAATATGATTCTCAAGAACTCCAGCCAAGCAAAGTGAACACATAAAGAATGGCACCTATCCATTTACTAGTAACTGATGACATCATTAAAAACAGGGAAATTTGTCTACTCACCGGTAAATTTCCTTTCTCGTCCTCTTCCATTCGGGGGCACCACCAGAAGCAACTCGTGGGTTAATTTTACCCAGAGGCAGGACTGCAAGATAGATAAAAAATAGCTCCTCCTAGCCTATATAGGTAAGGCTGTGCCTATATAGGATCTCCGTAGTTAATTAAAAAGCAGTTCAGCCACAGGCCTGGGAGGGGAGAACGCTAACCTGCGTAAATGCGCACAATTAGAAAACAGGGCACCAAAACTAAAACCGTGTAGAAGGTATCAACCGCCACCAACGCAGTCTTTACACAACAGAAGGGTGGGAGTGGTGCACCAGAATGCAAGAGGACGAGAAAGGAAATTTACGCACAAATGTTCATTTTGCCAACTCTTCCATTCCGGGGCACCACCAGTAGCAATGCATGGGATGTCCCAAAGCAAAGGTGGGACCGTGCAAGGACAGACAACAGCCAACTGCGTCAGCATAACACTGACACCTCAAGCTTAGACCCCCAGAGAGGGGTTTACCACAGTCTGCAACACCCTACATCCCAGATCCACATTGGCATATCAAGTCTGTAAACCTTGGTGAAGGTGTGGAGAGATGACCTGGTCATCATCGTGCAGGCCTGTTCCACCAACACCTGGTGTTGGAAAGCCCAAGATGCGTCAATCGCCCAGAACACATGTCCATTCACTGGAGACCAGCGACGTCTATATTTTCACTAAGAACCATCATCACTGAAAATAACTGTTCATTCCCTAGAGAACAGCAACATTACTGACAATGTTGCCATTTGCCCTCCAGTCTTCACTGCTGAGCATACACCAGTCATTGTTGCCTTCTCTGCTGCTGCTGAAGACTCCACCATAGTTGCCAGTCAAACTCCTTTATCCATTGTCACTGAAGTCCAAGCCAATGAGTCCACTGCTGCTCCCAATTTTCCTCTGGTTCTCACCACCTTCCAAGCTGCTGCCAATTACCCTCCATTCCTCAACGCCATTGTCGATGATTGTCCTCTGGTCCTGAAGCTAGCCGGAAACAGGTCTGCACATCCAGATCACTAGTCCAGTGGCTGGGGACCAGTGAAGATTCATCCCACTGCCCAGTTTAAGGTTAGTGCTGGCGCTAGCCCTGCTGGTGACACCACTGTGAATGGTCAGGCAAATGGACAGATGGCTGAGAGGCCACCAGTTTATTCACTTGAATCAATTACATCACCTAGCAGGCCACTTATCCAATCACTAGAAACCAGTGACATCACTGAAAATGTTGCTCATCAATTATAGACAAGTCACATCTATTAATTTACTAGAGGCAGCTGACATCACAGAAATAAAAACAGCGACTTTACAAAAAAAAACAGTAAAGCTGCAGATGCGGATGACGCCCATTTTTTCCTCCAAGAGGCCTGTGACATCAATGGTCATACCACCTATCCATTTATTAGGGACTGTTGCTTTTACTCACATTTATTTAAGAGAAAATGTTTTTTCTTTGTACAAAATTGCACAGCAAAATATGGCGCTGAATTGCACCAAGGAAAAAAATCATAAGAAAAAGCATTTTCTCTAAAAAAAAAAAAAAAATGAGTAAAAAATATTCATAGTGCCGAATCAACCCTAATATCTGCATATAATCCAGATGTATAATTAGAACTCGAGGCAGCGAGTACAATCAATCCGCAGTTTTTATAGAAACACCATGACAGGGTCACAGCTGACCAATACAGTTAGAAGTATACATTATAAATATGTCTACTCACCAATAACAAGCATAGACGAGGCTTCCAGGGCTGTGGTTGGTTCGGGTGGTGGTTTGATGATTGGGTGAATTGGACTGGGAGGAGGGGCAGGGTCGCAGTTCTTTTTAAAGTCCGTTATATGCAGTTTTATTGCACCCTGTATTATCTTGTTTGTATCTTTTTCTTGTTTTAAGTCTGTGTGGCCCAACTTCTGGTTAGGAAGAGGCTCCTTCTCCAACAATTTTTGGACCGGTGTGATTTGGGGAGCAAGCAGTGTTTGCTTCGGCTTACTTGTAACATCTATACTTTTTGGGGTCGGCTTTGGTCTGTTCTCTGACTTTGGTTTGTTTCCTAATGCCATGCTGGCTTCTGTGGTGCTGCTGGCAGGGGTGTCCTCTGTCTGGGTACAGGCGACTTTCCTGAAAGAATAAACATGTTCTCAGCTTCCTTTTTAAGAAGTGAATACTTTTACTGGTGTCATGTCATTTAATCCAGGTCAAAACAAATCCTTTGGGAGAGCAATAAGGGGAGCACATTCTGATCTTAGGCCTTTTTATGTTGGGAGAGATAGTTAGCTAATAATTTATAATTTAGACACAAGATAATGGTGAGAGAAAAGTCATTGTATGGGGTTAAGCTGGAGATCAAACAGGAAATATAGAGATGAGCTAGAGGTAAGGAGTTAGAATAAGAAATAACTAAAACTAGCCTAAACTGGTCTGTAGGAAGGTGGTAGAAGAGAGACTCAGCCATTTAAAAGGTTGGGATCCCTTAGTCAGATCAGAAAGAGAGAGAGAGAACCTTTATTTATTGTAGAGCAAATTCATCTGAACTGCGAGTGCCAGGAACTAAACTATACATGCACTAAACCTTAGCTTGAGTATACCAATGTCCAAATATTCCCCACCACTCTCTCTATACCACTTTGAGCCTTGCTCCTGTGCCATACATTACGATAACAACTTTGAGCAACTATTACTAATTATGAAGGGGTACCTTTGTATACAGTTCTCTGAAACCAGTGGGGGTGTTACAATGATGTTTTGTTGAGTGATGGTTCTCAGATCTCCTTTCAGTTCCTCGATTATCTTCTTAGGTTCTTCAAGCTTGGATTTCTGATCTGTTGGGCTGTGTGGTGTTTGGCTATGCTGGGCATCTGGGCCTGTGTGAACACTTTTTTCTCCCATTCTTTCTCCGGCTACTTTTTGTGCCCAATGTTTGGCACCTGGAGAGCTGTCATGGTGCTGATGTATTTCTAGAGATTGGCCATTGTTTCTGGGGCTGTTACAATGGGCTGCATTCTGACTAAGCCTTCTGTCTTCTGAAGGACTGGTCTTCTGTGGGGCTGCAAAACAAAGTCAAGACTTAAATAAAAGATTCAATAAGAACAATAATGTTCATGATGTGACAGCAATAGTCTAAATCGAAAGTCTTTTTGGAACTTGCCATGCCATTGGAGAAATGTAACCTATGGAAGGATGAGGAATGGCTGATTTGTAAATGGAATGCTCTAGAAATATGGCATTCTGTTGGGCTGAGACAGAATGATGGTGCTAAGTAAAGCCCAATGTCCCTATTCCCTAAATAAATTCAGGGGCTAGGTTAGGGCTTAGTAAACTTGGCCCTATGACTCAAAATGCTAGACTGTAGAAAGCAACCAAGGTATCAGAAATCATCAGGGGGCATCTACGGAACAACAGGTAGCAGGGGCTCTGACATGAATCAAAGAGAACCAGAGTTAGAGGCAGTTTGGACTCAAAATAGATCTGGGAATATTTCCAGTACCTGGTCAGCCCATGACCAGCCTATGACATCCCTGATGAGCCCCCTGTCATTTAGATGTGCGCCAAGGCTGAAGCTATGGCCTTGGGTGCAGAACATGGGCTTTTTTAGCTGAAGGTGTACTGAAGGGCCAGGTATAGATGTTGCATCATCATAAAATGTGTAAATGGCAGCATGGTCTAAAAGAAGAAGCAGGCCCTAGTATAAACTGAACCTTTGTACAATGGGGTGGTCCCTAGGAGGCTTGGATGAAGCTGGCATGGAGTAGGGCAAATGGAGTCCTGTATAAAGCCCTGGCAAAATAGTGATTTACCCTGCCAAGTACAGCTTCTTCATAATATGGTACCATAATTTTTTTCATCTAGTAGCTTACATTCTATTGAGACTTTGGTGGGAGATTTTCACCACCATCCTTTGTCTTCATTTACTCCTTGTAATGGCTTCATGGACTTATATGGGATGGATGATTAATGTCCTCCAGATATATAATACAACAGAAATTTGTATAGGGTGGCACCAACTAAATTGAATAACCAAATCAATTGGTGGCGCACTGCTCTGTGGGCCCCAACACACAATCCTAAACAATACCGTAGGGGATGCCCCAAACTTCCCCCTTTTTATGGCAGCCCACCAGAGACTAACAATTGCACTCAAACTATTCTTATAATGAAATCAATATTTATACTGTAGCATGTAAAAAAATATACAATTAAAAACTTTAAAACATCATCCTATGCCGTGCTATAAGTATTATCCACCACTGGGGGGGCGCTGAGTCTGAATTCTACTATATCCCATATTAATCACTCCACTGTTAGATATATCCAGATATATAACACGGCATCTGTCGAAATACCTTGAAGGAAAGAAACTACATAGGACTATGAAACTTTACCAAATCTTTAATATGTAAGTAAGAAGAAATATAAACCTGCTACTGATACTTGGTAGGCATATCACAAGCATATGGGCGGGACAGTAACTTAAAAGGTGACCAAAACCACTAATTATTAAGTAGATTTGGGAATATACATTGTCAGAACAGCTAAAAAAGATTCCACCCTAACACATGTGGAGTCTGAGTTGACGTTACACCTTAGGTCTTAAAGCTTAACAAATGGCATGCCTAACCTCAGTCCTTATAGCCAGGCTGTGATAAAATCTCATTTTTCTCCACAAAAATGTGACCCTATGTAAAGAACCATTAATGATGATGTAGATTTAGTCTAGTAACAGCCCAAGAGGTCAAAGACACCACCCAAGTACAAGTGGGACCTTGATTATCTTCACAGCTTACGAGAGCATGGTCAATAAATAGCATGCATAACCTTAGCCCAATTGGCCAGGCTCACAGTGGTCTCTACCTCTTTATAGATTTTACTTACTTGCAGATGGAACCCCCTGGACATCAAGTTGTGAAACTCTGCTGGCCAGCACATGCTTGGGTTTACTTTCCTTCTCTTCAGAATTATCTTTAGCCTACAAAACAAACCACTGGTGATTAACAATGGCTGCTTCTACACAGGTGGGGCTCAAAAGCCCCAACCAGATGAAGAAATCTCCAGATTATATCCAGCTAGTACAGAGTCCCCACCAACCGATAAACCAACATTCACGAGATGGCCGCCTAAAACTTCTCCTGTGAAATTGTGTATAAAAGTGCGGAAAGCTTCTTTACCTTATTTGGAAAAATACCATTTTGTGAGTACTCACCTGTAAAATGGATATTGTCAGTGTGTCACACACCCCGCTTCCCCTTTAATTCTTACGATCGGGTTACTCCACCAGCAGGTGGCGACGTTGCAGAGAGAAGTCTTGAAAACGAGCCCCTTCCGGCCTATATATACCTGGGACCTCCCACTTAACACCCAGTGAATTCAAAAGCAGAAAGACAAGGTACCAGGAAATCCAATGGTAACCTCAAAATAAAGAAAAGCTTCACCATAAAAAGGATCCAGGATACCAAAAAGGGCGGGTGAAGCGGGGTGTGTGACACACTGACAATATCCATTTTACAGGTGAGTACTCACAAAATGGTATTATTCTCAGTGTGTCACACACCCCGCTTCCTCTTTAATTCTTACGATCGGGACATCCTAAAGCAGTGTCCACAAGGGATGGGTATCCGAAGGCAAAATGAAGCATAACTTAAATGACTGCAGTCTGCAGAACTTTGCGGCCAAACACAGCATCCGCTGAGGCTTGCACATCAACCTTGTAAAACTTAGAAAAAGTATGAACAGAAGACCAAGTAGCAACCTTACAAACTTGTTCAACAGAAGCTTGGTGCTGAAAAGCCCAAGACGCTCCAACGGCGCGAGTAGAATGAGCAGTGATACGAAAAGGGGGAACTTTCCCCTTAGCAGAATAGGCCCCAATAACGGCCTGACGTATCCATTTGCTAACGGAAGATTTGGCCGGAGCCAAACCCTTCCTAGGCCCACAGGGCACAACAAAAAAGGCATCAGTTTACGAAAAGGAGAAGTAGTAATCAAATAGTACTAAACACAGCGTACTACATCCAAACAATGCAAAACCCTCTCCTTGTCATTCTTAGGCTTAGGACACAAGGAGGGAAGAACAATATCCTGATTCAAATGAAAAGCAGAAACAACCTTAGGAAGAAAGTCCGGTTTGAACCGAAAGACCACCTTGTCCTGATGCCTCTCAAAGTAGGGCGCCTGAATCGTCAAGGCCGCCAACTCCGAGACACGCCGAACCAAAGTGATAGCTACCAAGAAGGCAGGCTTCTGAGTCAAGGTAGACAAAGCAATATCCTGCAAGGGCTCAAAGGGAGGAGCCTGAAGAGCAGAGAGAACCAAGTTCAAGTCCCAAACAGGGAGTAATGGTTTCCTGGGAGGCCGCACATGCGTAACCCCCTGGAAAAAGGTTTTAACTAAAGCGCAAAACGCTTCTGAAAAAAGATAGATAAGGCAGACACCTGCCCTTTCAAAGTACTCAGCTGAAGACCAGAGTCCAGCCCTGATTGCAAAAACTCCAGAATCCTGGAGACCGAAAAGACCCTACAAGGCAAAGATCTAATCTTACACCAAGCGATATAGGCTTTCCAAGTCCTATAGTAGATGATAGAAGAAGACCTCTTCCGGGCACCGATCAGAGTCTTAACAACCGAGTCAGAAAGACACTCCTCCTTCAAGATGAAGGTTTCAGCAGCCAAGCCGTCAAACCCAGCGTTGGTAAATTGGGGTAACACAGCCGACCCTGAGTGAGCAGATCGGGCCGAAGAGGCAGAACGAACTGATCCACTGCCAGCCGAACGATGTCTGCGAACCATACTCGCCTTGGCCACCTTGGAGCCACGAGAATGGCGGACACCCTTTCCAGAGCCAGCTTCCGTACCACCCTGCCTAGCATGGGTATCGGAGGAAACAGGTACAGAAACCGCAGATCCCCCCAGCTCAGGGACATGGCGTCTACCGCCAGAGCCAGAGGATCCTGGGAGAGCGACACGAAGGTCGGGAGCCTGCAATTGTGACGAGAGGCAAACAGGTCCACCTCCGGTGTCCCCCACCGGAGACACAGCGACCGAAAAACTTGAGGATGGAGAGCCCATTCTCCCAGACGGGAAAAGCACCTGCTCAACAGATCCGCTTCCCTGTTTTCCACACCCGGAATGTAAACTGCCGAGAGACAAGGAACATGGGCCTCCGCCCAGGTCAGGATCAGGGACACCTCTCTGAGGGCACCCAGACTGCGAGTCCCTCCCTGATGATTGATGTAAGCAACCGCTGTTCGATTGTCCGAGCGAACCTGAACCGGAAGGCCCAGAACATGTTGACTCAAAAGAACAAGAACCAGACGGATGGCTCTCAGTTCCAGAATATTGATGGGCAAGTGGGCCTCTCGAGGTCCCCACTGCCCCCGAAACTGAAGATCCTTCCAGAATCCCCCCCATCCTGAAAGACTGGCGTCCGTGGTGACAATTTCCCAAAGAGGAGTCAGGAAAGACCTGCCCCTCAAGAGATTGGTCGAGACCAACCACCATTGGAGGGACTGCCGGACCCGGGAGGACAACTGGAAGGGCCAATCCAACGACCATGGTCGCCGGTCCCAGGACGCCAACAGATGAAGCTGAAGTGTCCTCGTGTGAAATTGAGCGAAAGGAACTGCCTCGAACGAGGCAACCATCAACCCTGCCAGCCTCATCCCCAGATGGATGGACGGCCGAGGATTGGAAAGAAGGACCCGAGCCAACTCCTGAATCAGACAAATTTTAGACTGAGGCAGAAACACCCTGTGTTGACAAGAATCCAACCGCATTCCCAGAAAGGACACCACCCTGGCCGGAGCGAGGGAGGACTTGGGAAAGTTGATCACCCAACCGAAGCTTTCCAGCGTGGAGACCACCGTCCTGGTGTCTGTCTCCGATTGATTGAGGGAAGGAGCCATGATGAGAAGGTCGTCCAGATAAGGTACGACACGAATGCCCCGAGATCTGAGAATGGCCATCACCCCTGCCAGCACCTTGGTGAACACTCTTGGAGCCGAGGTAAGGCCAAACGGAAGTGCCACGAATTGAAAATGCCGATCCTTCATCACGAACCGAAGAAAACGCTGATGAGCCCGGCAGATGGGAACATGAAGGTAAGCATCCTTGATGTCTATGGACGTCATGAAGTCCCCCTGCCGAAGAGAACCGATGGCTGAGCGCAGAGTTTCCATGCGAAACTTCCGAGTACGGATGAACCTGTTGAGGAACTTCAGATCCAGGACGGGACGAACCGACCCGTCCTTCTTGGGGACTGTGAAAAGATTGGAGTAAAAACCGAGGCCCACCTCTAAGCGCGGCACCGGCCGGATGACCGCCATTTCCAGAAGATTCCTTACTGACGCCAGGAGCCCCTGCGCGGCCAAAGGATCGGTGGGCACCCGAGACCGGAAAAAACGTGAAGGAGGGCGAGACTCGAACTCTAGCTTGTAACCGGACGACACCACCTCCCGGATCCATCTGTCCGGAACCTCCTGGTCCCAAACCAGGGAGAAGTGTCGCAATCGTCCCCCCACCCGCACGGGTGAGGGCAGCCCCTCATTGCTGAGCGGGCTTACCAGCAGGCTTGGGCTTGGCGCCCCAGGACTGACCGGGACGGCCACGGCCCCTCCCCCGGGTCCAACCTGCACCCCTGGTAGCGGGAAAGGAAGCCCCTCTGCCCGCTCTGACTCCCCGAAAGGAGGGACTAAAGGAACTCGCACCCCGAAAGGAGCGACGAGGCCTCTTGCGTTGAGGCAATTTACCACCCTTGTTAACTGAATCCAATTTATCGCCAAACAGGCGCAAACCTAAAAAAGGGAGCGCTGTAAGCGCCTTCTTAGAGATAAAGTCCGCCGTCCACTGGTGCAGCCACACTGACCGACGAATAGCAACCAGCAGTGCCGCTGTCCTGCTACTCATCGCAAGTGCATCGTCCTGGGCGGTCAAGACAAAGGAAATAAACGACTCACACTGCTTGAGAGAACTAAACTCATCACAAGCGGGATCAAGACCTGCGTACAGATCCCTAATAATGGACCTAACTGCCAACAGAAGAAGTGCCGAAGCACACACCGGCCGTAGTGTCGATCCGGCACTGATAAAACCATGGCGAGCCAATTGATCAATCCGACGATCCTCACCATCTTTAATGGTAGTAGTGTCAGAGAAGTGCAACACAGCCGTGTTTGACAGCCCTAACACAGGGGTATCGACGTCAGGGGGAACTGACCAAAGCTTCACCAAATCCTCCGGAAAGGGATAACGTTTATCCCAACTAGGAGGAATTCCAGCCAGGCGCGTGAGTTGTTCCCATTCTTTAAGGACAACCCTCACAAAGTGTTGTTGCCTGGGAAGCACCAAACGCGCTGGGGTACATCAAACAACTCACCCTTTGGCGGGGGGACCACCGCGGGCGGATCCAAAGCCAAAATTTCAAACATTTGAGCCAAAATGGAAGGAGTGTCAAGGGACACCCCCACATCCTGATCGCCAGCAGTGTCAACCCATAGCTGGTCTGCAGGCTCATCCGACTCCTCAAGGAGTTCCCCCTCCTCATCAGGGGGACAATCGGACCAATCCAATATTTCAAACACCTCATCCTCCGAAACAGGCGCTGCCGGAGAAAGGTGCTTCCGCTTCGCCGTAACCTTCTGAGCTACCGTGGCGGAAATTATCTTCTCGAGGTTGGCCAATCATGCACACACCTCGGATTGCGAATCCCCACCTTTGACAATGTCACACGGGGTCCGGAATAAGGGAGGGGGGGTAGGAGATGATGGAAGTTGCGAGGAGCCAGAAGCCGGTGCGACGTACTGGCGCGCAATATTCTGCTTTGCACATGGAACGCATAATATGACATCATCGCCTGGGAGCGGAGCCCCACAACCCCCACACAGCCTGGATAGCCCCGAAGAGCCGTTTCCGGTAATGTCGGAAGCCTCCATATGGTGAAATTATGGTATTCGCAACAACCCAGGGTTTTTACGCATTAAGCAACCCGGGATGCCCCTTTATAATTAAAGTCCCGGGAGTAGGAGGATTTTTTTTTTTTTTTAAACCTAGGAAAATCCCAATTTAGAGACTAAGACTAGCCAGGTATATCAGAACCGGGAGAGCCACTGCAGTGAGGGGGTCCCAGAATCTGTAGGGGAATAGAGACCACAGTCAGTCCCCCAGGAAAAATAGCCAGCATGCATCACACTCATACATTAAAAAATAATGGTAAACCATATAAAGGCAGAATATACATCATGAATTCAACTATACATGTATATATATATATATACATATCAAAGTGATAAGTGCCTCCAGGAGTAATGCTAGAGTGCCAGGGCAAACTTCAAACATAAATAACACACAGTCACAAAAGAAAAAACTACAGCTCAGTGACGGTCCCACGAGCGTGAGGTGGGGACCGTTACCTTTTGCCACTGCAGAGGACAGCCACACACTCCTGGACACGCACTTTTCCCCAGCTCAGCAGCACCTGTCTCTGTAATGAGACAGAGGAAGTGAGACGGGCCCGGGCGCAGCGAGCGACGCGCTCCGGCCACGCCCCCTGCCAGTGAGTCACAGAGCGAGGGCCGACAGAGGACTCGGCCCTGCCCCCAGGATACGAGTAACGCGGCCCGCCCAATGGCGGCGCCGCTTGCAAAAGTGGAGGGAAATTTAAAAAGTAAAAAAGAGCCCCAGCAGCCCAAGCCACGCGGCCACGCACCGCGGCGCTGAGCCTGCGTCTGCCAGCGCTCCCACACATACACACATAACAATAGTAAAAGCACCCCATGCAACACCACCACCCCCCCCCCCCCAAAGTGAAGGGAGAGGGGACCGAGCGGGAGAATACGGCCAAGGGGAACATCGGGACAGGGGCATCCCAAATCCGGATCACCATGCCGGATAGCCGCATTGCCCCACGCGTGGGGTCGAGCGGAGGAGATAAGCTCCTAGGATCCTAGTGCCATCTACCGTTGCCCAGCCAGCAGCCTAGGCTGGGAGGCTTCCATTAACCATCTAGGCATGTGAACAATAGAACTGGGCAGAAATAGACCAAAAGGGGGTGCCGGGGTTTGACCCCGGCTACCTGCAAGCAGGAGACTTCTTTCTTCTGTCTTGTCGCATCTTGCAGAGAGAAAACACTGGGTGTTAAGTGGGAGGTCCCAGGTATATATAGGCCGGAAGGGGCTCGTTTTCAAGACTTCTCTCTGCAACGTCGCCACCTGCTGGTGGAGTAACCCGATCGTAAGAATTAAAGGGGAAGCGGGGTGTGTGACACACTGAGAATAGATCTGCAACTCACATGTATGGTCATTTACTCAAGGGTAAAAAATGTCTTCACCTCCACGCCCAATTGTGTGCTAGGGGTACAGTGAACTTTTTCCATGTTGGTGAGATATTGAAGCAGAGTTCCAGTCTAAACCTCCACCCCCAGCCCTGCGTGCTGCCTCAGTGGGTAACCCCCCCACCTTCCATTCACTTGTGTCTTTTCCTGCGGCTGCCACCCGGGCCCTGCGGAATGGTGCTGGACTGCCTCGGCAGGGGGTTGTTTTTTGACTGGAATCCACTTTAAAGTGTCTACTAGAGGTGAGCTTGCTGTGTGCGTACAGTATGTGAATGTGTATGTGTGGGTAATGCTGTGTGTGTAAAAGTGTGTAGAATGCTGTGTGTGTGTGATGCTGTGTGGAAGATGTCGGACAAAGAGGGGCAATACTTTTATACTGTGTCTTGAGTATTTATACCCCGTAAAGCAGTCAGAGACCTAAAGTGGACCTATCAGCTCCTAGGCATGAAAGAGCTGCTAGAAGTGAAAAAAAAATGATACATTATTTTTACAAGCATAAAAACATAAAGGTGTGGCATTCATATGTATCATTACTTTTATGTTTGTGGCTGTAACATGCAGGTTGGGGTGGATAATGGAATGAACATAATTCATTAATTTAATGTTGCTGGATGGGGTGTGACGTGCCATATTGAGCCCTGGAAGCAGATGTGGGCACCACTGATCCTGAAGACGATGTCAGATGCTAAACACTGGATTCAGGACCCCATTTTTTTTTTTTTTGCTGAGGGCCACAATTTGTTCAAAAAATGTCCTGACAGGGATCTCCTGTTGGTTCGGGTGAGTATTGTTGTCTCTTTGTAGTATGGGTCACGTGATTAGGTTTGATTGATTTCTTTCTTTTTTTTCTTTCATACTTCTCAGGCTGGCCAGACCCCCAGTTCCAGGAGCACTCTTGATGTCCCTGTCCAAAATGTGAGTCTATGCTTTTTTATTTCTTAGCCTGGACAATCCCTTAAAATTGTACCTTGAGCATTGCAGTATACTGCCTGCATGCAACAATCCAAATCATCTTTCGCTTTACGCTCCGTGTCGACAGACAAACCAGCATGACCTTCATAGGCACATTGTCGGGGGCACGTTAGATCTTTAGACAATAGCGGCAAAGTGAGAATGACATGGAGGGCACTTAGCTCTTGGAAAGAGCAAATAACTCATCCACTCATATTTGTGTTGATGGAGAGGTAATGGAGCCTCATAGTCGAGGAGAAGGAAAACACAATCAAATCTATGCGTGGGTCTTACGAGGCAGTACAAGCATCTCCAACTTAAAAACGTCTTTCGCATCCGTCCCTTCCTCTCGCCTAGTTCTGGGAACAGCCGCACTCTTACCTACAGTATTGCATGGGTGCACGGTTCGTTCTCCTCTTGTACATGTGGTGGGTCCTGATGAAGGGGGCCGAAACGTCGACTCACTTCCACCGCTGTAATATCTATGTGATGTAGCGAATACAACTTTTTGCATGAACTTTTTGGAGTGCTGGTTCTTCACAAACAAACCTTCCTCTCGCCTGACACCACTAAAATGCTGGTCCTGATCATATCCTGGCTGGACTACTGCAACATCCTTCTTTGTGGCTTTCCAACAAACAGACTGGCACCCCTTCAATCTATTCCGAACTCTGCTGCTCCCCTCATATCCATCTCTCCTCTCCCTCATCCAGCTCTGCTTCCCTCTGTCAGTCCCTCCACTGGCTTCCAATCCCACAGCGAGTCCTGTTTAAAACTCTAACTCTTATATCCAAATCTTTCCCCAGCCAGGCCTCCCTAAATTTAATTTCTCCAAATCCAAATCCAACAATATCAACCTAGACACAGCCTCCGCTGTGCCCTTGACCTTCTCCTGTCCTCCATCCTGGTCACTTCTACTCCCACTCGCTCCAGGACTTCTAACGTACCGCTCCTATTTTCTGGAATGCCCTCCCCTGCTTAATTCATCCAGCACTTCCCCTTTATATTTTTCATGATCCATTCATCTCTCTCTTTTCTGTGTTCTGGTTCATTCTTTTTTCTTCTGACTCTGTTACTGTACTGTACTGTGAACTAGAACTGGGCAGAGTTTAGACCTGGGTCCAGTAGTGTGTCCTGCGGTAGGTATATAAGATGTTTAAAAAGTATGGAGATATATACATGCGGTGCATGCAATGGGTTTAGGTTGAAGAGGGTCCTGGTATGTATGGGGCCAATAGATTCCTGATGGCTGTCCAGGGATCTTAAGAGCAAGCACTGTCATGTCTTAACCCCCTGACACAGACTAAAAACTGTTACAGCTCTACCAATAGAGCAACTCTGACTTGTCCTCTTCTCAAGATACATCAAACTTTGTTTCAGGTTTACAACCTTCCCTGATGACGCTGAGGAAGTAAAAAGTATTAGGAAGCAGGGAGACCTCAAAAAGAAAGAGAGGCATCAGTATAAACTCCTGGATCTAAGATACTTACTCTTTTTTTGAATTCAGTCATTTTTAAAGCATTTTCTCAACTCCTGTCTTAATGCAGATCAAGAGCCATTTTATCTCCAGTGTATCCGGAATGTATTATTTAAAGCCCCTTCTCAGTGGCATCTTCTTGATCTAAGCCTGTCGTTGATCAGTATTCCACAGGCGCTAAGAAGTGATCTCTCCAGGTCAGCCTCAGTTGCGTCTCTCTATGTGGTGTCTCATTTTGAGGAATAAAATTCAGTTTACAGCATCAAAGACAAGAAGCCCGGCTTGTCTATTCATTCGGCTTGTAAAAGCAGAGAGGCAACGTGATCAAAGAACAAATGAAGAGCTTTAAGGAGACTGGACACAGCTGGCTGACATTTAAATGCAAAGTTAAAGGTGTTGGTTTGCGTGAATAGTCTACTATTAACAATCTGCAAGAACATTCTAGATGGCATGCGGAGGGGTTATTTAAACACCCCGCCAAGAAAAACTAAGGGTGGCAAAATACATAACATTGTAACATTCTAATTTAACAGGGGATGTCTGCTGAACTCTGCTGAGTATCCTGAAACAGCCAGTGAACAAACAATAGGGTGAAGAGCTGTAATATCTGCTCAAAGCAATGAGTGATGTGCAGAAGCACTTAGCCTGTTAATCCAGCATATGTTGGCTCAGCAGATGGGCAGTTAGCAGCCCTTCCCTCTACAAGTAGAATGGTAAATCCAGAATACTTCCATTGGATACAGTGTTACTTTTTGATCTTGGTTACCTACGTGAGGAAATAAGAGAAGATATTATGGAAGCAAAGATGGGACCTCATACCTAGATATTGAATAGATGACGTGCTACATGTATTCTGTGTCCAGCCTTCTCCAGAGGACACATTAAAGAGTCTCTACTTTGAGGATTCCAAAGTGAATGTTAGGAAGTTTGGAGCCATGTCTAGTCCTTTAATAAAACCTAGAAGAGAATACCTTTTTGGGGAGAATAATGGACGGAGTTGTATGAACTGACGACTAGGTCTTTGAGGGAAATCACAAAGCGGATATATTTTTGGACAATAATAGAAAGGTGGTACATGTGGTGGTCCAAATGTTGATCCATGACTAGTTCTTTGTGTAAAACCCAGAGAGGATAATATTTTTGTGCAATATTCGACAGGAAAATAACTTTTTGGGTTCCATAACCAGTCCTTTTAGGTATGACTAATGGCATTTTGCCCAAAACGCATCCCCACCTTTATGATGCCTTTATTTTCCCAAGGGAGACCATTGATTTTTTTCAAGGAATCTCCATTAAATATATATATATATTTTATGTTGATAAAGCTTAATCAGACTGGTAATGCTGTAGTTTTTTGAGTGGACTTTTTTTTTCTATTTTGGACATTGATGGACAGGTAACAAAGATCTTTTGGAACCCTGGCTAGTTTTTTAAGGGGCTAAATATAGACAATATTATTTTTTTGTCAATAATGGACCGCAAATTATTTGGACCCACAAAAAGGATACAATTTTTCTGAAAACAATGGTCAACAAAAATAGTTTTTTAAACCCAAACTCCTTAAGAGGATATCTTTGTGGAGCAATAATGAACCAATAAATGAGTTCTTTTAGCCAGCAACTAGTTATATGAGGGAACACTCACAGAAGATACACGTAACTAGCTCTTTGAGGAGAACCATGAAGAGTATACTTTTTTTGCCCAATGAAGAAAAGGTAAATACATGTTTTGAATCCACAACTATTTATTTGAGGGAAACCCTAAAGAGGATACATTTCTGGGCCAAAAATGGACAAGTAAAGGGTTTTTTTTAATATACACAAATAGTTCTTTAAGGGGACCTCCAGGTAATACTGGACAGTCAAAAGAGTTCTTTGGAACAATGACTATTTTTTTTTTACCTCCAAAGTAGAGTCAAAAGAGTTCTTTGGAACAATGATAGACAGGTAAGAGTATTTTTTCGATACACAGCTAGTGCCTTGTGGAAATCCTCATAGAGCATACTATTCTTGGACAACACTGGACAGTTAAAAGAGTTCTCTAATAGTAGAAAGATTTTCTAGAGACAAGTTAATTACCTAGGCTTTATACACTTATTGATAAAGCTATAGATAGTAACAGTATATTAAATTGATACAGAAGGCAAAGGCAATTTGGCACTATCCTAAACTGTTTTCCGTTTTTAAATTGAAGAAGAAATGACTGAAATATCAAGGTTTACAGTTTCATATTATGATTTCTCTCTTGAAGCATGTGAGTGTGGCCCTTGGCCCTGTGATGCCAGATAATAATCAGCATAATGGGCAGGGTCTGTAAGACAGACATTCTCATCATTCTGGCTGCTCTCCCTCTCTCCCAGTGTCTGTCTGGGAGTCACAGTCTGATGATGCAATGCTTTAGACCACCAAGCTTAGCCCTATTATTGGTCTATACAAATTGTGTGCAGTGCATTGGATTTATCTGGGATTGACAGTGTGGAGAGTTCCACTTTAGTGTATCACTAACGGAGGAGATGTCAACTAGACATGAGTCTCAGGAGTGTATTTGTGGCCTGGACCGGGGAGGGGGGGGTGCTGGAAGCAGAGGGAGAAGAAAATCCCCTTCATGTCTCTGACCAAAGCAATAGACAGCTTGACACTGCATCAGATACGCCACCTAATAAATGATTTTAATGTTTGACTGGTCAAAGCCCTTAGATCAGAAGTCCTCAAACTCAAGGGCCGAGACAGGCCAGGTTTTGCAGCTCTCTATGCTGATGCACAGATGTAATAATTAGGGCTATAGCTCTGTTTGAGCACAAGTTAATTCACCTGTGGAGTAGCGTGGAGAGCTGCAAAACCTGGCCTGTCTCGGCCCTTGAGGAGGAAGTTTGAGGACTACTGCCTTAGATGGACTTTACACAGAGGTTGGGAGCATTGTTATATGGTTCTGCTACCAACCGTTAATGCCTTGCTCTCCCATGGCAAGCAACTGGAAAGTAAGACAACTGTGGGCTGAACAATAGGGTCAGGGGAAAATCCAAGGTGGTTGTTGAGGGGGCTGGATTCCCCCGCGGCCCTGTTGCCTTTTGTGGCACCCCTGAGCTCAGCATGGGTGGTTTTTGCATTAGTTGATATTTAGTGTCAATGAGCAACAAATCAATAATTATGTAGCAAAGTAAAGCAGAGATGGCGAGGAGGAGACAGGAGCCACAAGTTCATGTAGTGATTACGGAGGTGCTAGCAGCACCAGTTGGAGCATCCAGAGAGTCATGTAAAATACCCATCAATGTTTCTGCACCAGTCACATTCTTATGTCCACCTCTGTGGCAGCTGTGGAATGAAGAAGACATGCCCCCTAAAGAAAATTGGGGTACTCCACTACCTCTACTGATATGTTGGATAATCCAACCACCTCTGACCTCACGATAAGAAGGTGAACCCACTGAGCCACCAAGATCATGTAAGTGTATGGAGACTCAGCTAATCAGTTGTATGAAAAGCATATCTTGGGACTACCTCCATTTAGAAGACACTTTCTTTCTGGCCTTTTAAATGTATTTAGCTAGACTGGACTGTTCATGTACTGTACAGTTGGCACTGACAAGTTTGGAACTTTCATACATTGGCTCTGCTGCACCAAAGAAAGCTGATATTATACAGGGGTAGCCTTGAGAATCATATGGAATAGTTAAGAAGTTTAAAATAAAGCTATCTAGAATTTTCAGGGCCATTGTTACAATTTATACCGGCCATTAAAATCATGGTGATTGGCTTCTCAATTTACTATACATCCAACCGAGATGGATCCAAGTGGAGAGGGTATATTGACCTCACCAGAAAGGATATTCACAACTGACCCAGCCATTCAATAAACTTCTGTGTTCAAGCAGTGGAGATTCATCGGCTGTCATCTGCCATGACACTTTTGTGAAACTGTTTGAACAGAGAACAGAGATTCAGAGGTTTCACACTCCAAGATCAAGGATAGATGATTGAGAGAAGGTGAATAGTGCCCCCATTTAAAGTGGACCAACACCCAGGGGGGATCGGCCCGGAAATCTATTTTTTTTTATAATTCCCGGACCGATCAGATCCCTCCCCGCGGGGCATCCGAAATCAGGATGTCCCGCGGGGAGGAACCCCCCAAACCTTACCTCAGCCCCGTTCCATCGGCGCATGCGCGAGCCGCGGCCGCATCTCGCGCTTCCCTCTAGCAGGGCGCGCACCCGCGCCGGCCGTTTGTGAATGGCCGGTGCAGGCGTGCTCCCTGTTAGAGGGAAGCGCGAGACGTGGCCTCCAGCGCTCAGAGCCAGCTGAGCTGGTATGCGCGTCCAGGCGGCCTTGGACGCGCATACCACAGCGGCTCTGAGCGCTGTGATTGGCTGGCGCGGTCACGTGGGAGCTGGGAGAGGTGAGTTTTTTGCGGCTTTCTGGGGGGTTTCAGACAGCGGGGCACCCCCGATCGGGGTGCCCCACCGAAGTGGACCAAAACCCAGGATAGTCAAAATCCTGAGTGTTGGTCCACTTTAACATGATAGTAAACTATTGAATCGCTTCACACCTGTCCAGTCCCTATAGACCTGTTTAAAGTAGCATGGACAGCAGAGTGGCACACATTTACCCATTTGTATATACAAAATAATTCTAGGGTTAGCTTTTGTTCTGTGCAGGAGGGGTTGTGGACTGAGGGGTTTCTGTGATGGGTTTCTTATGCACTGAGAAGCATTCATTTAACTTCACAGGTTTCTTATGAGATATTTGAAGTCCCTATAGGTAGTCACTAGTGCTGGGCAATATCACCGGAGTTCAAGAAGTGTTCTTTAGGGTTGATGTTGGCCTCTTAAGGAATTTTCATTTGGCTGAGAATCTGTCTCCTTCGGAAGGTGTTTATTTAGCAAAGAAGTCCAGTATAGGTTCTCTAGTGTTATGTGCATCTTCAGGAGTTAGAAAGTAAGTTCAGTTGATGTGGCTGATGGGGGCCTAATAAAGGTATTCATTTGGACTAAAGAAGTCCTTTTAATTTAGAGGGAATTTATTCGGACTAAGTAATTGTATTATGAATTGAAGGAGGCATTTGGACTGGTGAGAATGGAGTCAAGACAGGTTGGCCTGGTTGGGATGACCATTCACATATCTCTCAAAGTGTCTTAGCTTAGTGTGCCATAGAGCCTCCGTATGCCCCAGAGATCCACAGTGACCTCACAGTCTGCTTTCCCAGAACCTTAAGTAAAAGCCTAAAAACAAAAACCACAGTCTAATATGGGAAGGACACAAGAAGTGACATTCACATACTAATTTTTAAAAATTATTCCAGGGTTATCTTGTTTTCTGTACAACAGGAGTTTGTGAACTTATGCAGTATTTGACTGAGGGGGTTTCATATATATTGCTTTGTCTAAAGAGTTGTCAGGAAGTGTTTAGAATTCAAAAGGTAGCTGAGTTGATGTGGCAGACTATGTGTCTTTTATTGATTTAGAGGGACCTTTTTTGGACTAATGGATTAAGACGGCATCTATTGAGATTAAGAGCTATTGTTTCAAGGTTAAGTGGGTTGGTTGTGGGTTGAGACACTGTTCTATTGATATAAAGAACATTTGCACATAGGGGTATTTTATTTAGCAGGGAACATTTGATGAGAAGCAGGTCAAGGCAGATCAGGTCCAGAAAGCTGAACACATCTGTCCATAATTGTCCTAGTTAAGTGTGCCATAGAGCCCCTTTATAACCTCAAGACATGCAATACATATTAAATAATTATGGATGAAAGTCTTCTTAGAACACCCATGATTGATTAATCTCCAAACTCCTGTCCTCTTTTCCATCTTAATGTAACTGAAGTGTGCTTCTAAATTTTTCAAGTGTGCAGCAGGAGAAATCATTTCTGTCTTTGAATTAGGAAGCTTTCCTTCTTTATTGAATACATTATGAAGCCTCAGGTCTGCAAGGCTACAAAGTCCTGAGCTTTGAAATTCCACCTTACACCCTCCCCAAAATTTAAAACCCTTAAAAGAAAATGCAAATAACAACCAAATGAGAGATGGCCACCAACCTCATCCCATACCTCCTTCTTCCAAGGAATTGTTCCCTTCACGATGAAGTCCACGATTTTGGAATTTTTGAGCGTGTTGCCCACAAACGCCACCACCTTATCAATTGTGGAGACCATTTTTTCAAGACCAGCTAGTTTCTCTTGTTGGATGAGAGACTCCTCATGCACCATTTTGATTAGTCCTATTAATTCGGAAAAGCTGTTTTGACTTTTGAGGTGGGTCATGTCTTCCTTGGGATTTTGTCCCACCATCTGTAGCGCAAGTCCATGAGACACCACATCAAGCTTGCTCATGACGTCCTCCTGAAAGTGTAAAAGTTTGTCCATTTTTTCATTGAGAAGGTTCAGCTTCCGGTCCATGCCATTGACCGCTCCGGAAGGCTTCGCCGGAGACTTTGCTGTCCCTGCACTGTGGTCAAACTTATTCTCGTACATTTTGGCCAGGCAAGAGGTTATCGACTCCTGCTTACTCATTGTTTTTGAAAGCCACCAGAAGTTGTCTGGCCAGACTTTGCCTGTTAATCCTTCTGCTCGTTCTGCATCTGCTGGGCTTCAGGGTCTTACAGCAAGCTTAGGGTGGTAGGCGAGACAATAGGCATTGAATTTCTTGTGTGCAAACAGATTTAACTCGCGCTATCAGGCTTTTCGTTCAGAGGCCTCTAAACAACTGACTAAACTTGGCATTGAGTTTTTTTTCGGGGGCCTCTTGACGTCACACAGACATTTTAAATTCTTTCCTGAGAGGCTGCTGATGGATAAGCATGTTGAGAATTGACAGTGGGAATAAGTGACAGGGCTCCAGTAACATCAGATTCCCCACCAAGCTTGTGAAAAAAAAAAAATCAAACCTATGGAAAGGCTGTGCAAGGGTTGAGGGACAGGAATGAGAAAGGTGATCAGAAATATGACTTGTTTAAATGAAAGTGGCCAAATTATAAGAGGCATTCGGCACATTCGGAATGACAGGCCTGACTATTTGGCTGTCAAGTGGAGCTAAAAATAGCCGACAATGACAAGTAGACAAAGCTCACACATAGCCGCTCTTTGTAAATCTGACAAAAACACTCCACTACGTCTCGCTAAATACAACGAAAATGAATTAGTTCCCTTTCTGCCTCCACAATTAGCACACTTTTCAAATTGAGGCCTTGCGTTTTTTTTTCCCCCATTCACTAAAAGCTGCTTCTTTTCCCTTTCTACCCCTTGCCACTACCTCCTGCCTCTTTCTCATTTTACATAATCTATTTTTATTAGATTTCAAAGAAGGGAGTGTATACAAAGCAAAACGGGTATCATTTTCCTTTTTTATTACCTTTTCTCCTTTTATATTTTTCCTTTGCTTCTATTTTTATTTCTTCCTTTCCCCTTCACTTCCTTTTCCACATTACAGCCTTTTGCCTCTTGCTTACATCTTTTTTGTTCTATTCTGGTTTCTTCTTTTATTAACTTTCAATCTATCCCCTTCATAGTGTTTCCCCCCTTTTTTCGTCATTTCTTCCTTTCTTTTACTCCCATTTGCATTTCCCCTTCCCCTTCTGCTTGATTCCTCTCTCTCTCTTTCCATTTTCCAGGCTTTTCCTTTTTTTTTGTACTTTCATTCTTTCCCCTTTCTCGTTGTCTTTGACATTTCTTTATTTATTTATATTTTCTTCCATTCTAATTTGTCTTTGCTTTTTATTTCTCTCTTTAATTCTCTGTCTGCCATGTTTTTTGTTTCTTTGTTTTTCTTTGTTTTTCATTGTTTTCTTTCACCTTCATTGTGTCACGGTAAACTCACCTCGCCTTCGGTCCCGCGCCGTCTCCGGGCGGCTGGTCAGGACGCTTCCTGCTCGGCGGCCGTGCCGAGCGGCGGGTCGGGCAGCGTCGGCTCGTGCGGCGCCGAGCACGGCCGCTTCCCCTTCTCACCGTCGCGTCCCCGTCCTCCTGTGCGCGAGCTTGCGCGCAAGCACGAACCTATTATGCCCTCCGCCGGCGCTGCACTCAGCGCGCCCGCCGGAGGCGGATTTAAAGGGCCAATGAGCCCAAGGTGGTTTTTGGGCTATACGCCCTTTTCTGATATAAGGACCAATTAGGATTAGGCATTGTGGGCGCACCAATCACACACACACTTCCCCCTTATCCAATCCTGTCTGGTACTCTATAAAGGCGTTATCCCTGCAGTGCTTCAGTGCCTGTGATAGCGTTTGCTGATTTGGATTTCGCCTGTTTAATCTTGTTGCCGACCTTACTTAGTTTTGACCATTCTGTGTTTGCTGCCTGGACCGACCCTTGCTTGTACCCCGACCACACGTCTGTCTCACCTGTGACCTCCCGGATTGACCTTTGGCTTTACCTCGACTCTTCTATTGTCTATCCCCTTGGTGCTGCGATATTTTAGGACCAACTTCCCGTGTATGACCCCGGCTTCTCGTCATTGCCCAGTCTGGCCTTTGATTCATTCGCCTTCACCCCCTGTAAGCTCACATCCTTTTTGCTACTCAGTCCTGGGGGCAACCGTGTCCGGCGAGGCGTATAAAGCGTCCCCGGCAAACGGGGGCTTGTCTAAAGGTTCTTCCTTGTTCCGCTTATTAATTTCCGCTTTTCTTTCATTCTCTTTTATTTCATTTTATTCTCCTTATGTATTCCCCTCCCTTTTTCACATTGTTTCCACATTCCCTCACATTCTGTTGTCACCTTTCTCCTGTCTTTTCATCTTCCTCTTTTTTTTTTACCTTTCCTCAATCTTTCATTTCCAGTTTCTCTTTCTTTCATTTTTTTTTCTCATTCTCTCCATTTTTTCTCTTTAGCTGCCGTCCTTTCTTTCTTTTGCCCTCTCTCTCTCCCCCTCATTCTTTTTATCCTTTCTCACTGTTTTTCTCTCTTACCTTCTTCATTTCTGTGTGTGTGTGTGTGTGTGTGTGTGTGTGTGTGTGTGTGTGTGTGTGTCTAGGGGGCGCCATCCAGAAGTCTTGCACAGGTTGAAACATACCTTAAAGCCGGACCAACGTTGAGGCATATAAGTAAGTAGGAACCTGCAATCTTTTAGGGAAGGGAATGGACGGTAGAAAATGTTAGAGGGTCTACAGAAGGGGGTTTTAACCTGGTAGGATAAAATTGGGGATACAGAAGGAGGAGAAACCTACAATTTATTATGGTATAAGTGAGGATACAGAAGAAGAGCCTACAATCTATTAGGGTATAAGGGAAAATACAAGAGGAAAAGTGCTTACACTCTATTAGGATATAATAGAGGATACTGAAGGAAGAAGAGCTTACAATCTTTTATGGTATTAGGGAGTATACAGAAGGAGAAGAGCTTACAATCTATTAGGGTATAAGGGATGATACAGGAGGAGAAGAGCTTACAATCTATTAGGGTATAAGGGAGGATACAGGAGGAGCAGAGCTTACACTCAATTAGGGTATAAGGGAGGATACAGAAGGTGGAAGAACTTACGATCTAATAGGGTATAAGGAAAGATACAGGAGAAGAGCTTACAATCCATTAGGGTATAAAGGAGGATACAAAAGAAAAAGCGCTTACACCCTTTTAGGGTATAAGGGAGGCTGCAGAAGGAGAAGAGCTTACAATCTATTAGGGTATAAGGGAAGATACAGAAGGAGGAAGAGCTTACAATATATCAGGCTATAAGGGAGGATATAGAAGGGAGAGGAGCTTATAATCTATTAGGGTATAAGGGAGGATACAGGATAAGCCTACACTCTATTACAAGGGTGCACAACATTTCTAGGGATGGCATTGTCTTATTGTTTCACTTATAGGGGCCACAATAAAATGGAAGCAGCAAATACACAGTTTAGTGCAGGAAAGCTGTAAGGTTAAAAACACATATTTGCTTTTATGTATGTGCAGATGTGGACAGAGGTGTTTCTGGGAAAGAAGTGGAGAGGTAGAAAAAGGTGAGGTAATCAGGTGAGAAGGCAGAAAGAGGGGATACAAGAGGAGAGTAAAAGTGTGGCGGGCAGAGGTTAGACATGAGGTAAACATGGGCGAGGCGGCAAGAGGTGGATAGAGGTGGGCAAAGGTGAGGTGAGGAAGAGGTTTGACAGACAGAGGAGAGGTGAGACAGAAAGAGCTAAGCAGAATTGAGGGGGGAAGATGTGACCAGAGGTAAGCAAAGGAAAGGTGAGCAGGGGAGAGGCAGGAAGAGGTAAGCTGAGGTGAGGTTAGCAGAAGTAGAGATGAGGTAAGCAAAGGTAGAAGTGACTGGGGGCCTTTTTTAGGAATAAGCGCTGCACTGCCTCTAGTGGCCAGCTGTGTGCACTGCAGCTAAGGCTCCATCAGCTTTACAACTCACTAACATTCAGAGGAAAGCTTACAGTTTATTAGGGTAAGAGAGAAGATTCAGAAGCTGGAAGAATTTACAATCTATTAGGGTATAGGGAAGGAGGGAGTAGCTTTACAATTGATTAAGGTATATGGGTCCATACAGAAGGTGGGGGGGGGGGGGGCTTACAATCTGTTAGAACATACATGAAGAAACATGAGCAAGAACAGCTACCAATATACTGCGATAAAAAGAGAATTTAAAGAAGCTGGGAGAGCTTTTAGATTATATAAGGAAATACAGAAGGGAGAGGTGCTTACAATCTATTAGGGTATAAGGGAGGATACAGAAGGATGAAGAGCTTACAATCTATTAGGGTATAATGGAATTT
Organism: Gastrophryne carolinensis; assembly: GCA_027917425.1. Lineage (NCBI taxonomy): Eukaryota > Metazoa > Chordata > Amphibia > Anura > Microhylidae > Gastrophryne > Gastrophryne carolinensis. The sequence goes on from CM051241.1 coordinate 30,371,414, forward strand.
TTATTGGTAAACAAACAAAAACTCAGCTATTCAGCATTAATACATAATATAAAGAAAACGTATACTTGTATACAATAAACATAACACAGCAGAATACTACATACTATACATTATCTATCGTGTCTATACTCCTAATAATTACTCAGTGCAGATACATCAGGTTACAGATCAGGGGTTAGGTGCCATCATTATGTAGAGCAGTAACACATTAAACACCATCATAGATCTGAATCATCAGAGTCGTCCTGCCTGCCACTCACTTATGTATGAGAGTCTATAGGGTCTATAGCTGCTGGTGACTTTTTCTTAGTCGGTGGGTCCTCCTCTGACCCTGAGTCACATTCTCTGGCTATACGCTTTAACTCCAGCTCCATAGTATCGTGCCCAGAAAGATCTGTACCTGACTCAGACAGTACGTTATATCGGTTTGATGTAACTGTCACTGTTGTATCTGTTCTGCCCTTGGGCTTTTTCCCTGGCTTTTGGACTAAGGACCATGCACCCTCTGGTCTGCGGGTGGACTTGTCTTTTTTTTTCCCTCTCTTATCACCAGGGGCTTTACTATCTGCAGAAGAGGCTGGAGCAGGGCAATGAGCCATAACAGGGGAAGGGGCTACAGGGGAAGATGGGCTATCAGCTTGCTCCGGTGCTGGCCGTGGGATGGCAGCCACAGGCTGTGGGGTTACATCTGTCTGATCCCTTATCTCAGACCTTGGCCTTGTTAATATTTGCCCAGACATCAGAGACTCCTCCTCTGTAACCTCACCTGCTGCCACCAGCTCCTCCGCAGCCTGGCTATAGAGGTTATGGAAGGCCTCCGAGCAGTCCTTATGGTAGTGACCCATCTGACCACACAAGTTACCCCAGACATTTGTGCACATGGCACTGGTGTGACCAATCTCCCTGCACAAGTTACACTTCACTACAGTACACACTCCGGCCACATGACCGGCCTTCCCACACTTAAAGCACAAGCGTGGCTGACAGGCATAGAAGCACACCCCCCTCTCACGGCCAATAAAGAAGGAGTTGGGCAAATGTAAGGTAACATTACTGTGCTGCCTGAGCTTCACCAGCACCCTACAGCCTCCCGTCCAGATCCCATCATCATCAATACATTTTGTCAGGTCAGACACCATATCACAATGTCTCCTCAGCCATATCACAATATCCTGCGGGGGGACGGACTCATTCCAGAACAAGATATTAACACTCACAGTGCCCGGCTTTGACACCGGGATAAGGATAAACTGGTCCCATCCCTCAGTGCCCCTAAACTTTGTCACACCTGCCCAGAACCTGTCCAAGCTGGCCATGAGCTTGAAGCTTATATCGTATCCCTGCCTGTCCGGGAGGTTTATGACAGCCAAGATATCTGCGGGTGTGAACCCCATCTGGTTACACAGGAGCTCCCGGATCACATGTCTCCTGTCTGGCAGATCTTCCTTTGCCCCCTTATTCTTAAATCTTACCACGTTCCTCCTCTTAAATGCCTGACCGGTGTAATGTAAGCCGGGGCTAAAAGATGGGGCACCACGGCTCCAGGCATTCTGAGGAGGAGCATGGCCAGATGCATTGCCAGGAATATCACTGCGGGGTCTGGATTGCGGGGGACTCGCTACCTGTGGCTGAACACCTATTGGAGGAAAAACATTATTAGTGCATGCAGATGATTCAGTCCCATTACTATCAGGAACAGCAGGCTGTTCATTGTCCCAAACAGATTGTAATACATTGGGACTTGCTTGCTTGCTTCCTCGATCGATGTCCAACAACGTGGGAGACAGTTCAGAGGTGTTACTATGTCCCGGCTGTGACTCCAGGATTGCAATTTGGGGGGTCTCTCCATCGTGTCACTGGCTGCATCACATCCATTCTCAGGCTGGGGGAGGGCTCCTTGTGAAACACAGAGTTCATTGCTATTCAGGCATTGCTCACTGCTGCCCCCTGGGGGTGGTTGGCTCACTTGGCTGGCATCATGAAAAGGGGCAGAATTGCAGCACTGGGGTCCTGTACAGCAGCTCCTGTGAGGATGTCTCCTGCTCTGATGGTGAGGGGGGGACTGAGCTGGGTTCAGGTATCTGTCTGTGTTTTAGGAGCTTCTGAGACTCTTCAAACCGATCCAGGTTCTTGTATCTCTCTCCGATGGGCCCCATTTGTTTCTAAAGTGTCTCAATGCCTCTAACAACTGTAGCAAGCTGTGTGTGGAAAGTCTCTAACAGCTCATAACAGGAAGCTGCGTTATGGGGGTGTGCTGCCTTTACTTTATTCATATGCTCTATATTTCTTTGTAGCTTTGTCCTGGATGCTCTTAGGCTGTTCATGTTGTTGATTAAATCTGAAATCTTGTCTGCAAGCTGCAGCTCTGGTGCGCGCTCTGTCTCTTTAAGACTTGCCTTGCGCCTTGGCTTTTCTGCTGGGTCTTTGAATGTCTCTGCTGCCTCAGTCCTGGGAGACTTGTGGCCATTTGCCCCCATCTCAGTATTTACATTGATAACTTCCCAGATTTATGTCCAGTGGCAGATTTAGCAGATTTCCCCCTCAGTTATGGGGTCACCGGTGGCCGGCTGGGTCTTAGATCGCAGGGCCCGGGACTCTCGGCTCACACACACATTCTGCTGCAGGTTTTCCTGCATTGTCAGTCTTTCCAAAGATGTCCTCCTCAGCTTGTGCTGCTTCCCACTGCCGGCCTGAGCTGGCTGCTGAGTGTCCATCACAACAGTTTATTGGATCTCCCTGCCTGGATCAGCACAGTCACTTTGCTGGGGCTACCGCCCTCCATTACATGCTGCACACAGACACTGCTACACGGCCCATCATTATTATCCACCACTCCAGCTTCACTTACTTTACTGTAACTTTCTTCCATAAAGATTCTTCCACCTTCATTGTAATCCATCACGGTCAGCAGCATATTCAGTAGCCAGAGGGTCTCTAACATGGACTCCAGATTCAGACCCAGAAGCCTGGAGCTCACCTGGGGAGCGACCCCACCCAAGGCAGCCAGGCCCTGGGCTAGAGCCAGACCTTCAGAGCACCTGCAGAGCTCACTCACACACCTCCTCCCACCTCAACGATCTATTAGGGTATAAGGGAGGATACAGAAAGAGAAGAGCTTACAATCTATTAGGGTATAAGGGAGGATACAGAAGGAGGAAGAGCTTACAATCTATTAGGGTATAAGGGAGGATACAGAAGGAGGAAGAGCTTACAACCTATTAGGGTATAAAAGAGGATACAGAAGGAGAAGAGCTTACAATCTATTAGGGTATAAGGGAGGATACAGAAGGAGAAGAGCTTACAATCTATTAGGGTATACGGGAGGAAACAGAAGGAGAGGAGCTTACAATCTATTAGGGTATAAGGGAGGAAACAGAAGGAGAGGAGCTTACAATCTATTAGGGTATAACGGAGGATACAGAGGGGGAAGAGCTTACAATCAATTATAGTATAAGGGAGAATACAGAAGGAGGAAGAGCTTACAGGGGATTTGTAAAAAGTTAGGAGCCTGATATCTTTTGCCAGGTGTGGGGTGTTCCTAATAAAATGTTCACAAGTGAGTACTGTGACCCAACAGACTATTGCACCCCTAATAACTGGTGACGGTGGCACCCCAAGTTGAATAGAGTGACCAGGAGCATGATGATGATTGAGTGACCACAATTGTGACATTGTCCATATGGTAACATTCACACTTTCTTTGACAGGGTTAAATGAGAATCTATAGCAGAGGATCATGGGACTGTTTCCAGCTGCAGCTATAACAGAGCGTTTAGTCACCACCCTGGAGGAGTCAAGGACAATATTAATTACCCCCGCTCCTTGATAACAAAAAACGTCACATATACTTTCATCGATGAGTGTCCTATACAATCTAAATATATAAGGTTGTGTTTCTCTGGCATCAGGGTGTTTCTTTTTACTTCAGTGCAGTTAAAGCCCAACCCCAGGCAACAATGTCCCTGGACTGAGTAAGAAAGGGTTAATTTATTATATATATATATTTAAATCAGTCTACAACTTTATTGTGGAAATACACTAAACTCAAGAGGAAAGAGCTTACGATCTATTAGGATATACCGAATCACAAAGTGTCTATTAATGTATAGGAGAGGATACAGAAGGAAGAGGAGCTTACCATCTATTAGTGTATAAGGGAGGATACAGAAGGAGAAGAGCTTACAATCTATTAGTGTATAAGGGAGGATACAGAAGGAGAAGAGCTTACAATCTATTAGGGTATAAGGGAGGATACAGAAGGAGAAGAGCTTACAATCTATTAGTGTATAAGGGAGGATACAGAAGGAGAAGAGCTTACAATCTATTAGGGTATAAGGGAGGATACAGAAGGAGAAGAGCTTACAATCTATTATGGTATAAGGGAGGATACAGAAGGAGAAGAGCTTACAATCTATTATGGTATAAGGGAGGATACAGAAGGAGAAGAGCTTACAATCTATTAGGGTATAAGGGAGGATACAGAAGGAGAAGAGCTTACAATCTATTATGGTATAAGGGAGGATACAGAAGGAGAAGAGCTTACAATCTATTATGGTATAAGGGAGGATACAGAAGGAGAAGAGCTTACAATCTATTATGGTATAAGGGAGGATACAGAAGGAGAAGAGCTTACAATCTATTAGGGTATAAGGGAGGATACAGAAGGAGAAGAGCTTATAATCTATTAGGGTATAAGGGAGGATACAGAAGGAGAAGAGCTTATAATCTATTAGGGTATAAGGAAGGATACAGAATGAAGAGGAGCTTACCATCTATTAGTGTATAAGGGAAGATACAGAAGGAGAAGAGCTTACAATCTATTAGGGTATAAGGGATGATACAGAAGGAGAAGAGCTTATAATCTATTAGGGTATAAGGGAGGATACAGAATGAAGAGGGGCTTACCATCTATTAGTGTATCAGGGAAGATACAGAAGGAGAAGAGCTTATAATCTATTAGGGTATAAGGGAGGATACAGAAGGAGGAAGAACTTACATTCTATAGGGTATACGTGAGGATACATTAGGTCGAAGAGCTTACATTCTATAAGTATATTACTGTGGGTACAGAAGGATGAGGGAAGAGTTTGCAATCTATAGGGTATGAGGGAGGATACATAAGGGAAAGAGCTTATAATCTATTAGGGTATAAGGGAGGCTACACAGGGGAAAGAGTTTATAATCTATTAGGATATAAGGAAGGTTACAGAAGAGGAAGAGCTTGAAATCTATATGGTATACAGGAGTATACAGAAGAGGAAGAGCTTACAATCTGTAGGGTATAAGGGATGATACATAAGGTGAAAGAAGAAGGAAGATTTTAATATCTATTAGGTTTTAAAAGGATTAAAGCAGAACAAAACCGGGGAATTTGACATTCCCTGGTTTTGTTCTATTCCCCAGGGGCATCCCGAATGTGTGAAGCCCCCCAGAACGCCAAGTACAACTCACCTCGTCCTCGTTCCTATAGCGTTTGTCGTGTTTTCATCTTTCAGGAAACAGCTCTCACTGACTCCAATGGCAAGCACACACAGGCCGCCGGGAATGTGTCTGCATGTGCTACCCATTGGAAACAAGAGGCAAATAATTTAGGGGTTAATTAAGAAGGGCCTTGTAGCGGAAGGCAGTGTCTAGTGAACGCCAGGCGCTGTGCGCAAAACCACATTTAAGAAAGGGAATCTGGTGAGCACCTCTTACAGCGCCATGTAGCGTCACATGTATTACCAGAGGCGGCCCAGCGTATAGCGCCGGCGCTCTAGGTTCATGAGCGCCACGTATTACCTTTCGCTCAGTGTCACTCTCCCATAAATTTCAATGGGCTTTCATTTAGTTGTGTTAAAATAGCAGGTTTGTCATTTTATTTTTTTAGTTCAAATCATTGTGTGTCCTCTCCTGGCTGCAAACACTTTGATACATTTTTTTGACGTTTTATATTTTTATGCAGAATTCTATTTACAGGTCTGGCACTAAAGTGTTAATGTCACAGTGTTAAAACAATGTCATTTCATGTGTTTTCGCTTTGTTGCTGGTGGATATGTGTTCAAAAACAGACTTTAATCACACAGCGTCTGGCGCTCTATGCTACAGCGCCCAGCTTTAGAGCAGCGACGCTGTGCGTGTGTAGTTGGACGCACTGAGCTGGCGCTACCTCTCGCTCCCTGCAGCTTTATACTGTTGTTAGAGTGTCCAACACACATCACATTCATCAATGCCGGCCAGGTTACTACAGCGACCGCAACGCTAGATTATAGAGAAGAGTTTGAAGGTCCCACACCCTGGTGCACACTACACATTTATTTAAAGGTATAGACCAGTGCAGTCTTGCTTTTCTATTTTGCACTACGCTAGATTATAGCCCGTTACCCGCTTACAGCGTCTATTAGAGGTCACTATACATACACTCAAATGGCGATATGTGGCTCTAGTAGCAAATCAGCCTCTGTGTTACAGCAGAAGGCTCCTTTTGGACAAGGGCCCACGCATGTGCTGCTGGACCGGGGAAAGGTAAGTGATTACCGGAGCCCTGGGGGGTTTGACACATCCCAGAGGGAAAGCCAGGGGGCCGATTCTGGATTCTTTTAGATTCCAAGGCAGCCACTGGTGGGTTTTGTTCCGCTTTAAGAATGCAGTAATAATATTTTGTTTTATTCACTGTGTGGTGGGGAAGGGATGACACATATGTTTTCTGGATCTGTTCACGTTTGTTGGATGCCCTGTAGCAAGAAGCATATGGCTTCCTCCTCCAGGTTTATTGGCCGATGCCGCATTCTCCCACAAGCAGAGCGCCGCGCCACCGACCCGTCAAACATGTCATCCAGACACATCTGCTGTACAATGTCACCATTGCGCTTCCTTACCTCAAGTAACTCCACTATATTATATCACAGTAAAGAGATAACTTCCTTTCGCATTGTTTTGGGAACTTTGAATGAAGCCAGGGTGTGATGACCCAGGGAAGTCGCAACCAGCATAGGTTTTGCTGCAAGGATTGTGTCCTATAATTGGAAGATATAGGAGCAGCAAGTTTTGCCATATCTATAAGCCTCCATAAATCAAGTTACTTGGAATACCTTGTGTCAGGGAACCGCGGGTCACGTGATCCAACTATCAACCAGGGACCTCCGGACACACAGACCGCGTTCCCAAGAAACCCTTGTCCGTGTCCTCCTATCAGGAATACCAGGCCCAAAGCCTGCGGACACACAGATTCTTTAAGGCAAACAGATCACTCAAGTTAAATTTAAGTTTAATGCTGAAAGCACACTAGGCAGTGATAACAAACATTTGGCTATGATGGAATATGAAATGAAATGATACAGAAATGCTGTTCTGAGAAGTTTACAGGATACAGTGAGTTACACAGAGAAACAATAGTCAGTTACCTTAATATGCAGTTTGCAGAGTAGGTGATGGGGAGCTCCCACAAGAGGTAAGTGAAGAGCTTACAGATGATTTGGACACCTCCAGCACGCTGGCGCGAGACTCCTATCCAGAGAAGTGACCCTGCTCTCATCCCCTTGGCTTACTTTTAAGCAGGTGTCTACCCTCTACCCCCTCCCATCTGTGGGACGGATTGTCACCTCCCACTGTTCTGGAGCGTGCCTTAGCCCCTAAAACCCTTTAGGGGTTATAACTTTGGTCAGGGGGGTCGTATGGCTTTGGGTACGGCACCAAACGATTGGGCTGGACGCCAGGCATCCGATGAGTCCAGAAATGGGGTCCCTAAATAGATCAAAAACTTAGATCTCCATTTACCTCGTTTTCCTTTATTGCTGAGCCCGCAGTAACCTACCCCTGTGTGCGGTTTTGTGAGCCAATTCTGATTCTGTACCTGGCTTGGTGCTGGGACACATGGTGGCGCTGCTATGGTCTGATTTGTGTTGGTGCCGCTTGTCTGTGGCTCCCATCTGTGATGTGACAAATTCACAGCCAGGGGTCCAGCTAGCTGCAGACCCACTGGAGTCTTCTCAGGCTGGAGGTGTTCGGAAAGCAGTGGGGGGGGGGGGCTTTGAAGTTCAAACTGCCTTTCCTGAGTGTCAGGACCCCATGCCCATATACTGTATGGACTTCCTTTTCCTGCTGGCCTTGTAATGGCAGACATTTGCTAAAAACAGAGAACCCTAAAGGGAGAGGGAAATAAAGGGGAACTCCAGACTTGTATATGCGAGTTTTCTGCACTTAAGCTGGATCGTTCCTTCACACCTTGTATCACAACATATGAGAACTTAAAGGAGCAGTATCGCAAATTTTTCTTGGTGACATATTTAAATGGTACTTTGAATGTAGGTAAGTGTTGGAGTAAGAATTACAAATGTAGAAAAAAATGATGTGTGTGTTGAACAGCTGGAGACTAATAGCTCATGTTTATGTCTGCTGAGTGTCGGAGCCCGACACTCTGGCCTGTTCCTCGCTGAGGAGAGGGGGAAACAATGTATCAAAGTATCAGTTGTTCAGTGCTGGCAGCCGTCCAGCATAAGATAACAACATTGCAACATTGCCTCGCCAGAACTTCTAAAACAGAGAGAAAAGCTCTAGAAGTCATTTAGCTGATTTTGACAGTTTTCCCTTCATGTTGGCTCTGCTGCAGAATCTTTCAGTTTACCATTTTCTCTCTCTTTTCTCAACACCTTTTTCCATATGATCTTTCTTTCAGCTTTGTGTGTTTTGAGCAAAGCCAACCCAGGATTTTCACTATCTGGAGTTTTGTTTTGTGCCCCTAGCGGCATCTCGACTTGGGATGCCCTGATATGTGAAATCCCCAAGTTCACCTGTGAAAACGTACCTTTCCCTGTCCCACAGCGCATGCGCGGGCTCTCATCCAATCAGCACTGTTTGCACACAGATGGGGAGCCTGAGCAGTAACCTTCCTGGCCGCCCGGCCTGTCTAAATGACTATCTGCGTGAGCGCACCAGAAAAATGGGGGGATCTGTGGTTATCCAGGGGTCGTTTCACACAGTGGGCATCCTGATTTAGAAAGGGGGAAGGTCAATGGCCGGGTCTTATAGACTTCAGGGTCGGCCACTCAGGGTTTTGTTCCACTTTAATACCTTTAGATTTTCCTGCACAGTTATTCAAAGAAGAATTTCAGTCGTTTTCAGTCAGTTTAGTTTATTTTGTATAGATTTGACACATTTGAGTCACCTGGTCTCATAACAAAAGCAGCACCTCACACACACACAGCCGTTACCACTGATTACAGTGTCAGCCTCTGAGGTAAAGTGTTGCTAGGAGACCAGTGGGCTAAATGAAGCAGCTCACTAAATACAAGCCAGCAGATCCCCCTATTCAGCAAATGAGCAGAGCCACTGTCATTATACAATTTAAAAGAAAGGCAGATATTTTTTCTTTTTCTATCGCCAGATTATTTATACACATGTTAGAAGCTATTGTGTGGCTATTTAATTATTTATCTTTTTTAATGCAAATTTCGCGATACTGCTCCTTTAAAGGGTAAGTACACTTTCAATAATTTTTGAATGTGTATATTTTTGTATGGCAAAATGATGTCTCTAGTATTTTTTCTAATGTTAGCAAATGTGTGTTTTATGAAAGCAATCTGCTTGTACAGACTTGGTGCACATTGCCATTAGCAACAGATTGCAGATAGTTCCACAGAACCCTGCTGCTGAGCCTGTGTAAGGTTGAGTAAACTCCCTTACATCAGCGGTGGCCAAAGCAGCAGTGTTCTGTACGCACAGGACTAACTTCTCTCCTCTTGGTGTACAGGCTTGGTGTATGGTTGACAACAGCAACAGATTGCAGGAGCATATCCTTTTGCCACAAAGTAATCTATACTTTCAAAAATTCTGTGTGTGTTGGAATAGTTTTAACCACATCCTGTATGTCGGCTTGTTATGCTATTGAAGTTAGTTTAAAAGTAAAAGCCAGGAAGTCTTTGACAGACCATGTGACTGTATGCATAGTGTGTTTAACCTGATAACAGAAAGGAGCTGTTTCCTTTGCTACATGTTGAAAAGTGTTGCTGATGTATCCTATTCACGTTCATGTCCCTGATTGTTGCTGTCAGCCGTCGCTGGAAGAATGCCATGTACAATCCGCTGCAAACAGGTTATGGGCCCAGAGCTGGAATAGCACAGAGCAGAAATTGCCCGGAGGAGGATTTGCACAGAGCAACAGTGAATCAGAGAAGTGTGAGAAATAGCGATAATGTCTACTAACAGCAATCCTGTCAAATTCATGGTACCATGCCTGACTATCCAGAACTACCAGTCCTGGAAATTCAAGGTCAAGATGCTACTGATAAGAGAAGGTATGTGTGAATTTTCTTAAAGTGGACCAACACCCTCCTTGATTGGCCCGGGAATCTATAAGATCCGATCCCTCCCTGCGGGGCATCCAACATCGGGATACCCCACTGTGTGAAACCCCCCAGGACGCCCCATTCACCTTACCTGCATCCCGATCCAACGGTGCATGCATGGGCCGCATGCGTGGCGTCCAACCACAGCGGCTACGAGCACGCTTCTCTCTAGCAGGGCGTGTGCCCGCACCGGCCATTTGTGAATGGCCGGCAGCGTGCTCGGAGCCGCTGTGGTTGGACGCGCTTGGACGGGCATACCACAGCGGCTCCGAGTGTGCTGATTGGACGAGCGGCCGCGCATGCGCCGTAGGAGCGGGGTGAGGTGATTGGGGTGCCCCGCGGAAGTGGACCAAAACCCAGGATAGTGAAAATCCTGGGTGTTGGTCCACTTTGAGAACCTATGCCTGATCCATTACCAAATGATTGGCTAGAAAGAGGAGAGGAGGGTCAGTCTAGGAGGGGGAGAGGAGGATCGGCCTGGGAGGGGGAGAGGAGGATCGGCCTGGGAGGGGGAGAGGAGGATCGGCCTGGGAGGGGGAGAGGAGGATCGGCCTGGGAGGGGGAGAGGAGGATCGGCCTGGGAGGGGGAGAGGAGGATCGGCCTGGGAGGGGGAGAGGAGGATCGACTTGGGAGGGAAAGAGAGGAGGATCAGCCTGGGAGGGGGAGAGGAGGATCAGCCTGGGAGGGGGAGAGGAGGATCAGCCTGGGAGGGGGAGAGGAGGATCAGCCTGGGAGGGGGAGAGGAGGATCAGCCTGGGAGGGGGAGAGGAGGATCAGCCTGGAGGGGGAGAGGAGGATCGGCCTGGGAGGGGAGGATCGGCCTGGGAGGGGGAGAGGAGGATCAGCCTGGGAGGGGGAGAGGAGGATCAGCCTGGAGGGGGAGAGGACGATCAGCCTGGGAGGGGGAGAGGAGGATCGGCCTGGGAGGGGGAGAGGAGGATCAGCCTGGGAGGGGGAGAGGAGGATCAGCCTGGGAGGGGGAGAGAGGAGGATCAGCATAGAGGGGGAGAGGAGGATCGGCCTGGGAGGGGGAGAGGAGGATCAGCCTGGGAGGGGGAGAGGAGGATCGGCCTGGAGGGGGAGAGGAGGACCAGCCTGGGAGGGGGAGAGGAGGATCGGCCTGGAGGGGGAGAGGAGGATCAGCATAGAGGGGGAGAGGAGGATCGGCCTGGGAGGGGGAGAGGAGGATCGGCCTGGGAGGGGGAGAGGAGGATCGGCCTGGAGGGGGAGAGGAGGATCAGCCTGGAGGGGGAGAGGAGGATCGGCCTGGGAGGGGGAGAGGAGGATCAGCCTGGGAGGGGGAGAGGAGGATCGGCCTGGGAGGGGGAGAGGAGGATCAGCCTGGAGGGGGAGAGGAGGATCGGCCTGGGAGGGGGAGAGGAGGATCAGCCTGGGAGGGGGAGAGGAGGATCAGCCTGGAGGGGGAGAGGAGGATCGGCCTGGAGGGGGAGAGGAGGATCGGCCTGGGAGGGGGAGAGGAGGATCGGCCTGGGAGGGGGAGAGGAGGATCGGCCTGGAGGGGGAGAGGAGGATCAGCCTGGAGGGGGAGAGGAGGATCGGCCTGGGAGGGGGAGAGGAGGATCGGCCTGGAGGGGGAGAGGACGATCAGCCTGGGAGGGGGAGAGGAGGATCGGCCTGGAGGGGGAGAGGAGGATCAGCATAGAGGGGGAGAGGAGGATCGGCCTGGGAGGGGGAGAGGAGGATCAGCCTGGGAGGGGGAGAGGAGGATCGGCCTGGGAGGGGGAGAGGAGGATCGGCCTGGGAGGGGGAAAGGAGGATCGGCCTGGGAGGGGGAGAGGAGGATCAGTCTGGGAGGGGGAGAGAGGGGGATCGGCCTGGGAGGGGGAGAGGAGGGTCGGTCTGGGAGGGGGAGAGGAGGATCGGCCTGGGAGGGGGAGAGGAGGATCGACTTGGGAGGGAGAGAGAGGAGGATCAGCCTGGGAGGGGGAGAGGAGGATCGGCCTGGGAGGGGGAGAGGAGGATCGGCCTGGGAGGGGGAGAGGAGGATCGACTTGGGAGGGAGAGAGAGGAGGATCAGCCTGGGAGGGGGAGAGGAGGATCAGCCTGGGAGGGGGAGAGGAGGATCGGCCTGGGAGGGGGAGAGGAGGATCAGCCTGGAGGGGGAGAGGAGGTTCGGCCTGGGAGGGGGAGAGGAGGATCAGCCTGGGAGGGGGAGAGGAGGATCGGCCTGGGAGGGAGAGGGGAGGATCAGCATAGAGGGGGAGAGGAGGATCGGCCTGGGAGGGGGAGAGGAGGATCGGCCTGGGAGGGGGAGAGGAGGATCAGCCTGGGAGGGGGAGAGGAGGATCGGCCTGGGAGGGGGAGAGGAGGATCAGCCTGGAGGGGGAGAGGAGGATCAGCCTGGAGGGGGAGAGGAGGTTCGGCCTGGGAGGGGGAGAGGAGGATCAGCATAGAGGGGGAGAGGAGGACCGGCCTGGGAGGGGGAAAGGAGGATCAGCATAGAGGGGGAGAGGAGGATCGGCCTGGGAGGGGGAGAGGAGGATCGGCCTGGGAGGGGAGAGGAGGATCAGCCTGGAGGGGGAGAGGAGGATCGGCCTGGGAGGGGGAGAGGAGGATCAGCCTGGAGGGGGAGAGGAGGATCAGCTTGGAGGGGGAGAGGAGGATCGGCCTGGGAGGGGGAGAGGAGGATCGGCCTGGGAGGGAGAGAGAGGAGGATCAGCCTGGGAGGGGGAGAGGAGGATCGGCCTGGAGGGGGAGAGGAGGATCGGCCTGGGAGGGGGAGAGGAGGATCAGCCTGGAGGGGGAGAGGAGGATCAGCTTGGAGGGGGAGAGGAGGATCGGCCTGGGAGGGGGAGAGGAGGATCGGCCTGGGAGGGGGAGAGGAGGATCGGCCTGGGAGGGGGAGAGGAGGATCGGCCTGGAGGGGGAGAGGAGGATCGGCCTGGGAGGGGGAGAGGAGGATCGGCCTGGGAGGGGGAGAGGAGGATCAGCCTGGGAGGGGGAGAGGAGGATCGGCCTGGGAGGGGGAGAGGAGGATCGGCCTGGGAGGGGGAGAGGAGGATCGGCCTGGGAGGGGGAGAGGAGGATCAGCCTGGAGGGGGAGAGGAGGATCAGCCTGGGAGGGGGGAGAGGAGGATCAGCCTGGGAGGGGGAGAGGAGGATCAACTTTGGAGGGAGAGAGAGGAGGATCAGCCTGGGAGGGGGAGAGGAGGATCAGCCTGGGAGGGGGAGAGGAGGATCAGCCTGGGAGGGGGAGAGGAGGATCAGCCTGGGAGGGGGAGAGGAGGATCGGCCTGGGAGGGGGAGAGGAGGATCGGCCTGGGAGGGGGAGAGGAGGATCGGCCCGGGAGGGGGAAAGGAGGATCAGCCTGACCCACAAAATAAACAAATTAGCGAAGAAGTTCTCTTAAAGCAGACCAACAGTGATATGACTTAAACCAGAGCAACACAACAAACAGTGCTCATTTGCATCCCTCCCCCGGGGAATTTAGATTGCTGCACATAAAAATTCATTTACCTTTTTCTAACTCCTGCTGTAGTAAATTTTAGAAACAAAATGGTGGCTCGTGCATTTGCAGGCCATATGCAAACAGGAAGTGTTGCTGTGCTTCCTGTTACTGTGCATTGTCAGCTGAATCCAGGCAGCAGCATGGCTGAGATGCTGGGAGAGGAAGCGCCAAAATGGCCGCTACCTTTCTTTTCTAACTGTGCCAGGCTGTTGGTCTGGTTCATCACAAGATTTGGCTCTCATTGGGACCAACAGCCTGGAACAGTTAGAAAAGAAAGGTAGCAGCCTTTGTGGATCCTCCTCTCCCGGCATCTCAACCATGACTAGTTGTTGCTATCTATATATTAGGTGGTTTGTGGTTTTGCATAAAAATACTTTAGTGTGATTTGATCTATAATTCTGCCCTAACATATTCCCCATTATAAGTTTCCCTCTATTATTGAACTTGTTGTGATGTGAGTGTGCAGTGTGTGCGGGGGGGGGGGGGAGGGGGGAAGTGGGATCCAACATTGATTTTAATTGGGTTGGGATATTATTCTTTAGGTTGTGGTGTGGGGTTCTTCGGGTTTTGGTTGTTTTTTGTGGGGGGGAAGAGAAACTATGGGTACAATAAATTATTGGTGTGAAATTATCTATGAAACACATGAATTTTATGTGTAAATATTTATATTTCATGTGTATATATTTTACAATGGTTCTATATACCATTTTTCTTCTCTTGAAATGTAATAGGCTCACATGGATCCTTAGGGACCTGATCTGGGAATTCATCACTAACGCCAGGTAGCGACAGATGAGCGTCTGTAGCAGGCATTTCAGAGCGCCCGCTAGTAGTCGCTGTGCTCGGCCGTGGGTCGCTAGTTCATAGTGAAGCATTGATGAATACATTGTGAGGAGTCGCTATATGACCAGATAAGCGCTGTATTGGTGCGCATGTTAGCGACCGTCTCACATCATCAAAGAAACAGCCTCACACACCGCCGGCGCTCAAAAATGCTTCTCTCAAGCCCAGAGTTCCGGAGGATGTGTGATTAAAGGTTGTTTTTTGAACATGTATCCACCAGTAACAAAGCGAAAACATATGGAATTACATTGTAATAACATTGTAACATGAACACATTAATGCCAGATCTGTAATATCAATTCTGCATAAATATAGAAAACATAAAAAATATTTTCAAAAATGGCTTTTTCTAGGCCAGGGGAGGTCACAACATTATTTGAGATTTAAAAAAAAAAAATTAAAAACACTCTGTTTAAAGAGAAATAAAAGAACGTCCATTGAAATGTATGCGAGAGCGCCAGGAAGCGAGAGGTCATACCGGGCGCTGTGCAAGGCTGAACGCCGGCGCTGTTCGCTGAGGCTGGGATAATGATGAATCGGATGCTACATGACGCTATCCCAGTCGCTCAGCAGAATCTGCTTGATAAATGTGTAATTGCGTGCCGTGTCCGGCGTTCACCTGCCGCTACCTGTCATTTACAAGGCACTACCTGACGCTATCCCTTCATGAATAAGGCCCATAGCTAAATGTGGCCAGACCCTAGTGAAAACAGTAGAAACGTACAAATAGTAAAAGAAACACTGAAACGGGCAATACAAACAGTGCTTCCTATCTGTACGTGATGTCATGAGCACAATCCCCCCGTAAATGGACAGCGCACAGGAACAGCAACAATTATAAAATATAATTATATTATATTAATTATAATAATTATAAATAAATAAAACAAAACAAAAAAAAAAAAAATAGAATATGCACAACCAGTGATAGAACCCTTTTAACAATAACCAGAATTAATTCCACAAAAACATTAGAGCGCTTGTTGTGCTTTTTTTCCAAGCTTCTTCCACTAAAGCACATGTTGCCCTCTGACCTGCTGCGGGGAAAGTGGGGGTGCTTAATAGAACTGATGTGTAAAGGTAAATGTCTACTATTACAAAGGCTGGACGGCACCAACAAATGACTAAGAGGCTGATTTATTAATAGCGACATGTAGCGACAGTTGAGCAACTGTAGCGGTATTTTCACAGCGCCCGCTAGTAGTCGCTGTGCTTGGCCGTTGTTCGGTTGTTGATAGCGACTCAGTCGTTGTGCAGTAATGTTGAATACAAGGTTACGAGTCGCTATTTGACAGGTTCCGCGATGTATGGGTGCGCATGATAGCGACTGGTCAGAGCGACCGGCTTCCACCATATTCATCAAAAAATCACGCTCAAAAAATTCAAGCGCTGTGAAATGCATGTTTAAAGAGGACCAACACCCAGGGGTGATCGGCCCGGAAATCTATAAGATTCCCGGGCCGATCACCTCCCACCCCGCGGGACATCCGAGATCGGGATGTCCCGCGGGGTGAAACCCCCCAGAAACCCCCAAAACATCTTACCTGATCCGCCGCCGCCGCCTCCCGCGCGCCCCTCCAGACGTGCGCGCGCCCGCACCGGCCCTCTGTGAATGGCCGGCGGGGGCGCGCGCGCGCCGAGAGTGACGCGCGGGAGGCGGCGGCGGCGGAAGCAGCTTGGACGTTCCTGATCCCCGCCTGGACGTTGGCGGGGATTGGCTGCGGCGTTCACATGGGAGCGTTGAGAGGTGAGTTTTTTGGGGTTTCTGGGGGGTTTCACACCCCCGATCGGGGTGCCCCGCAGAAGTGGACCAAAACCCAGGATAGTCAAAATCCTGGGTGTTGGTCCACTTTAAATCCCAGAGCGCTGGCGGCGATGGGTTAAAAGTAGTTTTTTAACCCCCAAACCACCATATTTTCGGAAACCAAAAAAAAAAAGTTTTTAAAATAATTTAGTAATATGAATACATTAATATCAGACCTGTAATATCAGAATTGCACAATTTTTTTTTTCCCTTAAAAAAATTATCTAAAATGGCAGAAGTGGTCACAGAATTTTTCACATTTAAAAAAAAAACAAAACATTAATAACAATTAATTATTAATACTATAAGATTGTTCCCTTGAAATGCATTGGAGAGCGCCAGGTAGCGAGAGGTCCTACCTGTCGCTGTTCAAGGTCGGACGCTGGCGCTGTGGGCTGAGGCTGGAATAATGATGAATGAGTGGCTACATGGCGCTATCTCAGTCGCTAAGCAGGATCGGCTTGATAAATGTGTGATTGTGGTGGGGAGCCGGCGTTCTCGTGGCGGGGCCCGTCATGACCGGCCGCTCACCAGTCGCTACCTGTCGCTATTCCTTCATAAATAAGGGCCTAAATGTATGTGGTGCAGAGCTCTGGATAACACTTCCAAAAACCAAATCACTATTTGGCGCTATTATTACAGGCTGCCATTATAAGTGATTTGTGATTTATTTATTACTTATAATGGCAGCCTGTAATAACAGCTCCCCCCTTGGCAGATTATGATATTGTATGTGTCTTTTTTATGTTTTTTTTTTAATCTGTCCTTAGTATGTTGAATTTTACGGATTAAATAAAGTAATGCTTTGCTAATTATTATCATTAGTGTGTGCAAAATCAGTCTCTGGATCACTTATTGGGGGGTTTTGGGCATCCCCAGTTTCAATAGTGATGTGTAAAGGTAGTTAAAGCGGAGCAACAGTCAAGAAAGAATTCAGACCAACACAACAAACAGAGCTCATATGCCCCCCTCCCCAGGGCTATTTAGATTGCTGCACATAAAAACTATTTTTATTGGGGTAAATTTTAAAAACAAGAGGGCCGTTCATGGGCTTGCAGGCCACCTGCAAACAGGAAGTTATGCTGAGCTTCCTGTTCCTGTGCATTTCTGTTATGTCAGTTGGGAGAGGAAGCTCCAAAATGGCTACTACCTTTCTTTTCTTACTGTGCCAGGCTGTTGGACTGGTTTAAATAGGGAAACAGTAAGGAGGATGTATGCTTAGCATTGCTGGGTGCTTAGATGGGTTGAGCACTGGGAACATGGTTAAGATATTTTAGACTGTAAGCTCACAAGGGCAGGTCTCTATTTTCTATTGCATCTTGTATGCAGAATATTCTTTGTAAATTCTGTAACACTGCAGTTGTAATAGTCTATGTCGGGGGTGGGCAATTATTTTTTCCATGGGGC
Source organism: Gastrophryne carolinensis (assembly GCA_027917425.1). Classification (NCBI taxonomy): domain Eukaryota; kingdom Metazoa; phylum Chordata; class Amphibia; order Anura; family Microhylidae; genus Gastrophryne; species Gastrophryne carolinensis. Next base: position 30,389,261 of record CM051241.1, read on the forward strand.
CACATGAGAAACTAAAAATATTGTGGAGGGCCGGGCCAAAAGGCTGAACTCCATTCTGCCGCTCGGCTCGTTGGGTCTGGCATCCTCAGGAAGGGAGAACGCGCCAGACCGGACGAGCTGAGCGGCCGATCGGCTGCTGCTTAAAGTGGACCAACACCCAGGGGTGATCAGCTCGGGAATCTATAAGATTCCCGGGCCGATCAGATCCCTCCGCGAGGGGCATCCGAAATCGGGATGTCCCGCTGTGTGAAACCCCGCAGGACGCCCAGAAATCTTACCTTATCCCCGTTCCAACGGCGCATGCGCGAGCCGCATCTCGCGCTTCTCTCTAGCAGGGCACGCACCCGCGCCGGCCGTTTGTGAATGTTAGAGGGAAGCGCGAGATGCGGCCTCCAGCGTGCTCAGAGCCGCTGTGGTTGTCCGTCGTTTGTCCGTACATTCCACAGCGGCTCTGAGCGCTCTGATTGGACGAGCGCTCGCGTAGGAGCGGGGTGAGGTGAGTTTGTTAGGGCGATCTGGGGGGTTTCACGCAGCCCCGATCAGGGGTGCCCCGCGGAAGTGGACCAAAACCCAGGATAGTGAAAATCCTGGGTATTGGTCCACTTTAAGTGATCGCCTGTGTACAGTGCGGGGGGCGGGAGGCGCCGACCCGCTATGAAGAGGGACGGGTGGGCGCCTCGCAGGCAGCACGAGTGGAGGGACGCCGAATCACGAGCGGAGGGACTCCGCCAGCCAGCTCAGCCCGGGCCAGTCAGAGCCAATCAAAGGGCCGTACAATGCTCAGGTCTGGTCTATGCACTATATGTTTCTACCCTGTCTGTAATTACTACTCTGTACAGCGCTACGGAAGATGATGGTGCTATATAAATAAACAATAATAATAATGATAACTGATAATGGAGGGCTATAAATGTGCTGGATAAGCCAATTGGGCATATGTATTGCTGGAATGTGGGAATTGTTACATATGAATGGAGGATAGTGGTGCACAGTAGTGCATTTTGTGGATACCTGAATTATGAATGTTGTAGAAAATCTTCATTATGCTATTTCGAAATCCTAGTGTGTGGCACCAGAAAAGACTAGGGGGTTTATTCATCAAGGGATAGCGGCAGATAGTGCCCCGTAGCGGCAGGCAGCGTCTGGCGAATGCTGTACGCAGTACCACATTTATGAAGGTGATTCTTGTGAGCGACTCTAACAGCGCCATGTAGTGTACGATTCATCATTACAGCTCAGCATATAGCGACTGCGTTCTAGCTTCCAGATATTACCTGTCGCGCCCTGTCGCTCTCCCATACATTTCGCTGGACGTTCCTTCTCTTCTGTTTAAACAGGGTTTTCTGTTTTTATTTTTTTTTTTTTCTCTCAAATAAGTGTGTCACCTCTCCTGGCCTAGAAATAGTCATTTTTAGATTTTTTTATATTTTATGCAGAATTGTCATTACAGGTCTGGCATTAAAGTATTACTGTCACATTGTTACAACAATGTAATTCCATGTGTTTTTGCTTTGTTATACGGTAGGTGGATATGTGTTCAAAAACAGACTTTAATCACACGGCATCTGACGCTCTATGCTATAGCGCCCAGATCGCCGACGCTGTGTGTCTGTGTTTTTGTTGAATATGGTCGCTGAGAGTCGGTCGCAATCAGCTGGCGCTACCTTTCGCTCCCTGCAACGCTGTACTGGTGTTAGAGCGCCCACCATAAATCTCATTTATCAATGAGGCCCGATAGCCGATCTCAGCGTATACTAGCGGTCGCTCTTAGCGTCTCTGTACAGACGCTCCTCTGCCGATACCTGGCACTAGTAATGAATCAGCCTGTAAGGGGGCAGTGGGGTGACTGCAAGTCACAAAGGGGATACGAAATCCAGCACACAACCATTCAATCTCTTTGGGCTGTATGTGAATGGTTTAGCAACCTGTGGCACATTTATCTAACTAATCAGATCAGTACTTGCTACGCTAATGACAGTCCTTTACCACCATCTACTTCTCCCTCCACACTTATGTTCAGAAATTAAAGGCCACTGAAGCATGAAAGGGCAACACTCACCACAAATGTCAATCAATCCCAAAGCAATCTAATCATCAAAACAATCAAACAGAAATTTAAAAATACAATTCTGTGAGTACTCACCTGTAGAATTGATTTTATAGTATACAGCACGTCCTGTTCCAGTAAATTCCTTACACTCGGATTATTCCGCCACAAGGTGGCGCTGTGGACTGCAGAAAGACTTGTGGCCACTCCCGGCCCTATAAATCGCCAAGTACCTCCCACCAATTTCCAGTGTTGACAAGCGGTTATACAAGAAGCTGGGAGAATCAAAAAATGAAGAAGAACCCCAATAAACTTTTGAACAATCACCACACAGAGGTAACCAAGAAAAATGATAACAAGGGCGGGGTGGAACAGGACGTGCTGTATACTATAAAATCAATTCTACAGGTGAGTACTCACAGAATTGTATTTTTCCAAGTATACAGCACGTCCTGTTCCAGAAATTCCTTACGTCTGGGACATCCAAAAGCAGTGTCCATAAGGTAGGGTGGGATCCCCAAAGAGCAACGGCGGGCAGTTTAAACCACTGCCGCCTGAAGAACTTTGCGGCCAAAAGCAGCATCAGCTGAGGCCCTAACATCAACCTTGTAAAACTTTGAAAAAGTATGAGCAGAAGACCAAGTAGCGGCCTTACAAACTTGTTCAACAGAAGCCTGGTGCTGAAAGGCCCAAGAGGCACCAATAGCACGAGTGGAATGAGCAGTAAGGCGGAAGGGAGGCTCCTTCCCCTTAGCAGAATAGGCTTGCACCACCGCCTGACGGATCCACTTGCTGATATGAGTGGATTTAGCCGGAGGCAAACCCTTCCTAGGTCCAGAAGGGAGAGGGACCCATCCTTTTTGGGAACAGTGAAGAGATTAGAGTAGAAGCCTCTGCCCCTTTCCCTGAAAGGCACAGGGCAGATGACCCCCAACTCCAAAAGGTTTCGGACCGCAAGCCGCAAGCCCTGAGCTGACAGGGGGTTTTGAACCATCCGGGATCTGATAAATCTTGGAGGCGTCCAGGCTGCAAACTCTATCTTGTATCCGGAGGACACCACCTCCTGAATCCATCTGTCTGCTACACGTAGCCTTCAGACGTGAGCAAAGAGCCGTCCCCCCACCCGGATGGGTGAGAGTGCCTCCTCATGCCTGAGGGGGCTTGGGGGAGGATTTGGGTTTGGGACCCCATGAGAGCCCGGGACGGCCACGTCCGCTACCCCTGCCCCAATAGTCTCCGCGTGCCCCAGCAAAGGAAACTCCTCGACCAGCCCTGGAAGCGCAGAAGGAGGGGAGAGAAGCACAGGTCCCCCGAAAAGGCTGAGATGGCCTCCACGTTGAGGCAGCCTACCACCCCTGGCAAATAGGTCCAAGCGTTCACCAAAGAGCCGCAGCCCCTTAAAGGGAAAACCAGTGAGGGCCTTTTTAGCAGCATTATCAGCCACCCACTGACGTAGCCAGACAGAGCGTCGTATAGCCACCAACAGGGCAGAAGTCCTACCACACATTCTAATAGCATCATCCATGGCAGAAAGGATATATGCAATAAATTCATAGCAAAGTAGGAGAGATCTATAATCCTCACCTCCCGCGTCATCAGAGGCCCCATCTATGAGACACTTAAGCAGCCCTTTAATGGCAATAGCCGTTATGACAGAGGCACAAACTGGGCGCAGTGCAGTCCCCACACAAGCAAAAGCATGACAGGACAGCTGGTCCAAGCGCCGGTCCTCACCATCCTGCAGGGTAGTAGTTTTAGGTGAATGCATGACTGATGTGTTAGACAACTCTAGGACTGGCGCGTCCACCTCAGGAGGACATGACCAACGCTTAATCACATCAGCGGGAAAAGGATACCTCCTGTCCCAACTCTTGGGCACCCCAGGTAGCTTACTAGGGCGTTCCCACTCTTTGAGAACCAGATTATTATAGTGATTCTGTTCAGGGAACTCCAAGCGTGGTTTAACAGAATGGAAAAGCTCACCCTGCTGCTGCGGAGCCACGGCAGGAGGGGAAATACAAAGCACTTGAAATATGTGAGTCAATAACCTGTCAGTGTCATCTGAGGACCATGGGTCTTCTCCAAAAGGAGACCCGGTACCACCATATAACTTAGACTGCTCCTCAGAGGATTCTGAATCAGAGAATAATTCCCCCTCCTCGAGGGGGTAATAGCCAGAAAATGAGTAAAGTCCCTCATCGTCCACAGGGCAAGAGGGAAGCAGCGGGAGATAAATGCCGCTTCTTAGCAGAAGCCTTACATGGGGCTGATCCAACAATATGCTTTTCAATGCTGGCCACCCGTGAAGCCAAGTCATACTGAGACTCCCCGCTAGTGTGCTCCTCACTGGGAGTCAGATGCAAGCGTGGGGGGGGGGGGTAGGCGAAGCTGAAAGGGGCGTAGCACGGGGACCCGTAGCAGATGACCCAGGCTGCTGCGCAAGTACATGCTGGGTGCAGGTCAAACACACCCCGACACCGTCACTCACAGGGGATACCCCACACGCAACACACAGCTGGGCTTGTCCCGAAGGAACCCCAAGCACATCCCCGGAAGCCTCCATATGGTGATTTAGATACAGGCGTATCGGCCAGTACAGGGACACAACTAGCAATAGCCACCCGGGATGCCCCCCCAAAGCCCGCTAGGGAAGGTGGGAGATTGGTAAGGGGCAGGGCCGGGAGAACCACAGTCAAAGGTGACCCGCCTGCAAGACAAAATAGATACAAAATAAACATCCCCAGCGCATACAGAGTAAAGCAATATAAAAACCCCGTAAGGGACTCACGGACCAAGCGGACAGATCGCTCAGAGAGGAAAGACACAGCCAGACCGCGTCGCAGCACCGCAAGGACGAGGCCACAAAATGGTGCCGGCAGCAGAACCTAGAGGGGCGGACCGCGGGAGTATGACGCGGAACGCGTCAAACTGTGGTTCCCGCCCCCCGAAGAGCGCGAAACTGTGATCACGTGAGACGCCGGCGCCATGACAGTAACAAAAAATACATAGCGCCAACCACCGCGGAGCGCCGTACAACGGCCCGCACACACACCAACAATAAAATAATACACACACAAATCACAGACCCCCCGGGGCGTCCTTTTCCACCAAGCGGGCCACAACAAAGGGGTCGCCACAACCTTCTAGAGGGGAGGGGAGACGGGTGAAGGGAACACAGACCCAAGGATTGAGGCTGGGGCATCCCAATGAGGCTCACCATAGAAGGCCTGTCGCCGGCTACCCTTTGGTACAGGGTCTTGCGGCCCGGAGCCGAGCTCCTTCGGCACCTGACCCTAGTGCTGTCCTACCTTCACCCAAACTGTCAGCCGAGGCTGGGAGGCAGTGGATCCAGAACGGGTGGAAATAAGCCTGCAGGACCCTAGGCTTGAAAAGCCCCGCTCCCTGCGCAGTAGAGAGACATCTTCTATCTTCGCAGTCCAGACTGCAGAGAAACACTGGAAATTGGTGGGAGGTACTTGGCTATTTATAGGGCCGGGAGTGACCACAAGTCTTTCTGCAGTCCACTGCGCCACCTTGTGGCGGAATAACCCGAGTGTAAGCAATTTACTGGAACAGGACGTGCTGTATACTTGGAAAATAAATTGTAAACTCTTCCTCCTCCTGTATCCTCTCTAATAGATTGTAAGCTCTTCTCCTTCTGTGTCCTCCCTTATACCCTAATAGATTGTAAGCTCTTCTCCTTCTGTATCCTCCCTTATACCCTAATAGAGTGTAAGCTCTTCTTCCTTCTGTATCCTCCCTTATACCCTAATAGATTGTAAGCTCTTCTCCTTCTGTATCCTCTCTTATACCCTAATAGATTGAAAGCTCTTCTCTTTCTGTATCCTCCCTTATACCCTAATAGATTGTAAGCTCTTCTCCTTCTGTATCCTCCTCTATACCCTAATAGAGTGTAATCTCTTCTCCTTCTGTGTCCTCCCTTATACCCTAATAGATTGTAAGCTCTTCTCCGTCTGTGTCCTCCCTTATACCCTAATAGATTGTAAGCTCTTCTCTTTCTGTATCCTCCCTTATACCCTAATAGATTGTAAGCTCTTCTCCTTCTGTGTCCTCCCTTATACCCTAATAGATTGTAAGCTCTTCTCTTTCTGTATCCTCCCTTATACCCTAATAGATTGTAAGCTCTTCTCCTTCTGTATCCTCCTCTATACCCTAATAGAGTGTAAGCTCTTCTCCTTCCGTATCCTCTCTTATACCCTAATAGATTGTAAGCTCTTCTCCTTCTGTATCCTCCTCTATACCGTAATAGAGTGTAAGCTCTTCTCCTTCTGTATCCTCCCTTATACTCTAATAGATGGTAAGCTCTTCTCCTTCTGTATCCTCCCTTATACCCTAATAGATGGTAAGCTCTTCTCCTTCTGTATCCTCCCTTATACCCTAATAGATTGTAAGCTCTTCTGTATCCTCCCTTATACCCTAATAGAGTGTAAACTCTTCTCCTTCTGTATCCTCCCTTATACCCTAATAGATGGTAAGCTCTTCTCCTTCTGTATCCTCCCTTATACCCTAATAGATTGTAAGCTCTTCTCCTTCTGTATTCTCCCTTATACCATAATAGATTGTAAGCTCTTCTCCTTCTGTATCCTCCCTTATACCCTAATAGATGGTAAGCTCTTCCTTCTTCTCTATCCTTCCCTATACACTTTTAAATTGTTCTCTCTTCCCTATCCTGTGACATTTCTTATACAATAATAGTTCATAAGCTTTTAATTCCTCTGTACCCTTCCTATACATTAAAGATTGTGAGCTTTTCCCCTTCTGTATCCCCCTCTACACAAGCAAATGCTGGCCACACATCATACAATCTGATCTGTACAATAGCTAAACATGTGGAATAGCAACTTGTGATTGAACAATCCATCAGTCGGGCTCTGTTGGCCAGCAGATTGTACAGTCTAATATTTCTGCATCACAATTCTCTCACACCAAACGCTGAAAAGATTACCACAAATGTCTCAATCTTAACGAAGACACCCACCAACAGGCTAATGCTGGCCACACATCATACAATCCGATCTATACCATTGTAGTATCAAAGCTCGAAGCAGTCCATCAGTGCTGATTACTAAAAAGGAGACTGCACAGATTGGATTGTGTGATCAGCAAAACCTGCTTCCGACTCTGACCTCATAACAATTCTATAACCTCATAACACAATACTATAACCTCATAACAATACTATAACCTCATAACAATACTATAACCTCATAACACAATACTATAACCTCATAACACAATACTATAACCTCATAACAATACTAGAACCTCATAACACAATACTAGAACCTCATAACACAATACTAGAACCTCATAACACAATACTAGAACCTCATAACACAATACTAGAACCTTATAACACAATACTAGAACCTCATAACAATACTATAACCTCATAACACAATACTATAACCTCATAACACAATACTAGAACCTCATAACACAATACTATAACCTCATAACACAATACTATAACCTCATAATAATACTATAACCTCATAACACAATACTATAACCTCATAACAATACTCTCACCTCATAACACAATACTCTCACCTCATAACACAATACTCTCACCTCATAACACAATACTATAACCTCATAACACAATACTAGAACCTCATAACACAATACTAGAACCTCATAACACAATACTCTGACCTCATAACACAATACTAGAACCTCATAACACAATACTATAACCTCATAACACAGTACTATAACATCATAACACAGTACTATAACATCATAACACAATACTATGACCTCATAACACAATACTATAACCTCATAACAATACTATAACCTCATAACACAGTACTATAACCTCATAACACAATACTATAACCTCATAACACAATACTATAACCTCATACCAATACTATAACCTCATAACACAGTACTATAACCTCATAACACAATACTATAACCTCATAACACAATACTATAACCTCATAACAATACTATAACCTCATAACACAATACTATAACCTCATAACACAATACTATAACCTCATAACACAATACTATAACCTCATAACACAGTACTATAACCTCATAACACAATACTATAACCTCATAACAATACTATAACCTCATAACACAATACTATAACCTCATAACACAATACTATAACCTCATAACACAATACTATAACCTCATAACACAATACTATAACCTCATAACACAATACTATAACCTCATAACACAATACTATAACCTCATAACACAATACTATAACCTCATAAAAATACTATAACCTCATAACAATACTATAACCTCATAACACATTACTATAACCTCATAACATAATACTATAACCTCATAACACAATACTATAACCTCATAACACAATACTATAACCTCATAACACAGTACTATAACCTCATAACACAGTACTATAACCTCATAACACAGTACTATAACCTCATAACACAATACTATAACCTCATAACACAATACTATAACCTCATAACACAATACTATAACCTCATAACACAATACTATAACCTCATAACACAATACTATAACCTCATAACAATACTATAACCTCATAACAATACTATAACCTCATAACACAATACTATAACCTCATAACACAATACTATAACCTCATAACACAATACTATAACCTCATAACAATACTATAACCTCATAACACAGTACTATAACCTCATAACACAATACTATAACCTCATAACACAATACTATAACCTCATAACAATACTATAACCTCATAACACAGTACTATAAGCTCATAACACAATACTATAACCTCATAACACAATACTATAACCTCATAACAATACTATAACCTCATAACACAGTACTATAACCTCATAACACAATACTATAACCTCATAACAATACTATAACCTCATAACACAATACTCTGACCTCATAACACAATACTATAACCTCATAACACAATACTATAACCTCATAACAATACTATAACCTCATAACAATACTATAACCTCATAACACAATACTATAACCTCATAACACAATACCATAACCTCATAACACAATACTATAACCTCATAACACAATACTATAACCTCATAACAATACTATAACCTCATAACACAATACTATAACCTCATAACACAATACTATAACCTCATAACAATACTATAACCTCATAATAATACTATAACCTCATAACACAATACTCTGACCTCATAACACAATACTATAACCTCATAACACAATACTATAACCTCATAACAATACTATAACCTCATAACAATACTATAACCTCATAACACAATACTATAACCTCATAACACAATACTATAACCTCATAACACAATACTATAACCTCATAACACAATACTATAACCTCATAACAATACTATAACCTCATAACACAATACTCTGACCTCATAACACAATACTATAACCTCATAACACAATACTAGAACCTCATAACACAATACTAGAACCTCATAACACAATACTAGAACCTCATAACACAATACTAGAACCTCATAACACAATACTAGAACCTCATAACACAATACTCTGACCTCATAACACAATACTATAACCTCATAACACAATACTCTGACCTCATAACACAATACTCTGACCTCATAACACAATACTCTGACCTCATAACACAATACTAGAACCTCATAACACAATACTAGAACCTCATAACACAATACTCTGACCTCATAACACAATACTATAACCTCATAACACAATACTCTGACCTCATAACACAATACTCTGACCTCATAACACAATACTAGAACCTCATAACACAATACTATAACCTTGAGCGATAAAATCGTTACCGCAAATTTCTTGATGAAATTGGAGACACTGAATCCTCCAGTGGAGAGGCGGAGGGAGCGCTGGAGGGGCGATTCCTGGTACAGAGTCCCCATCCTCTCCCGGTGCCACCCGACCATCGAGCCTGGTTACCCCTCTGCCCAACTTCAGGAAGGAAAAACCAGGAGCCGGGGTGGCCGGTTGGGTCTTGTCTGTGTTGTGTTTATGAGATAGCGCAGGAATGTGTTTATCGGGTGGCGCGCCAGCACGCCGCGTCCATCCCGGCCTTATTTGGTGCCGAGAGCTTCCGGAGATACAGGAGAGTGCCAGACTGACAGCCGCGCCTCCAACACTTTCTGTGGAAAAGTTTTACCTCCCACCCCAAATTTCCAGAACCTACCTCAGGTGTCACCCAGCCACCCCCTCCCACCTTCTGTATCCTCCCTTATACCCTAATAGATTGTAAGCTATTCTCCTTCTGTATCCTCCCTTATACCCTAATAGATTGTAAGCTCTTCTCCTTCTGTATCCTCCCTTATACCCTAATAGATTGTAAGCTCATCTCCTTCTGTATCCTCCCTTATACCCCAATAGATTGTAAGCTCTTCTCCCTCTGTATCCTCCCTTATACCCTAATAAATTCTAAGTTCTTCTGTTCTGTGTCCTCCTTTATACCCTAATAGATTGTAAGCTCTTCTCCCTCTGTATCCTCCCTTATACCCTAATAAATCGTAAGTTCTTCTCTTTTGTATCCTCCTCTATACCCTAATAAATTGTAAGTTCTTTTCTTCTCCTTTTGTATCCTCCTTTATACCCTAATAAATTGTAAGTTCTACTCTTCTGTATCCTCCTTTATACCCTAATAAATTGTAAGCTCTTCTCCTTCTGTATCCTCCCTTATACCCTAATAGATTGTAAGCTCTTCACACCTATTGTATCCTCCCTTATACCCTAATAGATTGTAAGCTCTTCACACCTATTGTATCCTCCCTTATACCCTAATAGATTGTAAGCTCTTTTCTTCTCCTTCTGTATCCTCCCTTATATCCTAATAGTTTGTAAGCTCTTCTTCCTTCAGTTTTTTCTTATATCCTAATATATTATAAGCTCTTGCTCCTTCCGTATACCCAAATAGATAGCAAGGTATTCCTCCATCTGTATCCTCCCTAATACATTATAAGCCCTTCCACCTTCTTTATCCTGCCATCCCATATACTCTAATAAATTGTAAGCTCTTTCTTCCTCTGTATTGACCCTTCCAGTGTAATAGATAGGGAGGATAAGGGAGCACTGCAGGTGAGCAAACAGCATGACAGCCAGGCATGAAGTCCAGCGGTGGCTTATTTCAGGTGCTAGCGCGGTTACTTACCTTGGGTTTGAGGGGCCAGCCATGCGCACAACGGGACACCAGCATGAAGCCTGGAATCGGGGACCTGGCAAATCTGGGAGAGGTGATGATGTGAAGGAGCTACTCGCCTGGGCTGGGAATCGCCCCAACATGACGCATATAACAACAATAGGGTGGGGGGTCTGGGCGGGCTGCCGGCTTCAGAGATTAATGATAAAGGTCATTCCCCGAGAAGCCGGGCCAATTGGAGGGGTAAAAATAGGCTCCCCCGGGGTCATCCATGCTGCCCACTGGCCTCCATCAAAGGAGAGACGGACACTCCAGCACTGGCCATGGACAGGACAATCTTTTATGTGTTTTTTATTCCCACTCCACAGAGACCTCCTTTGCCAAGCAGGCAGCTGTATTCAAGCTTGTAAGCCCGCTGTATCACTTGCAATGTAAAAAAGCAACTGACTACCTGGTCATGGGATGATCTGTCATTGCCAGTGAGTATTAATTTTTAATTAAGGGGGTTGTTTAAGAAAGACTAGCGCCAGGTAATGCTACCTAGCGGCAGGTAGCGTCGGGTGAACACTGGGCGCTGTATGTGAAACCACATTTAAGAAAGAAAATCTGGTGAGCGCCTCTAACAGCGCCATGTAGCTTCACTTGTATTACTAAAGGCGGCTCAGCGTATAGCGCCGGCGCTCTAGGTTCAGGAGCACCATGTGGTACCTCTCCCATACATTTTAATGGGGTTTCATTTGGCTGTGTTTAAAGTGGACCAACACCCAGGATTTTGACAATCCTGGGTTTTGGTCCACTTCGGCGGGGCACCCCGATGGGGGGCGCCCCGCTGTGTGAAACCCCCCAGAAACCCCAAAAAACTCACCTCTCCCCGCTCCCACGTGAACGCCGCAGCCAATCCCCGCCAACGTCCAGGCGGGGGACAGGAACGTCCAAGCCGCTTCCGCCTCCCGCGCGTCACTCTCGGCGCCCCCGCCGGCCATTCACAGAGAGCCGGCGCGGGCGCGCGGGAGGCAGCGGCGGCGGATCAGGTAAGATCTTTTTGGGGTTTCACCCCGCGGGACATCCCGATCTCGGATGTCCCGCGGGGTGGGAGGTGATCGGCCCGGGAATCTTATAGATTTCCGGCCCGATCACCCCTGGGTGTTGGTCCACTTTAAGAAAGCAAATCTGGTGAGCGCCTCTAACAGCGCCATGTAGCTTCACTTGTATTACTAAAGGCGGCTCAGCGTATAGCGCCGGCACTCTAGGTTCAGGAGCACCATGTGGTACCTCTCCCATACATTTCAATGGGGTTTCATTTGGCTGTGTTTAAAGTGGACCAACACCCAGGGGTGATCGGCCCGGGAATCTTTTCCCAAGCCGATCACCTCACTCACCGGTGAAACCCCCCAAAAAAACCTCAAACTCCTTACTTGATCCGCCGCCGCTTCCGCCTCCCGCGTGCCCCTCTAGACGTGCGCGTGCCCGCGCCGGCCATCTGCGAATGGCCGGCGCGGGCGCGCGCACACCGAGAGTGACGTGCGGGAGGCGGCGGCGGACGCGCTGTCTTGGACGCCGCTGTCACCCGCTTGGACGTCGGCGGGGATTAGACGGCGCAGTCACGTGGGAGCGGGGAGAGGTGAGTTTTTTGGGGTTTCTGGGGGGTTTCACACAGCGGGACACCCCCGATCGGGGTGCCCCGCTGAAGTGGACCAAAACCCAGGATAGTCAAAATCCTGGGTGTTGGTCCACTTTAAATAGCGTGTTTGGCAATTAAAATGTACATTTTTTGCTCAAATCATTGTGTGACCTCTCCTGGCTGTAAACACTTTTTTTTTTTTTTTGCAGAGTTGTCATTACAGATCTGGCACTAAAGTGCGTTAAAACAATGTCATTCCATGTTTTCGCTTTGTTGCTGGTGTATATGTGTTCACAAACAGGCTTTGATCACAGCGCCTGGTGCTCTATACTAGAGCGCCCAGCTTTTGAGCGCCGATGTTGTGTGTGTATAGTTTTTATCCTAAATATGGTGTGGAGCACCGAGTGCGGGACGCACTGAGCTGGCGCTACCTATCGCTCGTTGCAGCGTTGTCCTCTTGTTAGATGTGGTCTAGTCTTGGGCACTTTGACCTTGGGACACCACCTAGCGTTCTCCATTGGCTCTGCAGTGAATCAGGGACAGCGCTTCCACAGCGCCCACCACACATCACTTTTTTTTTTTAATGCCGGCCAGGATACTACAGCGAGCGCTATGCTAGCTTACAGCACCCGACACCTGCTTACAGCGGTCACTCTAAGCGTGGCTGTACGGACACTCACATGGCGCTAGTAGTAAATAAGCCTCCACATGTCATGGATTTTGCATTTGCAGCAACATAGAGCAGGCATACTCAACTGGCGGACCGCGGCCGTCAGTTGTCCGGACCGCAAAGAAGACGCTGCAGGTGGAGCGCGGCTCGGCCTTTGGGTCCCGCTAGCACTGCCGAGCAGCCTGATGGGGGCGTAATGACGAGAGTTATTGTAACCAGCAGGGGGCGTAATGACGAGAGTTATTGTAACCAGCAGGGGGCGTAATGACGAGAGCTATTGTAACCAGCAGGGGGCGTAATGACGAGAGTTATTGTAACCAGCAGGGGGCGTAATGACGAGAGTTATTGTAACCAGCAGGGGGCGTAATGACGAGAGTTATTGTAACCAGCAGGGGGCGTAATGACGAGAGCTATTGTAACCAGCAGGGGGCGTAATGACGAGAGTTATTGTAACCAGCAGGGGGCGTAATGACGAGAGTTATTGTAACCAGCAGGGGGCGTAATGACGAGAGTTATTGTAACCAGCAGGGGGCGTAATGACGAGAGTTATTGTAACCAGCAGGGGGCGTAATGACGAGAGTTATTGTAACCAGCAGGGGGCGTAATGACGAGAGTTATTGTAACCAGCAGGGGGCGTAATGACGAGAGCTATTGTAACCAGCAGGGGGCGTAATGACGAGAGTTATTGTAACCAGCAGGGGGCGTAATGACGAGAGTTATTGTAACCAGCAGGGGGCGTAATGACGAGAGTTATTGTAACCAGCAGGGGGCGTAATGACGAGAGTTATTGTAACCAGCAGGGGGCGTAATGACGAGAGTTATTGTAACCAGCAGGGGGCGTAATGACGAGAGTTATTGTAACCAGCAGGGGGCGTAATGACGAGAGTTATTGTAACCAGCAGGGGGCGTAATGACGAGAGTTATTGTAACCAGCAGGGGGCGTAATGACGAGAGTTATTGTAACCAGCAGGGGGCGTAATGACGAGAGCTAATGTAACCAGCAGGGGGCGTAATGACGAGAGTTATTGTAACCAGCAGGGGGCGTAATGACGAGAGTTATTGTAACCAGCAGGGGGCGTAATGACGAGAGCTAATGTAACCAGCAGGGGGCGTAATGACGAGAGTTATTGTAACCAGCAGGGGGCGTAATGACGAGAGTTATTGTAACCAGCAGGGGGCGTAATGACGAGAGTTATTGTAACCAGCAGGGGGCGTAATGACGAGAGTTATTGTAACCAGCAGGGGGCGTAATGACGAGAGCTATTGTAACCAGCAGGGGGCGTAATGACGACAGTTATTGTAACCAGCAGGGGGCGTAATGACGAGAGTTATTGTAACCAGCAGGGGGCGTAATGACGAGAGTTATTGTAACCAGCAGGGGGCGTAATGACGAGAGCTAATGTAACCAGCAGGGGGCGTAATGACGAGAGTTATTGTAACCAGCAGGGGGCGTAATGACGAGAGCTAATGTAACCAGCAGGGGGCGTAATGACGAGAGTTATTGTAACCAGCAGGGGGCGTAATGACGAGAGTTATTGTAACCAGCAGGGGGCGTAATGACGAGAGTTATTGTAACCAGCAGGGGGCGTAATGACGAGAGTTATTGTAACCAGCAGGGGGCGTAATGACGAGAGCTAATGTAACCAGCAGGGGGCGTAATGACGAGAGTTATTGTAACCAGCAGGGGGCGTAATGACGAGAGTTATTGTAACCAGCAGGGGGCGTAATGACGAGAGCTATTGTAACCAGCAGGGGGCGTAATGACGAGAGTTATTGTAACCAGCAGGGGGCGTAATGACGAGAGCTAATGTAACCAGCAGGGGGCTTAATGACGAGAGTTATTGTAACCAGCAGGGGGCGTAATGACGAGAGCTATTGTAACCAGCAGGGGGCGTAATGACGAGAGTTATTGTAACCAGCAGGGGGCGTAATGACGAGAGTTATTGTAACCAGCAGGGGGCGTAATGACGAGAGTTATTGTAACCAGCAGGGGGCGTAATGACGAGAGTTATTGTAACCAGCAGGGGGCGTAATGACGAGAGTTATTGTAACCAGCAGGGGGCGTAATGACGAGAGTTATTGTAACCAGCAGGGGGCGTAATGACGAGAGTTATTGTAACCAGCAGGGGGCGTAATGACGAGGCACGCAAGGGGCGGAGGTCCAGGAAGGTGGAGGAGACGCACGCTGCCTGTCTTCTGTCAAGCTGAGCTGCCGTCAGATGCAAGCTGTAATGGAGCTCATCTCTGCCTTGCGATCTGTGCTTCCTGACTGGCTGTGCGTCCCACTTCCTCACCGTGTGCATACCTCCCAACTTCTGAAAACGTGAAAGCGGGACAAGCCATGCCCCCGGCCACACCCCCGTCACGCCCCGGCCACACCCCCGTCACGCCCCGGCCACGCCCCGGTCACGCTCTCCAGCTCCAGCAATGTCGGCTGCCTTCACCCCTGCATGCGTACGTATCCCCAAACCAGCATACCGCCCGCCCCCTCACCCCCGTGCGCCTGCCCCCCCCCCCCCGTGCGCCCGCCCCACTCTCTCACCCCACGCGCCAGGAAGTTATCTTCGCGCCGGTGTCATTGCGGCCCTGGGCTGTCACAGCGCAGGGCGTCCCGGGACATTTGGTAATGTTCCGGGACCGCGGGATCCTTCTCAAAAATCGGGACAATCCCGGGAAAATCGGGACAGTTGGGAGGCATGCGTGTGTATGTTTTCCCCCAACACTGTTCCCCTTCCATCTCCCAGCTCTCACTGCCTTCCCGATTGTGGTCACATCAGAGCCATACGCTTCTGCTGCCCGCTCCATGACCCCTCTGTGAGAAGTGGTGCTGGCACCCTTTGTATACCTGTAATACCCTCTTGCTGTGCTCGGTGACGTCCTGTATTCCTGGTAAGCTTTGTCTGTGTGGCTACTAACTCATTCACTACTTCCCTGCACTCAGTGTGTCTCTCAGTCTGTAACTCCCTGGACTTTGTCACCTGTCTGTTTCTATTTCTCCATGAGTTCTCTGTCTTTTTATCTTCATCTGGTTGCACACTTTCTCTGACTCGCTCTCTATCTGTCTCTATTTTTCTCCTTTCCTTTTCCTGTACTTTCTTCTTTGCCTCACTGCTAGTAATCTTCTTGCCTCTTTTTGTGTCACCTATATAATGGGGGGATGGGTTGCCATGCATCAGTGGCACAGAGAGCTTTGTTTTGTTCAACTATTGTCCAATTTTTTCTCTTTTAATTTTACGTTCATTACTGTTCAGGATAATTACCAGCCCTGCCGTCTAAAAGATACCAGGACTGGCTGTTGCTCTTTCGAATTGCCCTGCCGTGTGAAACCCCCAGGTTCACCACTAATTCTTACCTGACCGGCAGCGCAATGATGCATTGAACAGGCTCACCACTAAATAGCGTGGCTGTATCTTTGCATAAGAGCAGCTAGGAAACATAGATACAGCCACGCTGATTGGTGGAGAGACATGCATGTGCCATTGGACTGCCGGCCACATAAGAATTAACAGCAAATTCAGGGGTTACACATGGCAGGGCATCCCAAATCAGCATACTCAACAGAAGAGGAATATCCAGCCCTGTTGTCATTTAGACACCCCTCATCCATCCAGTCCCATCCCCATCCCTCTTATTCCCAGCTCTGTTCCATCCATCCCTCAAAAACTGCTTTCCCTTTTCTCCCTCAATTGCCAATACAGATAATGCTGGGGGGGGGGGGGTGTTATTATTTAGGTCTCCTAATAGAATAATGCCCTTATTCATCAAGCGATAGCGCCAGGTAGTGTGTGACGAGCGCCAGGTAGCGGCAGCTAACGGCGACTACCGACTCAAGTACGCCCGGCGGCGGTCACAATGACGCATTTATCAAGCAAAATGAGGCTAGCGCCGGCGAGAGCGACGGCTAGCGCGGCATTCATCATGAAGCCGCCTGGACCGAACAGCGCCGCTGCAAATTCCCTCACAGCGCCAGGTATGAGCTGTCGCTCCCTGGCGATGTCCAATGCATTTCAATGGAGCAATCTATAATTATTCATAATTAATTGGTAATAATTTTTTTTTTTTTTTTTTAATGTCAAAAAATCGGAGAACACTTCTGCAATGTTAGGATTTATTTTTAAGTCAAAAAAAATAAAAATATGTGCAGAATTGATCTAACAGGTCTGAGATTAATGTATTCATATTACAAAATGATTCTAAAAACATGTATAATGTTACATTCCAAAAATATGGTCGTTTAGGGGTTAAAAACTAGTTAATACAGATCGCCGCCAGCGCTCTGGGGTTTAAACAAGGAATGGACAGCGACAGCACATTCGGAGCGTGATTTGTTGATGAATATGAAACTAGCCGTTCGCTCTGGCCATTCGTTGTCAGGCGCTCACATACAACGCTGGACCTGTGAAACAGCGACCCCCCAGCCCGTATTCAACATTACCGCACACCGACTGAGTCGCTGTCATCAAGCTAACGCCGGCCAAGCACAGCGAATACTAGCTGGCGCTGAAAAAATCACGCTACAGTCGCTCATCTGTCGCTATTGATGAATCGGCCTCTATATAGCCCCCGGTGCACTAATTTCTGTTATCCCCCCCCCGGACCTTCAACCTGCCGCAGGCCACGATTAACGGACCTCTACTAAAAGTTCTTGAGTACCCCTGACAGAGTTTAATGGAATTTAATAGACAAGAAGGCATGGTATAGGACCTGGAAACAGGGATTTTTTTTTTATAATGCAGATGCAAACAAAAAACTTAGTAAATGCCAAGTCATTATTCAATTATCATAGTGAAATAGAAAAAAATCCCAAACATCCAAAAATGTGTGTGTGTTAGCAGAGGCATCTCCAGACACATAGTGCAGAGTATGGGGTCCTAGCACTCAGGGGGAGGGGCCAGCAGTCTGCCAACCAAATGTAAAATCTCATTTTAATAAAAGAGCAAAATATGTCCAAAACTGTTAGTGGGTTAAGGAAGTTCCCAGACTCCTGCCATAATGCCTTGCCAATTTGGGATGCCCCTGAATTGACTGTAAATTCACCATTTTCTCTTTCCCAAGGCAGAGGCGGGAGCCCCTCAGCCAATCAGCATCCCTCATTCCATTCAGGTTTCCTTTGCCGCAATGGAGTGAGCACAACCAGCCACATCTCTGCCTCCACCTCTAGCTGCCTGGTGTTCATACCTAGCTAGAGGTATGCTGGGGATGCAGCAAAGGCCCCTGGGAGATGTGACTGGATCAGGGGATCCATGGGTTTCACACAGCGAGGCATCCCAATTCATGAAACCCCATAAACAGGTAATCCAACCACCTCAGGAGTCGTCACTACTAACGCCAGGTATCGGCAGATGAGCATCTGTATAGCGGCGCTTAGAGCGACCGCTAGTAAATGCTGTAAACGGGTATCAGGCGCTGCAACAGAGTGTCTCGGCCGCTGTAGTAGCCTGGCCCGCATTGATGAATGTGATGTATGTTGGGCACTCTAACACCAGTACGTCGATGAAGCCAGCAAAAGGTAGCGCCAGCTCAGTGCGACTGACTCTCAGCGCTCCACACCATAAAAGACACTCTATATCTGGTCGCTATAGCATATAGAGCACCAGACGCTGTGTGATTAAAGTCAGTTTTTGAACACATATCCACCAGTAACAAAGCGAAAACACATGGAATGACATTGTTTGAACACTGTGACATTAACACTTTAGTGCCGGACCTGTAATGACAATTCTGCATAAAAATATAAAGAGTCAAAAAAGTTTCTAAAAGTGTTTTGCCCTTATTCATCAAGCGATAGCGCCAGGTAGTGTCTGACGAGCGCCAGGTAGCGGCAGCTAACGGTGACTACCGACTCAAGTACGCCCGGCGGCGGTCACAATGACGCATTTATCAAGCAAAATGAGGCTAGCGCCGGCGAGAGCGACGGCTAGCGCGACATTCATCATGAAGCCGCCTGGACCGAACAGCGCCGCTGCAAATTCCCTCACAGCGCCAGGTATGAGCTGTCGCTCCCTGGCGATGTCCAATGCATTTCAATGGAGCAATCTATAATTAATCATAATTAATTGGAATTAATTTTTTTTTTTTTTTTTTAATGTCAAAAAATCGGAGACCACTTCTGCAATGTTAGGATTTATTTTTAAGTAAAAAAAAAATTTAAAACAAATTTGTGCAGAATTGATCTAACAGGTCTGAGATTAATGTATTCATATTACAAAATGATTCTAAAAACATGTATAATGTTACATCCAAAAAATATGGTTGTTTAGGGGTTAAAAACTAGTTAATACCCATCGCCGCCAGCGCTCTGGGGTTTAAACAAGGAATGGACAGCGACAGCACATTCGGAGCGTGATTTGTTAATGAATATGAAGCAAGCCGTTCGCTCTGGCCATTCGTTGTCAGGCGCTCACATACAGCGCTGGACCTGTGAAACAGCGACCCCCCAGCCCGTATTCAACATTACCGCACACCGACTGAGTCGCTGTCATCAAGCTAACGCCGGCCAAGCACAGCGAATACTGGCTGGCGCTGAAAAAATCACGCTACAGTCGCTCATCTGTCGCTACCTGGCGCTATTAATGAATCGGCCTCCCCGTTTGCAGCCAGGAGAGGTCACACAATGATGAGAGCAAAAAAAAAAAAATGTCAAACACGCTGTTTAAACACAAGCAAATGAACGCCCATTGAAACGAAAAGGTAATACCTGGCGCTCTAGAAGCTCGAGCGCCGGCGCTATACACTGAGCCGCCTGTAATAATACGTCGGACGCTACGTGGCGCTGTTAGAGTCACCAGATTCGCTTTCATAAATGTGGTATTGCCTACAGCGCCTGGTGTTCACCAGACGCTGCCTGCCGCTACGAGGCGCTACCTGGCGCTATCCCTTCTTGAATAATCCCCATACAGACTCGGGGAGGGGGGCGTTTCTCCTCTTCAAAGGGAAAGTTGGTTTTCAATGGCATTTTTGAAAGTGTATATTTTTAGTTTCGATATTTTTATTGATGAAATACTGTATAAGTGCACTGTGAGATGGTACATCATGTATTTTGGCTTCAGAATATAAGGCCAACAATCAAATTAATATAACTATAAATAATGAATATAGTCTTTTTCAACTTAGACATCT
This sequence comes from Gastrophryne carolinensis, assembly GCA_027917425.1. Classification (NCBI taxonomy): domain Eukaryota; kingdom Metazoa; phylum Chordata; class Amphibia; order Anura; family Microhylidae; genus Gastrophryne; species Gastrophryne carolinensis. The sequence continues at coordinate 30,409,875 of CM051241.1, forward strand.
ATTTCCACATAACGTGTATGGGACCGCATTGTGCAGCTTGCTGGAGCCCCCCCCCCCCCCCGGCACATCTTTACCTGCATCCTGTTCCCCCCGTGATTGGCTGCCGACGGCCACGTGGGCCAGCCTGGACCGGTGGCTAGGAAAGTGAAAGCGCCCCCAGCCCATGTGACCACCAGTGGCCAATCGCAGGACCACATTTTGCCCAGGGATCGAGGTGCAGGAGGAGGCTCCAGCAATCTGGAGTCACAAAGCTGCTCCACAGCGTATAGAATTAGAATGGGACCTGATGTCCGCCAGGAGGGATTTCATGCTATTCACTTATATTGGTTACCTATAGAAATACATTTTGCAATGTTGGTACTCCCTATTGATTTTTGGGAACAGTGCCATTTAGCCTCTTTATTCATCAACAGATGATCCCAATCTATCCTGGAGTGCAGCCTTAAACCTGTGGAAGTTGGCCTTCCTAAATTTAGTGTTTTTGCCCTCTCAGCCAGTTTATGATGAATAAACTGAGAGGCCGATTCATTAATAGCGCCAGGTAGCGACAGAAGCGTTATTTTCACAGCGCCCGCTAGTATTCGCTGTGCTTGGCCGTTGTTCGGTTGTTGACAGCGACTCAGTCGGTGTGCGGTAATGTTGAATACGGGGTTAGGAGTCGCTGTTTGACAGGTTCCGCGCTGTATGGGAGCGCATGACAGCGAATGGCCATAGCGAACGGCTCCCAGCATATTCATTAACAAATCACGCTCAAAAAATTCTCGCGCTGTGAAATGCTTGTTTAAACCCCAGAGCGCTGGCGGCGATGGGTTAAAAGTCGTTTTTTAACCCCCAAACAACCATATTTTTTTGAAAAAAAAAAAAACAAGTTTTTCAAAACATTTTGTAATGTGAATACATTAATATCAGACCTGTAATATCAATTCTGCACAATTTTTTTTTTTTTAACCATAAAAAAAAAAATCTAACATTGCAGAAGTGGTCACAGAATTTTTGACATTTAAAAAACAAAAAACAAAATATTAGCAATTAATTATGAATATTTAAAGATTGCTCCATTGAAATGCATTGGAGAGCGCCAGGTAGCGAGAGGTCATACCTGTCGCTGTTCAAGGTTGGACGCTGGCGCTGTGGGCTGAGGCTGGAATAATGATGAATGATTCGCTATCTGGCGCTCTGTCAGTCACTAAGCAGGATCGGCTTGATAAATGTGTGATTGCGGAGGGGAGCCGGCGTTCTCGTGGCGGTGAGCGTCATTACCGTTCGCTCACCATTCGCTACCTGGCGCTATCCCTTGTTAAATAAGGGCCTAACAATTAAGTCCCCTAATATAAATTCCCTTAATGAATAGTCCAATCACCTATAATACAGCCTCACTTGTAAATACAAGTCTTCACAAAAGCTCCTAAACTCGCCAGTCTCTGGCTGTCCTCAAGGTGTTGAGCGTATCTAGTATTTTTTTTTATGTTTTCTTATGTTAGCAAATGTGTGTTTTATGGAAGCAGTATTCACTACCAGCAACTGTAAAGCTCACTTCGCTCTTCTTGGTGTACAAACTCGCTGTACAGTTACCAATAGCAACAGATTGCAGGTAGTGGAAGTTACTTCTATGCAATACACATTTACTAACATAAAAATAAAAATACTAGATCAGGTCAGCACCTTCACGATATCCCTTGGGCCCCAACAAATGCCATCAAAAGTGTATTTATCCTTCAATGTGATCCTATACCCAGAAGGGAATTTTAGGTTGTTACCTTCTATCCCCAGCACAGTGACCCAAAACAGCCTGGGTTTCTTTTTTTTTTTACTAAAGCATTTGCCCAATATTTATAACATGAACTATATGATATCGGCCATATTGCTCCCTGGCCAAGCAGCCTCACCCCCTGGTGCTTTCCAGCATCCAACAATTATACATGCAGTTACAGTACACACAGCTCAGTTTAGCTGTGACACCAGTAACACGGCAGGAATCTTTTAAAGTGGACCAACACCCAGGATTTTGACTATCCGGGGTGCCCCACCGAAGTGGACCAAAACCCAGATCGGGGGTGCCCCGCTGTGTGAAACCCCCCAGAAAGCCCCAAAAACTCACCTGTCCCCGCTCCCACGTAACCGCTGCAGCCAATCCCCGCTGCCGGACAAGCGAGGTCCGTCGACGGACAAGCGAGCGCGCCCGCCGCCGCCTCCCGCTCGTCACTCTTCCAGGGAGCGATTGGAGGGGGCCATTCACAAACAGCCGGCGCGGGTGCGCGCCCTGCTAGAAGGAAGCACGAGCGGCGGCTCGCGCATGCGCCACTGGATCGAGGAGCAGGTAGGGATTTCGGGGCTTTCTGGGGGGTTTCACCCCGATCGGGGTGCCCCGCAGGCCCGATGCTGATCGGCCCGGGAATCTTATAGATTCCCGGGCCAATCAGCATCAGGTGTTGGTCCATTTTAAGTCTTTTAGCAGGGAACAATGGTGAGTGACCCCGCAGCTCTCTGCACTGACAAACTCCAGTGAACTGCGGCAGGTCCCAGGTTCCCTTGCTGCAGAGTAGGAGTGAAAGCAGTTTTTTTTGTAATGCAACAGCGCCACCTGTTGAGCTTTAACGATGATACCTAAAAGTAATTCCCTATCATACAGCGTCATTTCCCACAATGTTCAGGGATTGTAAAGGATCAGAGGAGCGGAGCCTTTTATAGCTACTTAACATTTGGAGCAGATATGTTTTTACAGGAAACACATTTTGTTTCTGATGTTCTTCCTTTTTTCAGAGAAAAAAATGGTGAGTAGCGATTTGCATCTCCTTTACTCTGATAGACACAGAGGCAGATGAGGATGGTCGATATACACTGGTGAATGGTAGAATAGGTGAGGCACTGATTTCCCTCTACATACCTGCGCAATGACCATATATTGACCTCCTCGGGACTTAATTCCAAGAGATGTAGCATTGTAGAGACAGCCTGGTCAGATCATGCAGTGGTTGTAGTGGTACTACAGGGTCCACTGATAAAGCCCAGAATGTACAACTGGAGACTGAATGACTCTCTCCTGAGATTATTAAATGACTCTCAAGAGATTATTAAAGAAGTAACCGATATACTAGAAGAGTATTTTGTAGTTAAAATGGACCAACACCCACCACTGATCGGCCCAGTAATCTATAAAATTCCCGGGGTAAAGGGGGGTGGGAGCAGCTCAATCACTATTATTTATACAAAATTATTATTATTATTCGGGGCCTGGGAACTAATTTACCGCCCAGTTTAACCCTCTCATCAACTAAATATCAAGCAACAAACATGTCTAGCTATGTGGAAAGACAGAGATTTGGTTGCATATATCTGCAGATACATGTGGAAGCCGCACTGCCCCGGCAAGGCACTCTGTGTTTAGTGTGGTCCCTACTCTTAATTCTGAGTCCCCAAAGTTGGGACATGCAATGCAGACAAATATCTGAGAGCTACTCACCTGGGAAGCAGCCAGCCTCCCTTTAGAACACTTCACAGGGAGAAATCCATATTGACTGAATTCCTCCCAATGTTGGAGACTCAAAATTAAGAGTAGGGACCACACTAAACACAGAGTGCCTTGCCGGGGCAGTGTGGCTTCCACATGTATCTGCAGATATATGCAACCAAATCTCTGTCTTTCCACATAGCTAGACATGTTGGTTGCTTGATATTTAGTTGATGAGAGGGTTAAACTGGGCGGTAAATTAGTTCCCAGGCCCTGAATAATAATAATAATTTTGTATAAATAATAGTGATTGAGCTGCTCCCACCCCCCTTTATTTATAAGATTCCCGGGCTGATCAGCTCCCTGCCTGCGGGGCACCCCGATCGGGGGTGCCCCGCTGTATGAAACCCCCCAGGACGCCCGCAAATCCTACCTGTTCCTCGTTCCGACTGCGCATTTGCGGGCTGCCGTCGCCGCCTCTCGCACATCCCTCTAGCAGGGCGCGCACCCGCGCCGGCCGTTTGTCAATGGCCAGCGCGGGCGCGCTCCCTCACCGATCGGGGTGCAAAATCCTGGGTGTTGGTCCACTTTAACAAGGCAGAGGATACATCCATGAATTGGATCGCCCATAAGGCAGTAGCTATTAGAGGAAGACTAATTCAAATGTCTGCGCTATGGAATAAACATGCACAATTAGCACTGGATAAGAAGAATAGAGAACTAAATAAGTTAATGAAGAACCATAAAGCTCACCCACATAGGGACCTTCTAACCCAGATAGAAATTCTGAGAGTGGAAATTAATTTAATCCTCACTAACAAAGCAGAGAGGTCTCTTCAATAGAGCCGAGCTAGGTCTTACTTCTAATAATTCAGGAAAGAGTTTAGCACAATGTCTTACACCAAGGATTGGGAAGAGGAGTATCCCGAAAATAAGAAGACAGGATGGAAATCTCACTCAGGACCCAGAAGTAGTATTGAGGGAATTTCAACAATTTTATACAGGTTCAGGGGAAGTAAATGTGAGATAGATACATGGTTAGATTAAAAAAATTCTGGCGATGGAGAAGATGGAAGAACAGTTTTCACCGGAAGAAGTTCGGAGGGCGATTAGGCTTATGAAGATAACATTAGCCCCTGGTCCCGGATAGATTTTCAGGTCTATAATATAGGAAATTTAGCCATATACTCATCCCACATCTTGTGGGCTGCTTTAACAGCATTAAAGGAGGGACCCCCTATTCCTAAGGAGGAATTGCAGGCCAGAACCATAATCATCCCCGAGAGTGATAGAGACCTCACTAATTGGGACAGCTATTGACCAATTTCCTTGATTAATACGGATATAAATTGAGGACTGCAATTCTGGCCTCCAGGCTGAACCCTTTTTGGGCAGAACAAAGTTTGTTGGATCCACCCCTTGAGTAATGGGGTTTATCCTGAATTTGCCTAACCCTCCACAAAAACCAAACTTGGTTAACTGAGCCTAAATGTAAATAGTGAGAAAAAAAAAAAAATATATATATATATATATAGTGGCTGGTCTGTTGTGTGGCCCTTCTTCAGTCCAGCGGTGAGGGCGAGGAGGCAGCGCGGCGGAGACGAGGTTAGTTACGCCGGTCCATGTCCGCCGTAGGAACATCCAGGCGGTGAGCGTACGGTACCTCCAGGCACCCGTGATGCATAGGCCAGATGAAAGTACTATACAGGTACATCTTTACGTGATTCATTCATTCTTTCTTTCCCCGTTCTTTGTTTCTTTACCTGCATGGCTATATTCTGATATTTTTTATGGGCGATGATCCCATTATTTTTCCATTACTTCTTTAGTATATTATTTTCTGAATCCAAACTATCAGGGGCGCCATATGATCCCACATGGTCTTTCACCTGGGCTTTTTTATGCATCTAGCCCTAGAGGCGATTTTTATCCATCAGGGTGTTCTTTTGGTGACGGAAATCCGGTTTTGGCTGCAACCAAGTATCACATATAATGTATATTTTATTCCAATTTCCATAGCATCTAATCTATTACTCCATATAAAGAAAACATTCCTTTATATGTGCTGGAAACATCTATTCCTTTCATACACTGCCTTAAATTGCCCATCATTTTTGGAGCAACCACCCCACACTTCTAGGTAAACATATATTTTTTGTATATCTGTGTGTTATTGCATTATTATGGTTTTTTGGACGGATTGAAAATGCTTTTCCTATATATTAGACTATTGTGGATTAAGTAAAAATGGAGAAAGTCCAAGCAGACACTGATGAAGCATACTACAGCGAAACTAGTCTGCTCTGCAAGGACAATTTCAACCCTGTTGTTTATGGCTGACATTGTAAAAAATCTGTAATCCACTACAATAGGTTTTTAATTCAGCATATGGCCTGCGCTTCGGCCGGAGCACAGACCTGATTTTGGTACTAATGATTGCGATATAAATAAAGCATGTTATGCTATTGGGCAGTCTTAACTAAGGCGTGGTCAGTAGGTGGTGAGCCCTTTTTCCAAAACTATCTGACCGGGGAGAGGGTCTACTATACCCTAGTCAGAAACCTCCTAATACTTTTTTGGGCAGAACCAGGTGGGATTTGTGCCTGAGTCCAGATCAAGTTCACAGAGCAGATCATCTCTCTTCTTCAAAATCATGGGGGTGCAGTAAAACGGAAGCAAATGGGAACCTGCAAAAAGCATTCCTCATCTGGGACTATCTTCAGAGGGTCTTGGGGGTGATGGGATTTGGGGATCTGTTTCGAACCATGATCCGGGGCATTTACTCCGACCCAACAGTTTTTTCTTTCACTGGGGGGTATAAGTACAGGGGTGATATATATATATATATATATATATATATAGCCAGGGGATAAGCAAGGTTGCACTTTATCACCCGCCCTGTTCCTTTTGGCTATAGAACAATGGCCAGAGTATCTCCGACAAAGTGCTGACCTGAAAGGGGTAATGTGTGGTCAGAGGGAGTATAAATGTGCTCTTTGTGGATGATCCGTTTCTAACCAAGCCCTTGAATTCTTTATCCCAGATTATGCGGATAGCGCATTGGGCTTGAGGGTGAACAACAGCAAGTCATCTGCACTTAAAGTGGACCAACACCCAGGGGGGGATCGGCCCGGGAATCTATAAGATTCCCGGACCGATCAGATCCCTCCCTGCGGGGCATCCGAAATCGGGATGTCCCGCGGGGAGGAACCCCCTAGGAGGCCCACAATCCTTACCGGCGATCCAACGGCGCATGCGCGAGGCGCGGCCGCATCTCTCGCTTCCCTCTAGCAGGGCGCGCTCCCGCACCGGCCGTTTTGTGAATGGCCGGCGCAGGCGCGCTCCCTGTTAGAGGGAAGCGAGAGACGCAGCCAATGACAGCGCTCTGGTATGCGCGTCCAAGCGGCTTTGGACGCGCATACCAGAGCGGCTCTGAGCGCTGTCATTGGCCGGACGAGGTCACGTGGGAGCGGTGAGTTTTTGCGGCGATTGGGGGGGTTTCACACAGCGGGGCACCCCCGATCGGGGTGCCCCACCTAAGTGGACCAACACCCAGGATAGTCAAAATCCTGGGTGTTGGTCCACTTTAAAACGGACCTTCACCATGACTTATCGAAAAGCCCAAACCCTTAAAAAAACGATTCCTCAGCATCTAAAGTTAATATATTTTATTATTTTTTTTTTAGTCACTTATTATTCTTTCCCCCACTGGGCTGCAACTCTGTTCAGGACTTTAGGATATGGGCGCCGCCATCTTGACTCAGAAGCATCACATTTATTGAGGAGAGGAGCAATCCCAGAATGCAGAGCAGCACAGTCAGAAGACACTTCCTGTTTGCAGGCTGCCTGACGTTCCATGAGCCGCCATCTTGGATGTTTAAAGGCTCATAACATGCAGTAGATGCAGGTAGGATGATTTTTAATGTGAGCGATCTGTATGTACCGGGTTGGGGAAACATATAAGATAGGCTCTTATTCAGAGTGAAGGACCGCTTTAATGTGAATATAGATATATTGAACTCACTACAAGCTAGATATAAGTTTGTTAGAGCCCCAGAAGCAATAACATACTTAGGAGTTAAGCTACTAGTAGATCAGGTGTTCAAACTGAACTTTATGCCATTAGATTTAACATAATAAACTAATAGGCGGCACCAACCAACAATATTGACTTGTGGTGCACTGCCCCTGAAAAGCTCTCTCAATCCCAATGATAAATCCCAAATTGGGGGTTACCTCTCTCCCCCCGTGAAGAGCCTAGGGGACTCACACACTTGCACTCACCACATTTGTAATGTAATCATATCATTTGTATTATTTTTTAATTGCAGCAAAATCCACCGTTTAAAAAAACATGTTAAAAATTGACACAAGGGGGAGCCATTCTATAGACTACTATCACAAAACATATAATATAATTAATCTTCACTAATTGATTCCTGATTATTTAAAGTGCATGTGCCAAAAAGAAAGTGCATCAACACCAAAAGTTTGTTCCTTACTATATAGAGAATGGCAACCCCGCGGCAGAAGAAACCCACGCGTTCCGAGACCTCCCCCGGGTCTCTTTTTCAAGGCATACTTACTGATGCCTTGAAAAAGAGACCCGGGAGGTCTCGGAACGCGTGGGTTTCTTCTGCCGTGGGGTTGCCATTCTCTATATAGTAAGGAACAAACTTTTTGTGTTTTGTGTTTTACCTCTATTGCACTGGACGCTGAGATCTTGGATCAAAATTTTGCACACTGATATTGATGCACTTTCTTTTTGGCACATGCACTTTAAATAATCAGGAATCAGTTAGTGAAGATTAATTATATTATATGTTTTGTGATAGTAGTGAATAGAATGGCTCCCCCTTGTGGCGCATTATGTAAGCAAAAAATGTTTTAACATGTTTTTAAAGCGGACCTTCACTCTGAATAAGAGTCTATCTTATATGTTTCCCACACCCTGTACATACAGATTGCTCACATTAATCCGGACCCTCACTCTGAATAAGAGTCTATCTTATATGTTTCCCACACCCTGTACATACAGATTGCCCACATTAAAAATCATCCTACCTGCATCTACTGCATGTTATGAGCCTTTAAACATCCAAGATGGCGGCTTATGGAAGCCGCCATCTTATCAGGCAGCCTGCAAACAGGAAGTGCCTCCTGACTGTGCTGCTCTGCATTCTGGGATTGCTGACCTTTACCTGACCCCAGCTCTGCTCTGTCTGAGCAAAGCACAGCTATAACCCGCCCCCCTGTACCTTATCCCACTCTCCTCTCCTCAGTAAGTGTGATGCTTCTGAGTCAAGATGGCGGCGCCCGTATCCTAAATTCCTGAACAGAGTTGCAGCCCAGTGGGGAAAGAATAATAAGTTAGTGACTAAAAACTTAAAATATATTAATTTTAGATGCTGGGGAACCGTTTTTTTTAAGAGTTTGGGCTTTTCATTAAATCACACTGAAGGTCCGGTTTAAACGGTGGATTTTGCTGCAAATAAAAAATAATAAAAATGACATGATTACATTACAAATGTGGTGAGTGCAATTGCGAGTCCCCTAGGCTCTTCACGGGGGGAGAGAGGTAACCCCCAATTTGGGAATTATATTTAACATTACAAGAAAATATTTCAAGTTGGGAGACACCGCCACTAATGTGTCTAGGAAGGATTGTGACCATAACAATGGATATGCTCCCTAAAATATACAGGTCCTTCTCACAAAATTAGCATATAGTGCTAAAGTTCATTATTTTCCATAATGAAATGATAAAAATTAAACTTTCATATATTTGAGATTCATTGCACACCAACTGAAATACTTCAGGTCTTTTTTTGATTTAATACTGATGATTTTGCCATACAGCTCATGAAAACCCCAAAATCCTATCTCAAAAAATTAGCATATTTCATCCGACCAATAAAAGAAAAGGGTTTTTAATAAAAAAAAAGTCAAACCTTCAAATAATTATGTTCAGTTATGCGCTCAATACTTGGTCGGGAATCCTTTTGCAGAAATGACTGCTTCAATGCGGCGTGGCATGGAGGCAATCAGCCTGTGGCACTGCTGAGGTGTTATGGAGGCCCATGATGCTTCGATAGCGGCCTTAAGCTCATCCAGAGTGTTGGGTCTTGCGTCTCTCAACTTTCTCTTCACAATATTCCACAGATTCTCTATGGGGTTCAGGTCAGGAGAGTTGGCAGGCCAATTGAGCACAGTAATACCATGGTCAGTAAACCATTTACCAGTGGTTTTGGCACTGTGAGCAGGTGCCAGGTCGTGATGAAAAATGAAATCTTCTTCTCCATAAAGCTTTTCAGCCGATGGAAGCATGAAGTGCTCCAAAATCTCCTGATAGCTAGCTGCATTGACCCTGCCCTTTATAAAATACAGTCGACCAATACCAGCAGCTGACATGGCACCCCAGACCATCACTGACTGTGGGTACTTGACACTGGACTTCAGGCATTTTGGCATTTCCTTCTCCCCAGTCTTCCTCCAGACTCTGGCACCTTGATTTCCGAAGGACATGCAAAATTAGCTTTCATCAGAAAAAAAGTACTTGGGACCACTGAGCAGGCACTTCTGCCGCTGTTTCTGGTTCAAAAGTGGCTTGACCTGGGGAATGCGGCACCTGTAGCCCATTTCCTGCACACGCCTGTGCATGGTGGCTCTGGATGTTTCTACTCCAGACTCAGTCCACTGCTTCCGCAGGTCCCCCAAGGTCTGGAATCGGTCCTTCTCCACAATCTTCCTCAGGGTCCGGTCACCTCTTCTCGTTGTGCAGCGTTTTCTGCCACATTTTTTCCTTCCCACAGACTTCCCATTGAGGTGCCTTGATACAGCACTCTGGGAACAGCCTATTTGTTCAGAAATTTATTTCTGGGTCTTACCCTCTTGCTTGAGGGTGTCAATGATGGCCTTCTGGACAGCAGTCAGGTCGGCAGTCTTACCCATGATGGCGGTTTGGAGTAATGAACCAGGCTGGGCTTTTTTAAACGCCTCAGGAATCTTTTGCAGGTGTTTAGAGTTGATTAGTTGATTCAGATGATTAGGTTAATAGCTCGTTTAGAGAACCTTTTCGTGATATGCTCATTTTTTGAGATTTTGGGGTTTTCATGAGCTGTATGGCAAAATCATCAGTATTAAAACAAAAAAATACCAGAAAATTTTCAGTTGGTGTGCAATGAATCTCAAATATATGAAAGTTTAATTTTTATCATTTCATTATGGAAAATAATGAACTTTAGCACTATATGCTAATTTTGTGAGAAGGACCTGTGGATTAGATTAAAAAAGAAAGGATATAGATGAAGATTGAAAAAAAAAAAAAAAAGAAGGACAAGTTCCAGAAACTATTTCTCTGGTTTATTTGACAGGGCAACAAATGTAGGATCAGTAGTCAAGCTGCCTATGCCACAAAAACCCAAGTCGCACCCATTTTTTTATCCCACTTACCCGAGCTTTGGACCCCAATACAGGGACATTGTGATTTGGGATGGCCCTGTAATTTGAAACAAAACCAAATTAAATGAGAAAACCGAGGTTTTGGACGACTTTTTACAACACAGGGCTCTTGCCAGAAGGCCAAAAACCAAGCTCCACAAGGCAACAAAGCACCAAGCAAGCAAATGGTGGATGATGTCAAGGCCCCGCCCCCAGCACAGAACGGAACACAAAGGAAATCCAAAAGGTTACCACACTGGCAACCCAGTTTAATATATAAAGGTGATATAAACTGTACAGGCTCTGTCATCACATATAAAAGGGGCAATATATATATATATTATTCTTATAAGAAGCACTTAAATACATGCCGCCCGGCCGTGCGCTGGATCTCAGAAACCCGTCATGCAGATCCTGCCCTGCTGCCCGACATGGAGGAGAAAGTCCGAGCTGCAAGCGGCAGGTGCGGCTCCCCCGGACTGAAATGGTCAGGTGACTCCCTGGCTGGTGATCCTCTGCACATGTGGGAGGTGTCACAGGATGAGCCGCTGGTTGAGGATCTTCCGATTAATTTCAGCGAGAGCCACGGAGAAGACGAATGCTTTCTCCTCTGAGAGGTTGGCGTACATGTCCACTTCCTTCTCTTGCTTCTCTGCAGAGGGAAACATAATGGCAGCCATTGGCTATGAAAATCTCATGACAGCCAAACTTCAGGAAACTACCCCCCCCCCCTCCCCCATTACTAGGCTTAGGCTTTAATACTCACTTGCCCTCTACCAATATTCAGGCTGCACCCTGAACCCAAGATGGGCCCAGTCAAACTGGCAAGGTTCGAATGGTGTGCTCTGGTGATCCAGCCCTAGAGTCTTAAAGCAGGCCTACAGTCAAAAGTACTTTCTATCCTTTTTAAAGTGGATGGAAACCCATTTTCCATCCCTTGCCCCCCCCCCCCCACCCCCGAGCAGCTGGCCATTTCTGTTGGCTCAGCGGTGGCCCGGTTTTCTTCGTAATCCAATGCCTGTGCAACACCCTGCGGCACTTTTGAGATAGCCGATTGGATCTCCTGTAGCGGATGCAAGCACCCACGACCAGAGTATCTGAATGCAAGAGGTGTCCAGCAATCAAGCTAGGCATAATTATGCACGGCAAAGAGTTCTGATTGGACGACAGCCAATGCATGCTCCATGGGAGCATAGATCAAGGCGAGTTAACGGCTGATCCCAGGGATATCACACACAGGAGCATTCCAAGTCAGGATGCTTCAGTAATGCGGACTAAAATCCAGGTAGGTGAAAAACCTGGGCTTCAGTCTGCTTTATGTGAATAGGAGCTGTGGTGGTCCAACCTTGGCAAGGACCACCATTGTGGATCATCATCATGACCGTCGCAATGACAGCTGTGATGTCAGGCAGGAATACTGAGGGCGGCGCGGGGGCGTCACCCCAGGTGGAACAAGTGTTGATTCTCTCCATTTAAGTGTTTGTTTCCTTGACAAAGGGGCCCTGCAAGGCGCCAAATGCCGCGTCGGACTTCATTGTACGCTGCAATCTGATCTATACAAGTAACTTTTGCAACGTACTGGAGTGCTGGCTCTTTATGGAACTTCTTAGCTATCCCACAATGCATACACAGGCTCTCCTCCAATCAGAATAGATTGCCAGCATGATGTCAGCCAATTAGAAAAGATTCCCCCAATGAGGTGCCAGACGCCTCTCGATGGGAGCTTCCCTCTAGCTAATATGCACCCGCACTGACAATTCAGAAACGCATGGTGTGGGTTCGCACAACTGCTGCAAAAAGCAGGGGATGCCCCAGTGACCCAGTTTTGAGGGTTTTTCTCCACTTTAATTGTACCTCTGAGGGTAAAGCTTCTTTAAAGTGGACCAAGACCCAGGATTTGACTATCCTGGGTTTTGGCCCTTTCCCCGGGGGCGCCCCGCTGTGTGAAACCACCCAGATCGCCCAATCTAACTCACCTCTTCCTGGTCCTACGGCGCATGTGCGACCGCTCGTCCAATCAGCAAGCGTGCTGGTGGCCTCATCCCCCCCCTTCCCTCTAAGAGGGAGCGTGCCCACGCCGGCCATTCACAAATGACTGGTGCAGGCACACCCCATGCTAGAGGGATAGCGGGGTGCGGCTGCGGCTCGCGCATGTGCCGTTGGACCGTGTAGCAAGGTAAGAAAACGGGGGGCCTGGGGGGTTTCATACAGCGTAGCATCCTGATTTTGGATGCCCCAGGGGAGGAAATCGATCGGCATAGATTGCGCTCGGGTTTTGATCCCTAGTATTGGTCTTTAAAGCGTACCAACACCCTCCACGGCGATTGTGTTGGTGGCCACTATGAATGGTGGAGAATGGTGGAGCCCCCCCCACCATAGCCCCAAGGACACCCGTAAACCTGAACTTAAAGGTGCACTATCGCGAAAAAATGGCCCAATGATAAAAATCCATATTAATATGCTGGATGGAGGGGGGAGGGGTCACTTATACACCCGGTATCGAGAAATATCCAGCCAGGCTTGTTTTTTTATTTTAATGGAAGGAAGAGGACATCTTGGGTTACAGACACAGTCACCCCTCAAAGACTAAACCTGTAACCCCAGGATTTTATTCCTACCAGTGAAAGAAAACCACAAGCTTCATAGGGATTTTATTCAGTTCAGGTGTATAAGTGACCCCTCCCCCTTACTAGCTGAAGTGTTTATATGGATTTTTCATATTACGCAATTTCGCGATAGTGCTCCTTTAACCTCGCTCGTCCGCCAGGAATCCAGCACCACAATTGGCTGCCAAGTACTCTTGTGGCGTTCCGGCTGCCGAATTTCCTGCCCGCGTGAGCGTCGGGCAGCCAATCGCTGCACTAGATTTGCGGTGGGGGAACCAACACCCTCGCGGCAGGGATTACACAGATGAACAGCTTGGTTACTGAGAGTAAGAGGGATAATGGAGGGGGCGGAGGTTATTTTTTATTTTTTTTTTCCTCTAGCCTGCCCCAATTTCAGGACCGCCAGTACCGCCCATGACGTCATTTCCTTCCCAAAACACATCTAGCAACAGTGTTGATATCATGGTGCAGTAGGTGATCGGTGATCTATCTGTACAGATTTGCGTTGTTGATAAAGTTTGCCCAGATTGAAACATACAGGACTGTACAGCATTAAACCCCAAAGCAGCCAACTGCTCACCAGAGCATCGTCTCCTGTGATGCAATTGCTCGGCAGCAATCGGCTTACCTTCTCCCATCATCCCCTGCTGCCTTCTACTCCCGCGGTCTGCTCTCAGCGTTCGGGTTTCGTCGCTGCTCCCTGCAGATGCTCCATCAGCACCAGTCTCCTTGTAGCTTCCTGCCGTGGCTGCCGGGTAAGACTGACGGGTTAGGGTTAAGGTGCGGGGGGGGTGATATCAGCAATGAAAGAGGGGGGCAGTTAGCCGTAAGCAGTGCAGTGTTAAAAACCAAGAGGTTCATCATAGTCCACATTGAAAGAAAGCACAGAAAAGCCCATCCCAGTGTTATTAAAAGCAGCCTTACCCAAAAGCGACTTACGTTTCCCTGGAGCCCCTCCCGTTGGTGGGCCCCCGCGGCAGATGCCCTCCTCGCCTTACACGATTTGTACTGTGAAATGCAGACAGGAAGACATGCTTGGGATCAGGGGAAGAGGAAGCAGAAGCAAGATGGCGAGGGGATCACTTGTTATAATCTGATTGTACAATGACCATACAATCGTTATCTAATTCATCTAAAAGGTTTGCTATTGCAGAGGGCTTGCGAATTCAATTCTAATTAATTACAAACCGCCTCAAAATATGTCACGATTGTACAGATCACATTGTACGAGTTGTACCATACAATACAAAAAGTCTGCACACCCCAATTACAATGGCAGGTTGTAAAAAAAACATAATAAATCAATAAACCAGACCAAGAACAATCATTTTATTGGCGCCCCTGTAATTCATTTTAAGTTTAAGATTCCAGGGACGGCCAATTCCCTATTCCCAGGGCATCCAGATTTGCGTAAGACACTGGGATCACCTGCAGACATACCTCACCGGCAACCCCATGGCCACATCCCCAGCAGGCCGACACGCGAGACCGGGGAAGCAACCGCTCCACGTGCCAAACCCACATAGACAGACACAGCTGGGCAACCACACCCCCAACTATACTCTTATATGGCCACATTTTGTTTAAGATAGATAGATCTATCCATCTATCTGAATGGCTGGCCGCCGGCACCATGACATACCGAAGATGTGGCTGTGCCCTGCATAGAAAAAGGGGAACGGGCGCATCCCCAGGCTTCCTGTGGTCTGCAGTCTAAATAGCTGGAGCCAGGAGAGCTCCACAGCCGGGGGGTGCAGGAGCACTGGAAAAGTAAATGAGTGGGGGTAGGGGTGTCAGAAAAAAATAGGTTCTGTCAAGTATCTCGATATTTCATTCAACGATACTAGAATCGATTTTTTCTTTCTACTACCGATTCTGACTCCCCCCCCCCCCCCCCCCCCCCCCCCCCCCAGTAAAAGTAAAAAAAAAATAATCTGACCCCTCTTCAATCTTCAGGAGAGAGCCCTCCAGCCCCCCCCCCCCCCCACCTTCCCGACGGGCACCGCCATCTTCACGGGTAGTGGGCAGAGGAGGAGAGAGGAAGGAGATCCTCTGATTCCCTGCCTTCCCCCTCCCCCCGCGATCACGGCATCTGTTATCGGATTGGCGAGGGACACAAGAGCTGACAATCGGAGGTGAGTAAAGAAATTTTTTTTTAATAGCCATTTTTCTATGTGTGGCGTTTTTTTTTTTCTTTTTTATTACTGTGAACCCTTTGTAAACTAGTGACCCCTATACCAGTCCACAAGGCTCTGGGTCTGGCAAGTCACCTGCGGCTAGCGGGTGACTTGCCATTAATCCCGGGCCCCCCTCCGAAGCCTGGGGGGGCAGAAGAGCATATGGCCATAGGCTTGTAGCCTTCAGGGCCAGGGGCCACCAAAGCTGGCCCCTGCGGCCTGTTCTACAAGACCACATAGCTGGTCCCGGGCTGGGTAAGCGGGACCTCTCGGCATTTTGGGGGGGGGGGGGGGGGGGGGGGGGGGATTTTAAAGGGTTTTTAACCCTTACAATTCCCCCCAAAAATAGGGGCCCCCAGGAAGGGGGGACCTTATGTCATTTTTTTTAAATTTAAATGAAAATTAAATTTAAAAAGAAAAAAAATCGCAATATATTGTCTTTGAGACAGAATCGCGATATAGTGTATTGTCATATGTGTATCGCAATACATATCGTATCGCCAGATTCTTGCCAATGGGGGCACTGCGAATTGGAATGCTCCAGGGTTACTTAGTTGGCCGGCATACAAACAGATCGGGCCACTTTAAAGCGGAACACTACAGGGCTTGACGTTTGCCTTCCCCTGAGGCATTTCGGATGCCCTGCTATGTGAGATTCCCCTGGCGTGATGCTATCATCAATTCAAAGGCGTATTCATCCAAGTATTAGTGTAAGGGTGTCATTTTTTATTCTTCCATTTTAAAGTGGACCAACACCCGGGGGGGGGGGGGGGGGGGGGGATCAGCCCGGGAATCTATAAGATTCCCAGGCCAATCAGATCCCTCCCCGCGGGGCATCCGAAATCGGGATGTCCCACGGGGTGAAACCCCCCAGGAAGCCCACAAATCCTACCTTTTCCACGTTCCAGCGGCGCATGCATGGCCGCCGCCGCCTCCCGCGCGTCTAGCAGGGCGCTGTAAGAGGGACGCGCGGGAGGCGGCGGCGGACGCGCTCTGCTTGTCCGTCGCTGCCTCTCGCTTGTCCGTCGGCGGTGATTGGATGAGCGAGTCACGTGGGAACGGGGTGAGGTGAGTTTTCGGGGCTTTCTGGGGGGTTTCACACAGCGGGGCATCCCCGATCGGGGTGCCCCACTGAAGTAGACCAAAACCCAGGATAGTCAAAATCCTGGGTGTTGGTCCACTTTAAACTATTCCAGTTTGTTCCAGTACAGGTTACATTAAACCTGTTATTACATGACAAAAACCTGCCATTGTGACAGGGCGTGCATATCACAGTATACAGTGTGGCCAGCATTAGACAGCTATGGAAGCAGGGAAAAGCGCGCGGGGGGGGGGGGGGGGGTAGTGGATGATCTACTCTTACCTCCACATATCCAGCGCTGGGCTTGGTCTGTGTTACCCCTTTCCCTCTGGTCTGGGCTTGGTCTGTGTTACCCCTTTCTCTCTGGTCTGGGCTTGGTCTGTGTTACCCCTTTCCCTCTGGTCTGGGCTTGGTCTGTGTTACCCCTTTCCCTCTGGTCTGGGCTTGGTCTGTGTTACCCCTTTCTCTCTGGTCTGGGCTTGGTCTGTGTTACCTCTTTCCCTCTGGTCTGGGCTTGGTCTGTGTTACCCCTTTCCCTCTGGTCTGGGCTTGGTCTGTGTTACCCCTTTCTCTCTGGTCTGGGCTTGGTCTGTGTTACCCCTTTCCCTCTGGTCTGGGCTTGGTCTGTGTTACCCCTTTCCCTCTGGTCTGGGCTTGGTCTGTGTTACCCCTTTCTCTCTGGTCTGGGCTTGGTCTGTGTTACCTCTTTCCCTCTGGTCTGGGCTTGGTCTGTGTTACCCCTTTCCCTCTGGTCTGGGCTTGGTCTGTGTTACCCCTTTCCCTCTGGTCTGGGCTTGGTCTGTGTTACCCCTTTCTCTCTGGTCTGGGCTTGGTCTGTGTTACCCCTTTCCCTCTGGTCTGGGCTTGGTCTGTGTTACCCCTTTCTCTCTGGTCTGGCCTTGGTCTGTGTTACCCCTTTCTCTCTGGTCTGGGCTTGGTCTGTGTTACCCCTTTCCCTCTGGTCTGGCCTTGGTCTGTGTTACCCCTTTCTCTCTGGTCTGGGCTTGGTCTGTGTTACCCCTTTCTCTCTGGTCTGGGCTTGGTCTGTGTTACCCCTTTCTCTCTGGTCTGGGCTTGGTCTGTGTTACCCCTTTCTCTCTGGTCTGGGCTTGGTCTGTGTTACCCCTTTCTCTCTGGTTTGGGCTTGGTCTGTGTTACCCCTTTCTCTCTGGTCTGGGCTTGGTCTGTGTTACCCCTTTCTCTCTGGTCTGGGCTTGGTCTGTGTTACCCCTTTCCCTCTGGTCTGGTCTTGGTCTGTGTTACCCCTTTCCCTCTGGTCTGGCCTTGGTCTGTGTTACCCCTTTCCCTCTGGTCTGGCCTTGGTCTGTGTTACCCCTTTCCCTCTGGTCTGGGCTTGGTCTGTGTTACCCCTTTCCCTCTGGTCTGGCCTTGGTCTGTGTTACCCCTTTCTCTCTGGTCTGGCCTTGGTCTGTGTTACCCCTTTCTCTCTGGTCTGGGCTTGGTCTGTGTTACCCTTTCTCTCTGGTCTGGGCTTGGTCTGTGTTACCCCTTTCCCTCTGGTCTGGGCTTGGTCTGTGTTACCCCTTTCTCTCTGGTTTGGGCTTGGTCTGTGTTACCCCTTTCTCTCTGGTCTGGGCTTGGTCTGTGTTACCCCTTTCTCTCTGGTCTGGGCTTGGTCTGTGTTACCCCTTTCCCTCTGGTCTGGGCTTGGTCTGTGTTACCCCTTTCTCTCTGGTTTGGGCTTGGTCTGTGTTACCCCTTTCTCTCTGGTCTGGGCTTGGTCTGTGTTACCCCTTTCTCTCTGGTCTGGGCTTGGTCTGTGTTACCCCTTTCCCTCTGGTCTGGTCTTGGTCTGTGTTACCCCTTTCCCTCTGGTCTGGCCTTGGTCTGTGTTACCCCTTTCCCTCTGGTCTGGCCTTGGTCTGTGTTACCCCTTTCCCTCTGGTCTGGGCTTGGTCTGTGTTACCCCTTTCCCTCTGGTCTGGCCTTGGTCTGTGTTACCCCTTTCTCTCTGGTCTGGCCTTGGTCTGTGTTACCCCTTTCTCTCTGGTCTGGGCTTGGTCTGTGTTACCCCTTTCTCTCTGGTCTGGCCTTGGACTGTGTTACCCCTTTCTCTCTGGTCTGGGCTTGGTCTGTGTTACCCCTTTCTCTCTGGTCTGGGCTTGGTCTGTGTTACCCCTTTCCCTCTGGTCTGGCCTTGGTCTGTGTTACCCCTTTCTCTCTGGTCTGGGCTTGGTCTGTGTTACCCTTTCTCTCTGGTCTGGGCTTGGTCTGTGTTACCCCTTTCCCTCTGGTCTGGGCTTGGTCTGTGTTACCCCTTTCTCTCTGGTCTGGGCTTGGTCTGTGTTACCCCTTTCTCTCTGGTTTGGGCTTGGTCTGTGTTACCCCTTTCCCTCTGGTCTGGGCTTGGTCTGTGTTACCCCTTTCCCTCTGGTCTGGGCTTGGTCTGTGTTACCCCTTTCTCTCTGGTCTGGGCTTGGTCTGTGTTACCCCTTTCTCTCTGGTCTGGGCTTGGTCTGTGTTACCCCTTTCTCTCTGGTCTGGGCTTGGTCTGTGTTACCCCTCTCTCTCTGGTCTGGGCTTGGTCTGTGTTACCCTTTCTCTCTGGTCTGGGCTTGGTCTGTGTTACCCCTTTCCCTCTGGTCTGGGCTTGGTCTGTGTTACCCCTTTCCCTCTGGTCTGGGCTTGGTCTGTGTTACCCCTTTCTCTCTGGTCTGGGCTTGGTCTGTGTTACCCCTTTCTCTCTGGTCTGGGCTTGGTCTGTGTTACCCCTTTCTCTCTGGTCTGGCCTTGGACTGTGTTACCCCTTTCTCTCTGGTCTGGCCTTGGTCTGTGTTACCCTTTCTCTCTGGTCTGGGCTTGGTCTGTGTTACCCCTTTCCCTCTGGTCTGGGCTTGGTCTGTGTTACCACTTTCCCTCTGGTCTGGGCTTGGTCTGTGTTACCCCTTTCCCTCTGGTCTGGGCTTGGTCTGTGTTACCCCTTTCCCTCTGGTCTGGGCTTGGTCTGTGTTACCCCTTTCTCTCTGGTCTGGCCTTGGTCTGTGTTACCCCTTTCCCTCTGGTCTGGGCTTGGTCTGTGTTACCCCTCTCTCTCTGGTCTGGGCCTGGTCTGTGTTACCCTTTCTCTCTGGTCTGGGCTTGGTCTGTGTTACCCCTTTCCCTCTGGTCTGGGCTTGGTCTGTGTTACCCCTTTCCCTCTGGTCTGGGCTTGGTCTGTGTTACCCCTTTCTCTCTGGTCTGGCCTTGGTCTGTGTTACCCCTTTCTCTCTGGTCTGGCCTTGGTCTGTGTTACCCCTTTCTCTCTGGTCTGGCCTTGGTCTGTGTTACCCCTTTCTCTCTGGTCTGGGCTTGGTCTGTGTTACCCCTTTCTCTCTGGTCTGGCCTTGGACTGTGTTACCCCTTTCTCTCTGGTCTGGCCTTGGTCTGTGTTACCCCTTTCCCTCTGGTCTGGGCTTGGTCTGTGTTACCCCTTTCTCTCTGGTCTGGGCTTGGTCTGTGTTACCCCTTTCTCTCTGGTCTGGTCTTGGTCTGTGTTACCCCTTTCTCTCTGGTCTGGGCTTGGTCTGTGTTACCCCTTTCCCTCTGGTCTGGGCTTGGTCTGTGTTACCCCTTTCCCTCTGGTTTGGGCTCGGTCTGTGTTACCCCTTTCCCTCTGGTCTGGGCTTGGTCTGTGTTACCCCTTTCTCTCTGGTCTGGGCTTGGTCTGTGTTACCCCTTTCTCTCTGGTCTGGTCTTGGTCTGTGTTACCCCTTTCTCTCTGGTCTGGCCTTGGTCTGTGTTACCCCTTTCTCTCTGGTCTGGCCTTGGTCTGTGTTACCCCTTTCTCTCTGGTCTGGGCTTGGTCTGTGTTACCCCTTTCTCTCTGGTCTGGCCTTGGACTGTGTTACCCCTTTCTCTCTGGTCTGGCCTTGGTCTGTGTTACCCCTTTCCCTCTGGTCTGGGCTTGGTCTGTGTTACCCCTTTCTCTCTGGTCTGGGCTTGGTCTGTGTTACCCCTTTCTCTCTGGTCTGGTCTTGGTCTGTGTTACCCCTTTCTCTCTGGTCTGGGCTTGGTCTGTGTTACCCCTTTCCCTCTGGTCTGGGCTTGGTCTGTGTTACCCCTTTCCCTCTGGTTTGGGCTCGGTCTGTGTTACCCCTTTCCCTCTGGTCTGGGCTCGGTCTGTGTTACCCCTTTCTCTCTGGTCTGGCCTTGGTCTGTGTTACCCCTTTCTCTCTGGTCTGGGCTTGGTCTGTGTTACCCCTTTCTCTCTGGTCTGGGCTTGGTCTGTGTTACCCCTTTCCCTCTGGTTTGGGCTTGGTCTGTGTTACCCCTTTCTCTCTGGTCTGGTCTTGGTCTGTGTTACCCCTTTCTCTCTGGTCTGGCCTTGGTCTGTGTTACCCCTTTCTCTCTGGTCTGGCCTTGGTCTGTGTTACCCCTTTCTCTCTGGTCTGGCCTTGGTCTGTGTTACCCCTTTCTCTCTGGTCTGGGATTGGTCTGTGTTACCCCTTTCTCTCTGGTCTGGGATTGGTCTGTGTTACCCCTTTCTCTCTGGTCTGGGCTTGGTCTGTGTTACCCCTTTCCCTCTGGTCTGGGCTTGGTCTGTGTTACCCCTTTCCCTCTGGTCTGGGCTTGGTCTGTGTTACCCCTTTCTCTCTGGTCTGGTCTTGGTCTGTGTTACCCCTTTCTCTCTGGTCTGGGCTTGGTCTGTGTTACCCCTTTCCCTCTGGTCTGGGCTTGGTCTGTGTTACCCCTTTTCCTCTGGTCTGGGCTTGGTCTGTGTTACCCCTTTCTCTCTGGTCTGGCCTTGGTCTGTGTTACCCCTTTCTCTCCGGTTTCGGCTTGGTCTGTGTTACCCCTTTCTCTCTGGTCTGGGCTTGGTCTGTGTTACCCCTTTCTCTCTGGTCTGGCCTTGGTCTGTGTTACCCCTTTCTCTCTGGTTTGGGCTTGGTCTGTGTTACCCCTTTCCCTCTGGTCTGGGCTTGGTCTGTGTTACCCCTTTCTCTCTGGTCTGGGCTTGGTCTGTGTTACCCCTTTCCCTCTGGTCTGGGCTTGGTCTGTGTTACCCCTTTCTCTCTGGTCTGGGCTTGGTCTGTGTTACCCCTTTCCCTCTGGTCTGGGCTTGGTCTGTGTTACCCCTTTCTCTCTGGTCTGGGCTTGGTCTGTGTTACCCCTTTCTCTCTGGTCTGGGCTTGGTCTGTGTTACCCCTTTCTCTCTGGTCTGGGCTTGGTCTGTGTTACCCCTTTCCCTCTGGTCTGGGCTTGGTCTGTGTTACCCCTTTCCCTCTGGTCTGGGCTTGGTCTGTGTTACCCCTTTCCCTCTGGTCTGGGCTTGGTCTGTGTTACCCCTTTCTCTCTGGTCTGGGCTTGGTCTGTGTTACCCCTTTCTCTCTGGTCTGGGCTTGGTCTGTGTTACCCCTTTCCCTCTGGTCTGGGCTTGGTCTGTGTTTCCCCTTTCTCTCTGGTCTGGGCTTGGTCTGTGTTACCCCTTTCTCTCTGGTTTGGGCTTGGTCTATGTTACCCTCTTCCCTCTGGTCTGGCCTTGGTCTGTGTTACCCCTTTCTCTCTGGTCTGGGCTTGGTCTGTTACCCCTTTCTCTCTGGTTTGGTGAGGACTTGCCACCATCAAACCCATTACAATGTGCGGAGCCAGCCTCAGAGCTCTCACCCCTGTGGTTATTAAAGGAGACCTGCAGTGAGGGATATGAGGCAGGAAGTCAGGGCAAGCCTGAGGCTACATTTCCAGCATCCTCAGTACTGACTGGCTATAAAGATTAATATCAAGGTAGGACTTCCTGCCACATCGGTCTCAAGGAGGTGTGGCCAAGCCAGACAGGGCGAGTTCTCTATTGGAGGCAATGTAGTGTCATGGTTGCCTGTTGTCCAGCAGGGTTGATATATACTGGCTTGGGTTTCCCCTCGCTGCTTTAAAGCTCCCTCTATGGTTCACCACAGAGCTGTGGTGGGGCAATCACATTTTCACTTACCTTTTGTCTCCTCTACCAACCTTGGCACTGCAAGATGTGTATAAGAAGCAAGTGACAGGTCAGCAGGCTGGGGGGCCATCCCCGGCAGGTCAGAGGTCAGCAGGCTGGGGGGCCATCCCCGCAAGGTCAGAGGTCAGCAGGCTGGGGGGCCATCCCCGGCAGGTCAGCAGGCTGGGGGGCCATCCCCGGCAGGTCAGCAGGCTGGGGGGCCATCCCCGGCAGGTCAGCAGGCTGGGGGGCCATCCCCGGCAGGTCAGCAGGCTGGGGGGCCATCCCCGGCAGGTCAGAGGTCAGCAGGCTGGGGCCATCCCCGGCAGGTCAGAGGTCAGCAGGCTGGGGCCATCCCCGCAAGGTCAGAGGTCAGCAGGCTGGGGCCATCCCCGGCAGGTCAGAGGTCAGCAGGCTGGGGCCATCCCCGCAAGGTCAGAGGTCAGCAGGCTGGGGCCATCCCCGCAAGGTCAGAGGTCAGCAGGCTGGGGGGCCATCCCCGCAAGGTCACAGGTCAGCAGGCTGGGGGGCCATCCCCGCAAGGTCACAGGTCAGCAGGCTGGGGGGCCATCCCCGGCAGGTCAGAGGTCAGCAGGCTGGGGGGCCATCCCAACAAGGTCAGAGGTCAGCAGGCTGCAGGTCAGAGGTCAGCAGGCTGGGGCCATCCCCGCAAGGTCAGAGGTCAGCAGGCTGGGGGGCCATCCCCGCAAGGTCAGAGGTCAGCAGGCTGGGGGGCCATCCCCGGTAGGTCACAGGTCAGCAGGCTGGGGGACCATCCCCGGCAGGTCACAGGTCAGCAGGCTGGGGGACCATCCCCGGCAGGTCACAGGTCAGCAGGCTGGGGGCCATCCCCGGCAGGTCACAGGTCAGCAGGCTGGGGGCCATCCCCGGCAGGTCACAGGTCAGCAGGCTGGGGCCATCCCCGCCAGGTCACAGGTCAGCAGGCTGGGGCCATCCCCGCCAGGTCAGAGGTCAGCAGGCTGGGGCCATCCCCGGCAGGTCAGAGGTCAGCAGGCTGGGGCCATCCCCGGCAGGTCAGAGGTCAGCAGGCTGGGGCCATCCCCGGCAGGTCAGAGGTCAGCAGGCTGGGGCCATCCCCGGCAGGTCAGAGGTCAGCAGGCTGGGGCCATCCCCGCAAGGTCAGAGGTCAGCAGGCTGGGGCCATCCCCGCAAGGTCAGAGGTCAGCAGGCTGGGGGGCCATCCCCGCAAGGTCACAGGTCAGCAGGCTGGGGGGCCATCCCCGCAAGGTCACAGGTCAGCAGGCTGGGGGGCCATCCCCGGCAGGTCAGAGGTCAGCAGGCTGGGGGGCCATCCCAACAAGGTCAGAGGTCAGCAGGCTGCAGGTCAGAGGTCAGCAGGCTGGGGCCATCCCCGCAAGGTCAGAGGTCAGCAGGCTGGGGGGCCATCCCCGCAAGGTCAGAGGTCAGCAGGCTGGGGGGCCATCCCCGGTAGGTCACAGGTCAGCAGGCTGGGGGACCATCCCCGGCAGGTCACAGGTCAGCAGGCTGGGGGACCATCCCCGGCAGGTCACAGGTCAGCAGGCTGGGGGGCCATCCCCGGCAGGTCACAGGTCAGCAGGCTGGGGGCCATCCCCGGCAGGTCAGAGGTCAGCAGGCTGGGGCCATCCCCGGGAGGTCAGAGGTCAGCGATTTCTTTCAACATTCACTTACCCTTCTCCTCCTCCTGCTTTTTGGTTGATGATGTCTTTGGCCGGCCCCTACCACGACGTCCTGCTTCCGATTGGCTATTGGATCTGGACCGCCTCCTGTTCTCTAAATCTCTACTGACTGTGGAGATGATTCGCTCCCGTTTGATCCGCTCTGTGCGCCGTCGCTTAGGATCCGATCTGTTTTCTGATAGAGATGAAGAGAGGAAATTTAAATGCAACTGAGCCACCTACACCCCCAACCAGGCCCACAGCCCGATCCACCTACACCCCAACCAGGCCCACAGCCCGATCCACCTACACCCCCAACCAGGCCCACAGCCCGATCCACCTACACCCCCAACCAGGCCCACAGCCCGATCCACCTACACCCCCAACCAGGCCCACAGCCCGATCCACCTACACCCCAACCAGGCCCAGAGCCCGATCCACCTACACCCCAACCAGGCCTGCAGCCTGATCCACCTACACCCCAACCAGGCCCACAGCCCGATCCACCTACACCCCAACCAGGCCCACAGCCCGATCCACCTACACCCCAACCAGAGCCACAGCCCGATCCACCTACACCCCCAACCAGAGCCACAGCCCGATCCACCTACACCCCCAACCAGGCCCACAGCCCGATCCACCTACACCCCAACCAGGCCCACTGCCCGATACACCTACACCCCCAACCAGGCCCACAGCCTGATCCACCTACACCCCCAACCAGGCCCACAGCCCGATCCACCTACACCCCAACCAGATCCATGTTCTGTCTATACCCAACCACACCTGCAGCCTGATCCACCTACACCCCAATCAGGCCCACAGCCCGATCAACCTACACCCCCACCAGGCCCGCAGCCTGATCAACCTACACTTCAACCAGGCCCACAGCCCGATCCACCTACACCCCAACCACACCTGCAGCCTGATCCACCTACATACTAACCATACCCAGAGCTCGGTTCCACTGCACAAGTTTACCAAAGACCAGGAAGGTTCCATGGAATGCTGCTTATTTACTATTGGCCAAATCCTATTTTTCTTGTCTCTCTTATTTCCGTGTGAGGAGACCCAAACATCTGCATCCCGAGAACAAACATCTACCTGAGGTTGGGTGAACCCGATCCGTCTGCCGGGCGTGCAGCAGCTTCCTGCTGATGAAGATGTATCCACAGGGACAGGACTTGCAGGCCACAGGAACCTAGAAAACCAATACAATAGGGACAGAGCTCACACAGGATCACAACCAGAGCCCACAGCCTGCGCCCCAACCAGAGCCCACGGCCCGACCCGTCTGTGCCCCAACCAGAGCCCACAGCCTGACCCGTCTGTGCCCCAACCAGAGCCCACAGCCTGACCCGTCTGTGCCCCAACCAGAGCCCACAGCCCGACCCGTCTGCACCCCAACCAGAGCCCACAGCCCGACCCGTCTGCGCCCCAACCAGAGCCCACAGCCCGACCCGTCTGCGCCCCAACCAGAGCCCACAGCCCGACCCGTCTGCACCCCAACCAGAGCCCACAGCCCGACCCGTCTGCGCCCCAACCAGAGCCCACAGCCCGACCCGTCTGCGCCCCAACCAGAGCCCACAGCCCGACCCGTCTGCGCCCCAACCAGAGCCCACAGCCTGCGCCCCAACCAGAGCCCACAGCCCGACCCGCCTGCCCCCCAACCAGAGCCCACAGCCCGACCCGCCTGCCCCCCAACCAGAGCCCACGGCCCGACCCGCCTGCCCCCCAACCAGAGCCCACAGCCCGACCCGTCTGCGCCCCAACCAGAGCCCACAGCCCGACCCGTCTGCGCCCCAACCAGAGCCCACAGCCCGACCCGTCTGCGCCCCAACCAGAGCCCACAGCCCGACCCGTCTGCGCCCCAACCAGAGCCCACAGCCCGACCCGTCTGCGCCCCAACCAGAGCCCACAGCCCGACCCGTCTGCGCCCCAACCAGAGCCCACAGCCTGCGCCCCAACCAGAGCCCACAGCCCGACCCGCCTGCCCCCCAACCAGAGCCCACAGCCCGACCCGCCTGCCCCCCAACCAGAGCCCACGGCCCGACCCGCCTGCCCCCCAACCAGAGCCCACGGCCCGACCCGTCTGCACCCCAACCAGAGCCCACAGCCTGCGCCCCAACCAGAGCCCACGGCCCGACCCGTCTGCGCCCCAACCAGAGCCCACAGCCCGACCCGTCTGCGCCCCAACCAGAGCCCACGGCCCGACCCGTCTGCGCCCCAACCAGAGCCCACAGCCCGACCCGTCTGCGCCCCAACCAAAGCCCACAGCCCGACCCGTCTGCACCCCAACCAGAGCCCACAGCCCGACCCGTCTGCGCCCCAACCAGAGCCCACAGCCCGACCCGTCTGCGCCCCAACCAAAGCCCACAGCCCGACCCGTCTGCACCCCAACCAGAGCCCACAGCCCGACCCGACCGCGCCCCAACCAGAGCCCACAGCCCGACCCGTCTGCCCCCCAACCAGAGCCCACAGCCCGACCCGTCTGCGCCCCAACCAGAGCCCACAGCCCGACCCGTCTGCGCCCCAACCAGAGCCCACAGCCTGCGCCCCAACCAGAGCCCACAGCCCGACCCGCCTGCCCCCCAACCAGAGCCCACAGCCCGACCCGCCTGCCCCCCAACCAGAGCCCACGGCCCGACCCGTCTGCACCCCAACCAGAGCCCACGGCCCGACCCGTCTGCACCCCAACCAGAGCCCACAGCCTGCGCCCCAACCAGAGCCCACGGCCCGACCCGTCTGCGCCCCAACCAGAGCCCACAGCCCGACCCGTCTGCGCCCCAACCAAAGCCCACGGCCCGACCCGTCTGCACCCCAACCAGAGCCCACAGCCCGACCCGACCGCGCCCCAACCAGAGCCCACAGCCCGACCCGTCTGCCCCCCAACCAGAGCCCACAGCCCGACCCGTCTGCGCCCCAACCAGAGCCCACAGCCCGACCGCGCCCCAACCAGAGCCCACAGCCCGACCCGTCTGCACCCCAACCAGAGCCCACAGCCCGACCCGTCTGCGCCCCAACCAGAGCCCACAGCCCGACCCGTCTGCGCCCCAACCAGAGCCCACAGCCCGACCCGTCTGCGCCCCAACCAGAGCCCACAGCCCAACCCGTCTGCACCCCAACCAGAGCCCACAGCCCGACCCGTCTGCACCCCAACCAGAGCCCACAGCCCGACCCGCCTGCGCCCCAACCATAATATTATGTGATTCTTTTGTGGGGTTTCCCTTTAAGGGCTTGGTTTTAATTGCAAAAAAAAACCTTGTGTGGCACGCTGATACACGTGTCCATTTTGTTGGGAGGTTTATATGCTGCAGTGCTAATGTGCTCTGTAGACCGTGATATGAGGGGTTGGAAGGGCAGAGAGGTAAGCCCGTGCCTGTATACATTATCAGTTAAAGCAGATGGAAACCCAAAAATTACTCCACCGCCCAATCTTCAAGGCCCCCCTCCCACCCGAGCATTGCTGATGGCTCGGCGGTGGGAGAGTTTTCGAAAAAAAAAACTGGGCCTTTCCACTGCCGCCATGCGCCAGGATCAGGAAAGACCACCGGCGCCCCGGGGGGCAGCCTAGCAGCAGAGCCTGGATGAGAGTTTTGACCAACTTTAAAGAATAATAAAGGAAAATATACACAGGGTCCTTGTGTAGAAGGTATTAAAACATTGCAGAGCAAGTTCAAGGCCTGAGGACATGAAATAAACATTAACACTAGATGGCGATCTTGTCAAATAAAACATAAAAGCAGCAACACACAGTACATAGACCAGTCACTGTGGAGAGCATGTGCTACAAACGCTGTGCCCCCCCCCCCCCCCCCATAGCCAAGGAGGTGTACATAGATATTGGAGCAATCAGAATCTAAGGTGTGTGCGGCTGCATTAACTGTACTTATTTGCTGCAAGCCAATATCAGGCTCACCTCCCTTCAACCAGGTAATCCACCCCCCCCCCATCATTAGCCCCAGCTATCTAGTATTAAGTAAGCCCCATTTATTAGACCCAGCTATCTAGCCTCAGGTAAGCCCAGTTTATAAGGTCCAGCTATCTGGTAAGACCCCTTTATAAGGCCCTGCTATTAAATATCAGGTAAGGCCTTGCTATCCAGAATCAGGTAAGTGTAAGACCCCTTTATCAGACCCAGCTGTCTAGTTTCAGGTAAACCCCCTTTCTTAGACCCAGCTATCTAACCTCAGATAATCCCAGTTTATAAGGTCCAGCTATCTAACCTCAGGTAAGCCCCCTTTATTAGTCCCAGCTATCTAGCCTCAGGTAAGCCCCCTTTATTAGGCCCAGCTATCTAGCCTCAGGTAAGCCCCCTTTATTAGGCCCAGCTATCTAGCCTCAGGTAAGCCCCCTTTATTAGGCCCAGCTATCTAGCCTTAGGTAAGCCCCCTTTATTAGGCCCAGCTATCTAGCCTCAGGTAAGCCCCCAGTGGGAGCGGGGTCAGGTGAGTTTTCAGGGCTTTCTGGGGGGTTTCACACAGCGGGGCACCCCCACCGAAGTGGACCAAAACCCAGGATAGTCAAAATCCTGGGTGTTGGTCCACTTTAAGTAAGCCCCTTTATTGGGCCCAGTTATTCAGTACCGGGTGGGCCCCCTTTTATTAGGCCGGACTATCTCTAGTACCAGGTAAGCCCCCTTTTATTAGGCCGCACTATCTCTAGTACCAGGTAAGCCCCCTTTTATTAGGCCGCACTATCTCTAGTACCAGGTAAGCCCCCTTTTATTAGGCCGCACTATCTCTAGTACCAGGTAAGCCCCCTTTTATTAGGCCGCACTATCTCTAGTACCAGGTAAGCCCCCTTTTATTAGGCCGGACTATCTCTAGTTCCGGGTAAACCTCCTTCTATAGTATCTGGTCTGGTAAGCCCCTCTTATTGGATCCTACCGATAAAGAGGGTCCTTATTCATTCCTACTATACTCAGAACTAGTTTTGGCTGTAGCCCACAGATCTGGAATGCACAGCGAGGATTAGCGAAGCAATTTCAGAAAATAAACTGGTGGATGGAAAAGAAATGAAAGCAGGCCAAGAATGCGCAGAAAGGCTGCGGGGAGGGGGGGGGGCAGAGCCAAAGCTTATTACAAACAAAAATAATCATACGGCCCAACCTCTGGTCTGGTTATTAGCCAAACCTAACTGGGACAGGGAGCGACAGGCTATTTATCAGGCAGTGTTCCAATTACTAGCAATCAGAACAAACTGACACAAACCAGAGGATGAGAAGAGGATGGAGAGCCAAACACGGGCCAATGGGATCAATATTGAAGAGACGTGATCAGATTCCCTCAACATCTATCCCTCAAACATGATTACCTAAACAATCATTCAGTTTCCAATCGATTGCCATGTGTATGGCCAGATCAGCCAGCTGCTAACTGGAAGGCCACTAAGCCCAGAACTTTGGCTCCAATCCAGAAAGTAAAACCTATATAATGCTTCCTGGGATTGATGGGAATTGTGGAGCTCTGCTGAACCTACAATTCCAAACCCAGCCTAAACCTGGCTTGGATAAATCAAAGCAGGGCTGTGGAGTCGGAGTCGAGGAGTCGGAGGAAATTTTGGGTACCTGGAGTCGGAGTCGGCAAACAATGCACCGACTCCGACTCCTACTAAATTTTGATTTAGCAAGTTTAAATGTCCCAATTCACAAAAAGTTATAATGAATGACTTCTCTATTGTAAGAATAAAGACCAATGCATTGCAGTGCCTCACGTAACCGCAAAACGAACACGTTAAAGTGGACCAACACCCAGGATTTTGGTCCACTTCGGTGGGGCACCCCGATCGGGGGTCCTGCTGTCTGAAACCCCCCCAGAAAGCCCAGAAACACTCACCTCTGGACCAGCTTAGCTTAGCGGCTCTGAGCGCTGGAGGCCGTGTCTCGCGCTTCCCTCTAACAGGGAGCGCGCCTGCGCCGGCCATTCACAAACGGCCGGCGCGGGTGCGCGCCCTGCTAGAGGGAAGCGCGAGACGCGGCCCGCGCATGCGCCGATGGAACGGGGCAAGGTTTGTGGGCCTCCTGGGGGGTTCCTCCCCGCGGGACATCCCGATTTATAGATTCCCGGGCCGATCCCCCTGGGTGTTGGTCCACTTTAGGTGACCGTGAAGAAGCGTGCTTTTCATGTGCTTCACTATACGGCACGCAACGCACAATTAGAAGCGGCAATACTTATACTTTGCATAGTGTTGTGTTCTGCTGTTACAGGGAACCCATGGGTAACCTAGCCTCTCACTGATAAGGGATTAAGTAAATATGTTTTTTGCAGGACTAGAGACACTTGTATAAGTGAAGGGAATGGAGGATCAACAGTTCAAGACTGAAGCTGTACCACCTGCAAACAGGAAGTGCTGCTGGGCTTCCTGTTACTGTGCATTGTCAGTTGGGAGAGGAAGCTCCAACCCCCTTAGCGTCTTAAAGACCTGCCGCTGGTTCCAGCACAACTGATGATGTCTTATGAGACGCCTCTGTATGGAAGTTCCTGTGTACACAGGCGCCTGTAGATCTCAATAGGAGTGATGTGTACACAAGCCGGGCTTCTAATATCTGCATTGAAGGGTGAGAGATGAGCAGCTTGGGAGCAGGTGGTGGGTAAGCAGGAGCGTCTAGTGCCCTTTGGCACTACCTGATTTGGGATAACTGGGGAATATTCACAAAGGTTTGAGGTGTTTTTTTTTTTTTACACCGTAACTCAACAGAGCGATTGCTCTGCAAATGCAGCGAAAGTGCTGCCTATTCACATAGGTGTTTGTCGATTGCTCTACGTTCAGTAATTTTGCAGTGGTAGCCAGGGCTGTGGAGTCGGTAGATAAATGTTCCGACTCCTCAGTTTTTTGTACTTCCGACTCCGACTCCTCTGTATTAATATGTGAGGCAACATACATGTCATTACTTCTAGCAGAGAGAGGTAGTTGGGCAGAAGCTGCCTTCTCCTTTCTGTGTGCTGATCTTCTGCTGAAGATAGGGCAGTGGGAGGATCCAGAAAGGGGCCTTTATTATAAAACATGATTTCCCTAGTAGAATCCCATAGTCGTGTTTAAAGTTTAAGCTAACAATCGAAGTTTACAAGTTTTTATAGCCTTTTGCTGAATGACAGCAGTTTTTCCAATGGTACAGCTTCAGTCTTGAACTATTGATCCTCCATTCCCTTCACTTATACAAGTGTCTCTAGTCCTGCAAAAAACATATTTACTTAATCCCTTATCAGTGAGAGGCCAGGTTACCCATGGGTTCCCTGTAACAGCAGAACACAACACTATGCAAAGTATAAGTATTGCCGCTTCTAATTGTGCGTTGCGTGCCATATAGTGACGCACATGAAAAGCACGCTTCTTCACGGTCACTTAACGTGTTCGTTTTGCGGTTACGTGAGGCACTGCATGCATTGGTCTTTATTCTTACAATAGAGAAGTCATTCATTATAACTTTTTGTGAATTGGGACATTTAAACTTGCTAAATCAAAATTTAGTAGGAGTCGGAGCACTGTTTGCCGAATCCGACTCCAGGTACCCAAAATTTCCTCCGACTCCACAGCCCTGATAGTCACAGTAAAGATGAGTTTCACAATGTGGGGCATCCCATGGGGATGGATGCCTTGGGGGAAGGCAAGCAGGCAGACTACAGGGTCAGGCTGCACAGGTTTTGGTCCACATTAAAGTAATTTTGTCAACCTCCTGGGTCTTGGTTGGTCTGCCTTACAAGAGCATCCCAATTTTGGATGCCCCGTGTGTCATACCAGTCGATCCCAGTTCGACCAATAAGTCACCTGCTCTTCCTGCGCAGGCTATGCCGCGATCCACATTATTTGCAGTGTATATAAATGGCAATTGGATGCTGGCTGATCAAACTGCTGGGGCCTCCTGCTCACCACTCCCTCCAGCCATGATCAACCGCCGCCAGCCATTACTATATGTCTTGTTTGGTTGGTGGCAGGGCATGGGGAGGTGCTAGGAATGCCGCTGGACATCTGCACATGCTCTGTGAGAGCAAAGGGATGGGGCAAGTTTATGGGCAATCCAGGGGGAAACACACAGCAGACCACTGCAAATAATGTTGCCCCTTGTGAGGGCTTCAGAGCCCAAGTGATATAGGTTTAGTCCTCTTTACAGAGGAACAATTACTAGTCTCACTATACTCAGAAAGAAAGTAGAATGTGTAACCTTCCATCCCCAGCACCACAAAACAGCCTATGTGCCTTTTTTTAACTTTGGTCTTTAGCCACAATTCATAAAAACACTAACAGGAACTAGCCAGAATGAGAAAGGGAGCGGCGGGACAGACAGCCAGCAAGGCAAAGGGAGCGGCGGGACAGACAGCCAGCAAGGCAAAGGGAGCGGCGGGACAGACAGCCAGCAAGGCAAAGGGAGCGGCGGGACAGACAGCCAGCAAGGCAAAGGGAGCGGCGGGACAGACAGCCAGCAAGGCAAAGGGAGCGGCGGGACAGACAGACAGCAAGGCAAAGGGAGAGGCGAGACAGACAGACAGCAAGGCAAAGGGAGCGGCGAGACAGACAGACAGCAAGGCAAAGGGAGCGGCGGGACAGACAGACAGCAAGGCAAAGGGAGCGGCGAGACAGACAGCCAGCAAGGCAAAGGGAGCGCCAGGACAGACAGACAGCAAGGCAAAGGGAGCGCCAGGACAGACAGACAGCAAGGCAAAGGGAGCGCCAAGACAGACAGACAGCAAGGCAAAGGGAGCGCCAAGACAGACAGACAGCAAGGCAAAGGGAGCGCCAAGACAGACAGACAGCAAGGCAAAGGGAGCGCCAAGACAGACAGACAGCAAGGCAAAGGGAGCGCCAAGACAGACAGACTGCAAGGCAAAGGGAGCGCCAGGACAGACAGACAGCAAGGCAAAGGGAGCGGCGGGACAGACAGACAGCAAGGCAAAGGGAGCGGCGGGACAGACAGACAGCAAGGCAAAGGGACAGGCATGATGGGGGGGGGGGGGGGTAAAGACAGACAAGAATAATAAAGCAGTCACAAGACAGACAGGGAGATGGGGAACTGCTTGACGGACAGACATACAATCTCTTTGACCTCAGGGGCCATCCCGCTGCAATGGCACTACAAGCCCCAGAAAGCTCTGGCATATTGGCACCATGTCATGCTGAGCCATGTAGTTCTCCAGGCCCCCGGTAAGCAGGCCGGTTAGCCCCCTCCTCCCTTCGGTGTACAGAAGGCGCCGGTGGCTCCGGGGCTCCGCTCACCTGCTGGTCACACTGCGGACAGGACTTCGTGGCCATCTTCACTTTCTTAGGTCTGGTCACGGACATGCTCCTTCCCGCCGGGCGCGCCCCCGCGGCTCGTCCCCGTAACCCCGCCCCCATCCATGTCGGGCGCGCGCTCCCCCAGTTCTTCTCTGTGACAATTTTGCAGGCGAAAGCAGCGTCCCTTCTTATTGGTTGGTTGGCTCCGATGTGGGCGTGGCTGCTGCGCTGTCATTGCTTGCCTTGGGTGACCAGGGCCATATCGAGGCCAAGTATTTAGGAAGGCGGCCGTACTGTTAGTAATTAGCGGCGCCGGATTTCTTCTCCGACTCGTACTACATTACCCAGCATGCTTTCGTATCGCACAGCTAACGCGTGTATGTGGGAGTTGTAGTTTCGCAGCCGCCTGGACACAATGGCTATTCTCCGCCCTATTTACTTCTAGATTGCCTATAGGCCTAGTGCAATTCCTTCAATGGGCCACATAGGTGACGTCAGAGGCATGATCAGAACAGATCATTTGGGGTCTGATTTACTAAGTTACCAGTACAGGGAGATAAAGGCCTTTATTCATCAAGGGATAGCGTCAGGTCGTGCTTTGTAAGTGAGAGGTAGCGACAGGTGAACGCCGGACACGGCATGCAATTACACATTTATCAAGCAGAATCTGTTGAGTGACTGGGATAACGCCATGTAGCGTCCGATTCATCATTGTCCCAGCCTCAGCGAACAGCGCCGGCGTTCAGCCTTGCAGAGCGCCACATCTTACCTCTCGCTATGTGTCGCTCTCCCATACATTTCTATGGACGT
This sequence comes from Gastrophryne carolinensis, assembly GCA_027917425.1. Lineage (NCBI taxonomy): Eukaryota > Metazoa > Chordata > Amphibia > Anura > Microhylidae > Gastrophryne > Gastrophryne carolinensis. Next base: position 30,444,216 of record CM051241.1, read on the forward strand.
TCTTTTATTTCTTTTTAAACAGGGTTTTTTTTTTTTTTTGAAATCTCAAATAATGTTGTGACCTCTCCTGGCCTAGAAAAAGCCATTTTTTCTTAATATTTTTCATGTTTTATATATTTATGCAGAATTGACAATACAGGTCTGGCATTAAAGTGTTCATGTTACAATGTTATTACAATGTAATTTCATATGTTTTCGCTTTGTTACTGGTGGATACATGCTAAAAAACACACTTTAATCACACAAGCTCCGGCGCTCTGGGCTTGAGAGAAGCATTTTTGAGCGCAGGAGGTGTGTGAGGCTGTTTCTTTGATGAATATGTTGTGAGTCGGTCGCACTGACCAGTCGCTAACATGCGCTCCCATACAGCGCTGTACTGGTCAAATAGCGACTCCTCACAATGTATTCATCAGACGGTCGCACTGACCAGTCGCTAACATGCGCTCCCATACAGCGCTGTACTGGTCAAATAGCGACTCCTCACAATGTATTCATCAGACGGTCGCACTGACCAGTCGCTAACATGCGCTCCCATACAGTGCTGTACTGGTCAAATAGCGACACCTCACAATGTATTCATCAGACGGTCGCACTGACCAGTCGCTAACATGCGCTCCCATACAGGGCTGTACTGGTCAAATAGCGACACCTCACAATGTATTCATCAGACGGTCGCACTGACCAGTCGCTAACATGCGCTCCCATACAGCGCTGTACTGGTCAAATAGCGACACCTCACAATGTATTCATCAGACGGTCGCACTGACCAGTCGCTAACATGCGCTCCCATACAGCGCTGTACTGGTCAAATAGCGACACCTCACAATGTATTCATCAGACGGTCGCACTGACCAGTCGCTAACATGCGCTCCCATACAGCGCTGTACTGGTCAAATAGCGACACCTCACAATGTATTCATCAGATGGTCGCACTGACCAGTCGCTAACATGCGCTCCCATACAGCGCTGTACTGGTCAAATAGCGACTCCTCACAATGTATTCATCATTGCTGCACAGCGACTATGAACTAGCGACCCACGGCCGAGCACAGCGACTACTAGCGGGCGCTCTGAAATGCCTGCTACAGACGCTCATCTGTCGCTACCTGGCGTTAGTGATGAATCAACAAAGCTACCTAGCCGGCCTGTATCCGGTAAAAGTGGCTGAACCCTTTAACAGCCGGGCTTGGAGTGTAAAGGATTTGGGATGCCCTGCTGTGAACGGCCCCAGTTTGCCAGGAGGACACTTTTTCGGCAATCTTACGGCATCCCTGTAGCTGATGCGCACTCCCATGCCAGGCCTCTCATGGGCACGTGCAGCCGGAAGGAGCTAGAAGCAGAAGGCTCCTGGAACGCAATTCAGAATAGATTGCCATGCATTAAAGCGGACCTTCAGCATCATTTAATGAAAAGCCCAAACTCTAAAATTAATATATTTAACATTTTTTAATCACTTTTTATTCTTTCCCCTGCTGGGCTGCAAGTTCAGGACTCTAGGTATACGGCCGTCACCATCTTGGCTCAGTAGCGCCACATACTGAGGAGAGGGGTTAAAATTGCAGGGGGGCGGGGTTATAGCTGTGCTTTGCACAGACAGAGCTGGGGTCAGGAAAAGGTCAGCAATCCCAGAATGCAGAGCGGCACAGGTCAGAAGACACTTCCTGTTTGCAGCAGGGCTGTGGAGTTGAGGAGTCAGAGGAAACAATGCACCGACTCCTACTAAATTTTGATTTAGCAAGTTTAAATGTCCCAATTCACAAAAAGTTATAATGAATGACTTCTCTATTGTAAGAATAAAGACCAATGCATGCAGTGCCTCACGTAACCGCAAAACGAACACGTTAAGTGACCGTGAAGAAGCGTGCTTTTCATGTGCTTCACTATATGGCACGCAACCCACAATTAGAAGCGGCAATACTTATACTTTGCATAGTGCTGTGTTCTGCTGTTACAGGGAACCCATGGGTAACCGAGCCTCTCACTGATAAGGGATTAAGTAAATATGTTTTTTGCAGGACTAGAGACACTTGTATAAGTGAAGGGAATGGAGGATCAATAGTTCAAGACTGAAGCTGTACCATTGGAAAAACTGCTGTCATTCAGCAAAAGGCTATAAAAACGTGTAAACTTCCATTGTTAGCTTAAACTTTAAACATGACTATGGGATTCTACTAGGGAAATCATATTTTATAATAAAGGCCCCTTTCTGGATCCTCCCACTGCCCTATCTTCAGCAGAAGATCAGCACACAGAAAGGAGACGGCAGCTTCTGCCCAACTACCTGTCTCTGCTAGAAGTAATGACATGTATGTTGCCTTTCTTTCCTTCAAGGAATGTATAAAATACATTCACATATTAATACAGAGGAGTCGGAGTCGGAAGTACAAAAAACTGAGGAGTCAGAACATTTATCTACCGACTCCACAGCCCTGGTTTGCAGGCTGCCTGATGTTCCATGAGCCGCCATCTTGGATGTTTAAAGGCTCATAACATGCAGTAGATGCAGGTAGGATGATTTTTAAAGTGGACCAACACCCAGGATTTTGACTATCCTGGGTCTTGGTCCACTTCGGTGGGGCACCCCCGATCGGGGTGCCCCGCTGTGTGAAACCCCCCAGAACCCCCCGAAAAACTCACCTCTCCCCGCTCCCAGCGCCGACAGACAAGGAATCTGACAGTCCCGGACAAGCGGCTCCTCCGCTGCCGCCTCCCGCGCGTCCCTCTTGATAAGGTAAGGGGTTTTGGGGTGTTTGGGGGGGTTTCACCCCGCGGGACATCCGAGATCGGGAGGGAGGTGATCGGCCCGGGAATCTTATAGATTCCCGGGCCGATCACCCGTGGGTGTTGGTCCACTTTAATGTGAGCAATCTGTATGTACAGGGTGTGGGAAACATATAAGATAGGCTCTTATTCAGAGTGAAGGTCCGGTTTAAAGGCTCAAAAAATGCAGTAGATGCAGGAAGTATCTGTATGTACAGGGTGTGGGAAACATATAAGATATGTTCCTATTCAGGGTGAAGGTACGGTTTAATATTCACTGTAATTTATTCGGATTAGCTGGAAACCTGTGCCTGTGACAAGGGATTCAATGATCCTGGAGGTTTCACACAAAGGGATATCTCTAAATTCCCCCGTTAAAGTGATTGTCCAGTCATACTACTCACCTTTATGTAGCCACAGATGATGGTTCCTTGTCCTGGGTCTGATCCCCTCCATGATCCCCTCCATGACCCCTCCCTCCATGACAGAAGGCCGCACCCCGCTGTCAGTCACAGTGAGGCTGGCACGCTCCCTCTATTCACTGCAATGGAGGAGGGGGCTCAAGTGGGTTTGGTTCCACTTTCAAGAGAAATTCCAAGCCTTTTGTAACATTCGAGCCAATCCTTTATACCTCTGTGCAGCAATGTGACTTTACTGATCTCTCACTCAAGTCTACGCCTGCCATTCAGTCCTCGCCATGGCCCCGCCAGCATCAGGTGAGCATGCTCCTGTAAGTTGTCTGATCATTTTAATGCCCAAATCAGGCTTAGCACAGGGGGAGGGAGGGGTGGCCAGGGGGTTACAAATAGCTTGGACTTCCTCTTTAAACTGGACCAAAACCCACAATCTATGAGACTCCAGGGCAGGCATACTGCCCCCCGGGGCATCCAGATTCCATGTGTAAAACCCCCAGGTCACCCAGTACACTCACCTTCTCCCCGATCCAACAGCACATGTGTGAACAGCGGCCGCTCCCCGCTATACCTTCAGCAGGGTGCACGTCTGCGCCAGGCATCTGGATGGCACACTGCCCATTAGAGGGTAGCGAAGGGTGCGGCTGGCGGCGCTCTCAGCTCCACTCGGCTAGACCTGGCTGGAGCCTAGTCCTTAGACGAGCCTAGACGAGCAAACATGGAGCGCAGTGATTGAACAGGAGGCCGCGCATGCGCCGTATGACCAGCAAAAGGTGAGTTTGAGTGGGCAACCTGGGGGGTTTCACACAGCGGGGCATCCCACACAGGGTGCCCTGGGGGCAAGGACCAAAACCCTGGATAGTCCAAATCCTGGGTTTTGGGACACATTTAGGTCTTTCTCAAGCAATGTGAGGTTTAGGTCAGCACACAGTGCTTAGTAAATAGTACATTAAACAATGGCATTTGTGGTTTTTGAAGATGTATGTATCATTGCTTGCCTCAATAACATGTCATGTGCTCTCCCTATATATTTTGACCGTGTGAGGCTCCCATAAGGGTCCGAAAAGCAACAATGTTCAAATATAAAGAAGACAATATATACCGGTATATTGTTTTGTACTATATATTCAATACATTACAATTACCTATACTTAACATATATTAGTCACCGTTTATCGGGACCCCCTGCTTGTTGTGTTTGTGTTTTTTAACTTTGTAATTGTTATATAATGTGCCCTTATGTGTGTACATAATGAATATTTATTAAATATATTGGGTTTTTAACTTTAATTCAGTGTGCGGCCTTTCTTGGTGGGGGTTCTTGAGATTGGTCTAGGATCTCTTATGTATATTTCTGCCTCAATAACATGTCATGTGCTCTCCCTATATCTTTTGACCGTGTGAGGCTCCCATAAGGGTCCGAAAAGCAACAATGTTCAAATATAAAGAAGACAAAATCCTAATAATGTCCTGCAGCCAAAAATATTGCATGTATACCCCCTGTATAGCTAGAAAACTAAAAATAATAAATGTGTTTAAAGCGGAACAAAACCCATGTGGTATGGCCATTCAGCTGTGCACTGGCTTTTTTTCTAGGGGCATCGGCAATCGATAAACTTTCCCTGGTCCAAGGTAGCATGCACTGCCCTCGTCCAATGAGAGCCATTTGTGGTTCATACGTCATTCAGCTTGTTTTCAATGGGGAGCACAAGCTGGCACATCCCCCCCATACTCAGGCCGCGCACTGCAGGGGACGCAGTAAGATTTTCTCATAATTTTTTTCCACTATGCAATTTAGCACAATATTTAGCTGTGCACTCCACTATGGGGGCCACAAGGGGTTAAAGAGAAACAAAACCCCTGAATTTGACTTTCCCTGGTTTTGTTCTGTTGCCCGAGGGCATCCCAAACTGGGATTTCCTACTGTGTGAAACCCCTAGAACACTCAGTAGAACTCACCTCTTCCCCACTCCTACAGCGCATTTAGAGCCATTTGCCGTATTTGGGAAACCGCCTTCATTGACCTCAATGGGGAGTGCGCACTGTCACCCCGCGCGCGCACGCGTACCCGGTGGCATGCACACTCTCCAATAAAAACAATGAGAGGCGATTGCTGAATGACACAAGGGGTTGAATGCAGACTTTGGGCCAGCTTATGCTTCTTAGAGGCCAATTCATTAATAGCGCCAGGTAGCGACAGATGAGCGACAGTAGCGCTATTTTCACAGCGCACGCTAGTATTCGCTGTGCTTGGCCGTTGTTCGGCTGTTGACAGCGACCCCGTCGGTGTGCGGTAATGTTGAATACGGGGTTAGGAGTCGCTGTTTCACAGGTTCCGCGCTGTATGGGAGCGCATGACAGCGAACGGCCATAGCGAACGGCTCCCAGCAGATTCATTAACAAATCACGCTCAAAAAATTCTCGCGCTGTGAAATGCTTGTTTAAACCCCAGAGCGCTGGCGGCGATGGGTTAAAAGTCGTTTTTTAACCCCCAAACAACCATATTTTTTGAGAAAAAAAAAACATGTTTTTCAAAACATTTTGTAATATGAATAAATTAATATCAGACCTGTAATATCAATTCTGCACACATTTTTTCTTTTTTTTTTTTTTTTTACCTTAAAAAAAATATCTAACATTGCAGAAGTGGTCACAGAATTTTTGACATTTAAAAAAAAAAAAAACATTAATAACAATGAATTATGAATATTTAAAGATTGCTCCGTTGAAATGCATTGGAGAGCGCCAGGTAGCGAGAGGTCATACCTGTCGCTGTTCAAGGTCGCTCGCTGGCGCTGTGGGGTGAGGCTGGAATAATGATGAATGATTCGCTATCTGGCGCTCTGTCAGTCGCTAAGCAGGATCGGCTTGATAAATGTGTGATTGCGGAGGGGAGCCGGCGTTCTCGTGGCGGTGAGCGTCAATACCGTTCGCTCACCATTCGCTACCTGGCGCTATCCCTTGTTAAATAAGGGCCAAAATGTCTTCCCAGCATCCAACACACAGGAGTCACGTGACCACAGAAATGGAGGGAGGTAAATCTGGTCCTGCTGACAGTCAGGTGACTCTCCAGGGGAAGACTGTGTGTAATAGGGCATTAACAAGCCTACTTACTGTAGCACTAATAGCGGACTCCTCAGCATCCCCTGCAGGTGGTCGCCCTAGGCACAGGAAATCCAATGGTTGATCATGTTTGGTATAATACATTTTGTTATTAATTTTTGAATTTTTAGCAGATATTTTATTAAATTGTCAATGAAAATGCACGTGGATCAGAACAAGATGTGGCACCGTTTTCTGGGTCAAAAGTAAAAAAACCCCAAAAATCCAGGTGAGCTTGGTGCTTAGTGGAGCTGATGTCTTGGCACTCCCCCTGCTGGCCACTAGGAGGAAATATTCAAATATATGCTCAGGATACATTTGATTGTGATTCTAAAAAATGATTACAGTAACATAACGGATTAAAGCGGTCCTTCACTCTGAATAAGAGCCTATCTTATATGTTTACCACAGCCTGCCCACATTAAAAAATCATCCTATCTGCATCTAATGCATGTTATGAGCCTTTAAACATCCAAGATGGCGGCTCATGAAACATCAGGCAGCCTGCAAACAGGAAGTGCCTTCTGACTGTGTCGCTCTGCATTCTGGGATTGCTGACCTTTTCCTGACCCCAGCTCTGCTCTGTCTGAGCAAAGCACAGCTATAACCCGCCCCCCTGTACTTTAACCCATTCTCCTCACCTCAGTAAGTGAGATGCTTCTGAGTCAAGATGGCGGCACCCGTATCCTAAAGTCCTGGAAAGAATTGCAGCACAGTGGGGGAAATAATAATAAGTAAGTGACTAAAAACTTAAAATATATTAATTTTAGATGCTGGGGAATCGTTTTTTAAGGGTTTGAGTTTTCCAATAAATCATGGTGAAGGTCCGGTTTAAGAACCACCTGCTCCGATAACAGGCATTTTTTTATTGTTCTCACTGGACGGATCTTCCAGGTTGGACTCCCCGGGGAGGCAGCAAGATGAAGAAATAGAAACATATGGTAGTAACTGTTCCATTTCTAATACGATGAATCAACAAAAGAATCTTGGTCCTGGATGCAGTTACCATGGCAACAGCTGAGCTGGGGGACCCAGCCGTGCTCCATACCAGCGATGCTGATAAATATAGAACTGGTGATGCTGATTGTTTGTTACTATAAGAAATCACTGAGCCTGGTCCTACATGCTAGCACTCTATTTTCATTCAGTAATTGATCATGGCTACTCCAGTTGGTATTTGAGTCAAGTGATACACCTTGGCCCTTATTTAACAAGGGATAGCGCCAGGTAGCGAATGGTGAGCGAACGGTAATGACGCACACCGCCACGAGAACGCCGGCTCCCCTCCGCAATCACACATTTATCAAGCCGATCCTGCTTAGCGACTGACAGAGCGCCAGATAGCGAATCATTCATCATTATTCCAGCCTCACCCCACAGCGCCAGCGAGCGACCTTGAACAGCGACAGGTATGACCTCTCGCTACCTGGCGCTCTCCAATGCATTTCAATGGAGCAATCTTTAAATATTCATAATTAATTGCTATTAATGTTTTTTTTTTTTTTTTTAAATGGCAAAAATTCTGTGACCACTTCTGCAATGTTAGATATTTTTTTAAGGTAAAAAAAAAAAAAATTGTGCAGAATTGATATTACAGGTCTGATATTAATGTATTCATATTACAGAATGTTTTGAAAAACATGTTTTTTTTTTTTTTTCTAAAAATATGGTTGTTTGGGGGTTAAAAAACTATTTTAACCCATCGCCGCCAGCGCTCTGGGGTTTAAACAAGCATTTAACAGCGCGAGAATTTTTGGAGCGTGATTTGTTAATGAATATGCTGGGAGCCGGTCGCTATGGCCATTCGCTGTCATGCGCTCCCATACAGCGCAGAACCTGTCAAACAGCGACTCCTAACCCTGTATTCAACATTACCGCACACCGACTGAGTCGCTGTCAACAGCCGAACAACGGCCAAGCACAGCGAATACTAGCGGGCGCTGTGAAAATAACGCTACTGTCGCTCATCTGTCGCTACCTGGCGCTATTAATGAATCAGCCTGCCCGTCTCACCATCCTGCGAATGAGGTCATCACTGACAAGAGATGACCTCATTTGTAATCATCATAATATATCAATGACTAATGTTATATACTGATATTTTTTTCTTTATTTTTCCATATTTATTAATCATTTTGTTGCACTAGCACTTTCTTATTACTTGAGGGTATTTATGGTATAAGGCAGCACAGAGTATTGCAGTAATATCCCCCCCAGCCAATAGCTTACCTTATTTATCTAGCACGTGCTTGGCCTTTGAGTACGTTCTAAATTGTCTTGTGTACAGTTTGTTATCTGGGTCATCAGCGTAAACAGAGCTTTTCTTTCTTTTTCTTTTCTAAATTTTCATGATTTCTTTAGCTTCTGCAGACAATTTAAGGGAACTCAGGGGCTTTGTCCTTTAAGTGCTTGTTGCATTGATATTATATTACACGATTATTGACTATTAAGTGATACTAATAACCTTATTTGTCTATTATGGGGCTAATCATTCATAATTTCTGGTGTCAAGTGTCTGTGATGAAGCAATAGAATGGTGCTGCCATGCCAGTCGCTGTTGCTTCTCTCCATTAGGTTGCCATCATCTGCTCTGCTTCTTTCCATCAGGCTGTCATCTTCCCTCTGCTGCTTCACTCCATTAGTCTGTCATCCTCTTCTCTGCTGCTTCTTTCCATCAGGCTGTCATCTTCCCCCTGCTGCTTCACTCCATAAGTCTGTCATCCTCTCTACTGCTGCTTCTCTCCATCAGGCTGTCATCTTATCCTCTGCTTCTTCTCTCCATCAGGCTGTCATCTTATCCTCTGCTGCTTCTCTCCATCAGGCTGTCATCTTATCCTCTGCTGCTTCTCTCCATCAGGCTGTCATCTTATCCTCTGCTGCTTCTCTCCATCAGGCTGTCATCCTCTCCTCTGCTTCTTCTCTCCACCAGGCTGTCATCTTATCCTCTGCTTCTTCTCTCCACCAGGCTGTCATCCTTTTCTCTGCTGCTTCTCTCCATCAGGTTGTCATCCTCTCCTCTGCTTCTTCTCTTCATCAGGCTGTCATCTTATCCTCTGCTGCTTCTCTCCACCAGGCTGTCATCTTATCCTCTGCTTCTTCTCTCCATCAGGCTGTCATCTTATCCTCTGCTGCTTCTCTCCATCAGGCTGTCATCTTATCCTCTGCTGCTTCTCTCCATCAGGCTGTCATCTTATCCTCTGCTGCTTCTCTCCACCAGGCTGTCATCCTCTCCTCTGCTTCTTCTCTCCATCAGGTTGTCATCCTCTCTACTGCTGCTTCTCTCCATCAGGTTGTCATCCTCTCCTCTGCTTCTTCTCTCCATCAGGCTGTCATCTTATCCTCTGCTTCTTCTCTCCATCAGGCTGTCATCTTATCCTCTGCTGCTTCTCTCCATCAGGCTGTCATCTTATCCTCTGCTGCTTCTCTCCACCAGGCTGTCATCCTCTCATCTGCTTCTTCTCTCCATCAGGCTGTCATCTTATCCTCTGCTTCTTCTCTCCATCAGGCTGTCATCTTATCCTCTGCTGCTTCTCTCCACCAGGCTGTCATCCTTTTCTCTGCTGCTTCTCTCCATCAGGTTGTCATCCTCTCTACTGCTGCTTCTCTCCATCAGGTTGTCATCCTCTCCTCTGCTCCTTCTCTCCATCAGGCTGTCATCCTCTCCTCTGCTTCTTCTCTCCATCAGGCTGTCATCTTATCCTCTGCTGCTTCTCTCCATCAGGCTGTCATCCTCTCCTCTGCTGCTTCTCTCCATCAGGCTGTCATCTTATCCTCTGCTGCTTCTCTCCACCAGGCTGTCATCCTTTTCTCTGCTGCTTCTCTCCATCAGGTTGTCATCCTCTCTACTGCTGCTTCTCTCCATCAGGTTGTCATCCTCTCCTCTGCTCCTTCTCTCCATCAGGCTGTCATCCTCTCCTCTGCTTCTTCTCTCCATCAGGCTGTCATCCTCTCATCTGCTTCTTCTCTCCATCAGGCTGTCATCTTATCCTCTGCTGCTTCTCTCCACCAGGCCGTCATCCTCCCCTCTGCTTCTTCTCTTCATCAGCTTGCCATCCTCCCCTCTGCTGCTTCTCTCCATCAGGTTGTCATCCTCTCCTCTGCTTCTTCTCTCCATCAGGCTGTCATCCTCTCCTCTGCTTCTTCTCTCCATCAGGCTGTCATCCTCTCCTCTGCTTCTTCTCTCCATCAGGCTGTCATCTTATCCTCTGCTGCTTCTCTCCACCAGGCCGTCATCCTCCCCTCTGCTGCTTCTCTCTATCAGGCTGTCAGGGCTTCAAGTGCCTGTATCTCAAGTATAACATCCAATACAAAATTCATAACCCATAAAGGCTGACAGTGCAAAACAGCAAGAAATAAAACAAACAACAGAGATGTGCTTACAATATCCAGAAAGCAGTGCGCCCCCCCCCCCCCCGGGCTGCGACCAACGCGTTTCGAGTCCCACCGGACCCTTGCTCACGGCCAGTAATCCCTCTAAGTATGACGCCGCCAATCCTTAGACCAACCGATCTTGGTGGAAAATGTCCTGTTATTGCTGACTAAAATGATGCGGTTTCTTTAAATATTTTCTGGATATTTCTTTCTTCAAGCGGTCACGGCCTCAAAAACTCTCCTAAATAAAACGACCAAGGGCGTCCCCCAACTGCGCCGAGTCCCTTTCTTTGCGCTTTGCGGGAGGCTGAACACAGTGAATAAGTCTTTACACCCCTCACACAGTTCAGCAGTGAGGTAAATAAGGAGAGTGTTAGTTTCAACCAAAAACTTCACTGTGGCCATATAATTTATGTGGAGACACAGACACACACACAGACAGACACACAGACAGACACACAGAGACACACACACACACAGACACACACACACAGAGACACACACACATAGAGACACACACACAGAC